>CM047871.1:3336279-3936279 GCA_026212405.1 Petrea volubilis | reverse complement strand
TTCTTGTTTGAACTTTCTATTTCGTTTTCATATTTCAATTCTATTAGTGACATAATTTGCAATGAATTCATGTATTTTACAAAGTATTGTTATACATGTAAATTTCTGAAGTTACATCTTACTCTTTTTCGGAGATTAATGTGAAGGAAACCTAATGCATCAATATTTAATACATGCAACATATTAGTGAGCGATTGAGATTTAAAAAGATAATTTGCATTTTTTTATCATAATTTTAGTTTTCTTTTCTTAATTTCGATGGCTTATCAATATCTATGACGCGTATTCATGAATATAGCATAAGATTTTACGTGAAAATGCAATAGAAGGTGAATTGAAGCAAAAGTAATTGGATGTTTTCATTAAACTAGTGAATTATGGATATGAGGATATATATGCACAAAATGGAGGATCTTTACGTTACACCCCCAATAATGAATTATCATTACTACCTGTTAGCTAATGAGTGTTATGTATGGCGGTCTTCACAATGTGTCTGCCCAATTAATCATTTTTAATTCTAAAGATAGTTAGCTGTTAGCCCATCAAATATGACCTAATCAACGCATCTCTGATACCCTTGTCCTAAAACAAAAATGAAAAGACAAAAAAAGGTATAGAATTATTCAATTTTCTTAAACCGTAAATTACTTTTAGCAAGAAATAATATGTCTCGAGTAATACTTGACTTGGATAGATTTAATAAATAAATCAGGGTGAGTTCTGAGAAACTGGAATACCAAAAGAAGATAACGATTTTTTATTAAAATTGAAACTATCCACGAATTTTAGGAAGTGAAAAGAACAATATTGGAACTAATCACTAATTTTAGGCTATAGTAAAAAAGAGCTTAACACAAAGCTCTGGAACTACTAGAGAGGGTATAATATATTGGTTGTTTGACACACACTCACAACTTCACTACTAAGAATTGAATGAACACGATAAGTTAAGACACTCTCTTAATCACACTGATAAACTAGAGGAATGCTTAGTACTCGAACACACATTATGCTAGATACACTGATCAACACTTGATGATCTTCTTCTTCTTCGTATGACTCCTATTTATACTTTGGTTGGAATTCAATCAAGGAGCAGGTTGTTCAATTACCAAAGGCTTCTTACCATAGTTGATCTTCCAACAACTACTTTCCTTTTTGGTCTTTTTTCCTTTCAGTGTTGGAACTAACGTCTTCTTTCCTTTGATACCGAGATCTCTTTTAACGGTTTCTTTCATTGATTGATGTCAACGGCTCCTTTCCTTATGGTTTTGATCCTGCAATCTCATCAGTAACAATTGACATTATCAAACATGGTAACAAGTTTAGAAGTGGAGGACATATGAGTATGTCAAAAGACATAAAATAAAGATACAAATCCAAATATTTATACGAGATCGAATTTTAACTATAATAAATTCTTTTAATAAACCCTTTTTCAACATTATTAATCTTTTTCTTTGTGGTCCATCCTATCTTCATATTTCAACATTATGTCCTCCCATGCAACAAGCATGGAAAAATTGAACATTTTTTTAATTTTATTTACATCAATTGTTCCCGCCGAATTTTCACCAAAATAGTTTTACAAAAAAATTTTGGTTTATAAAATAATTAATTGATATAGGGATTGTCTTTAACTCGTTTAAGTAAATTGAACATTTTGCCTCGTTTAATTGAAATAATCGAGCATTTTCCCCAACCTAATTGAACATTTTGTTCATTTTAGTTACGTTAATTGCACTTCAGATTATTAACGTTCAATTTAGTCCAGTGCTTGTCTTCCACATACTACAATTGATCGAATTAGGGAATGCACCAAATTCAATTAAGTAAATTTAGCATTTTGCCCAGTTCGATTGAAATAAACAAGCGTTTCTGCGAACACAATTGAATATTTTGTTCATTTTATTTACGTCAATTGCACTTCTGATCATTAACGTTAAATTTAGTCAAGTGCCTATCTCCCATATACTATAATTAATCGAATTAGGGAATATACCAAATTCAACCAAGTTAATTGAATATTTTGCATAGTTCAATTGAAATAATTGAGCGTTTCCCCCAATTCAATTGAACATTTTATTCATTTTATTTACATCAATTGCACATTTGATCATTAACGTTCAATTTAGTCAAGTGCTTATCTCACATATACTACAATTCATCGAACTACGAGATATACCCAACTCAATTAAGTAAATTGGACATTTTTTCTAGTTCAATTGAAAGTAATCATGTGTTTCCCCAACTCAATTGAAAAAACGCTATATATATATATATATATTCCTCCAATTCAATTGAATAATTTTGTGCAGTTTAATTAATTGAGTCTATATATATATATATATATATATATTTCAAGTTAGATTACATCCAATAAATTACATACATGTTTAAACATCATTATAATAATTAACTATATTGACTATAATGAGTAACAAATATGTCGAAATCAGATTTTAAATTTTTGGAGAAAATTCCATCGAAATTTTGTCGAAAATATTTAAGATAAATATTTTTTTTATCACTTATCTTTTCGGTGGATTTATGGCGGAAAATTCTACCAAAAATATTTAAATAAATAATTTTTTTTATTACTTAAATTTCTGGCAGAACTTTCCGCCAAAATTTTGCCAAAAATTTTGATGAAATATTGGCGCCACCCTTGGCGCATAGTTGTCATCGAACTTTTCGGCGGATGATACTTCGCCAAAAATCTGCCGAAATTTAAAAGAAATTTCACCAAAAAAGTCGCATTTTCTTGTAGTGAATCTGTCACTTCCTTCCCCTAGAATCTTTTCGTCCCAATTTTCTGTCTCAATTTTATCTTATATTGTACACCATATCCATATATCATATGTAATTTTTTAAAATATATATATATATATATTTTTAAATATGTATATGAATATAGATTTCGTACATGAATACAAAAAGGAACACCATGAAAATGGATCTAATACGCGAACATGTTCTTTGATGTCGATTTCAAGTTTGGCTTCACGCATACTATATGCCACCTTCAACGCATATGTGTTTATCATATGCATACCACACACGTGTCTAGCATACGCGTATGGAAAACGATGTATAATTTTAGCATTTTTGGCCTACTAGGCTTTGATGTTTCTTGTGCATATGTTTTGGTGCCTGATACAAACCCATCAAATACCTTTACTAGAGCAATCACAATTTGGATTAGTTGAACTTTCCCATACCAAATCACCTAAGGAAAATAAATAAAAAGAAAAAAGAAACAGCCGCCAACATTCAAAGAATATATAGTTTCATATATTAGAGCCAGACAACATATTGGACGTGTTATGGGCCAGTAACCCCTTGTTGAGATGATCCAAATCAGAAATTAGACATGACATGTGACATTATATATATCTTGATACAAATAAAGAGGGGGAGATTGGTAAAAGAAATAGTCTTTTCTTCCAAATTTGTATAAAATAATATATTATTCATGTTTTTCTTGATATCCATGATTTTACATTCGAAGTGATAAAAAAAAAAATGCATTTTATACTTTGAAGAATCACTTTTTCGCAAGGTCATCTTGACGCACTACAAGGTTCGCGGGACAGTCCCATCAGCCTACCCATACTGACCTTCACAGTATTGCATTGTATTAATGTGTGGCCCCAATGCCTCTATTTTTAATTTATCACTTTTTAAGCTTTTTAGTATCTAGTGCACAGAGAGAGAGAGAGAGAGAGAGAGAGATTTTCAATAAGTAATGCTAAGGCCTAAGTAGATCTTCATTTGGTGTTGTGCCATAATAATTGGAGTTGGTGGGTTTGGCACCAATGCGAGGGCAAATCAGTAACATCCTAACAACTAAACCAGTGATTAGCAGCTAATGATAGTCATATGTTTATGGGACGCACAACTAAAACAATAACTAATTAGGTACAATCATATATCTGTTGACAGTTAGCTAATCATCATTCCGTCACGAGCCAGCCAGCTGTGTATCAATTCCACACACCTTTGAAACAATGTGCCAAATTTAACGACCTACGGAAAACGCGAGTTTTATATTATACGCCGTCTCTTTTTAATTGTCATTTAAAATTTTTGCCTGTTTGGATGAATTTAAAAAAAAATTATTTTTTAAATATTTTTTATGGTAGAATTTGTTTTTAAATAAAGTATTTTTATATTTAGATACAATAATTAAAAATACTTTAAAATGTGCTTTTATTTAAAGCTATCTTGCGATAGCTTCTACAAAAATAGCCAAAGGCCTTTTTAATTTTTTTTCTGACTTCTGTTTTTTTTATTTCAAAAAATCCATTCAAACACAATTTTTTTTGTCTAAAATATTTTTTTTCAAAAAATAAGTACTTTTTTTTTCCTGAAAAAAGACTATCCAAACAGGCTTATAATCTCTTTAGCAAAAACAATTTGTATCAAACAATTTATCTTTCTTATCTTTCAAGACTATATTTATTATTATTATTTTTTCAATATGTCCTTTTACTCTAATAAGTGGGCTAGTTAGGATTTTTTTTAATTAATTAACTTAATTAAGTGGTATTTTAGTCTTATTAATCAAATTTTATGGCTAGTAATTATGTTTTATAATCCTTGTGCAAAAACCTTACTAGACAAATGAAAGGAAATGGAAAGAGTACTAAGGAAGACGATAAATAATCATAAATTTAGGTTAATATGACTCAAATATTCTTCAAGAGTTCTATTCTAATTAATAAGTTGTTGAGATATTTTTAGAAATTTACAAAAAAAAAATATTTATTAAAGTAAAAGGGTATACAAGGGGAAAAAAAAATTAATAAATGCATTGTTGGAAATTGAGAATAATAAATACTCCTTTTGTCTCACAATAGATGTTATTTTAGGAATTTTTTTTGTTCCATAATACATACCTTTCTCACATTTCAAGAGTGAATCTATTAGTTTTTTCCTAACATCCCCTTAGACCCAAATGAATATATTTTCAAAATTCTAAAAAATCTCCCAATAACTCATTAACTATTATGGTATTTTAGCGGACCGAATCTCCTACCCCATAATAGTGCCTCACCTCCTACCCCACACTTTGGATGTGCGGCACGTGTGAATCTTGAAGATTTACTTACCAAAAGAATATTTAGTCCCGTTAATTGTATTTTTTCAGTTATCTAATTTGGTAAGTATATCTTCAAGATTCACACGTGTCGCACATCCAGAGTGTGAGGCAGGAGATGGAGCACTATTATAGGGTAGGGGATCCGGTCCGATATTTTAGTCAAACTATCTACAATTAAGGGAATCAATCCACTTCCTTAATCCTTGTACAATACCTTAAACTACAACAATTATGGGACAGAGGAAGTGTTTTGAAATAAATTTTATTTGTTAAAGTGACAATTGAAAGAAAACGGAGGGAGTATTTAATAATCTTTTGGTTGAATTTATTATTGAGATCTTATTTAAAAGTTATCAAAAACATTGTAACTTATGTTAAAGGTAGCCAAATACGGATCTTATAGGACGATTTGAGGAACAATTTTAGTAGCTTCCAACAAGGTACCACCATTGCTCTTAGTGCAATTACAAGGCCCCAAGTTTATAATTAGCAAGCAATATTGGGCCTCGCTATTGGGCTGTAGATCTGGCTTCAAAATCTGAATAAAACGTGATTTATTCCTTATGCGACTCTATTTCAATGTCCCACACCTTAGCATATAAATGTAACGTAAATTTCTATAAGATCAAAACTTCAAATCTTTATTTTCCTTTTAATCATTTGCATTCAGTGGACATTTAAGTTATACGGGTAAGTTTAGTAGAAAAGGCAAAAAAAAAAAAAAAAAAAGTAAAAATCGAGTCTACACGTTTCCCCACTTTTCAATTAATTTAAATTATTGAATTTGATCTATTACTACTTTTCATTTCATATTATCAGTCGTTTAAAGTTATTTCAAAAAAATTAAAAAGAATTTAATGACATAGTCTGTTTGACAATTTTACTCCTATTAATGACTAATTAAAAGGCTATTTGATTGGTGAGGAATGAGGATAAATTTTAAAAAAAATATTCATCAAATACTGTGTTGTTTTCATAACTTAACAAATATGTTGAAACAAAAATAAAATGCTAAAAGAACTACCAAAATGAAACGAATGTGGTACTAATTTATTATGCATCAAATTTGATTAGCACTTCTAAACCCTAAACCACACATGTTGATGCCACAATCCAGACCTCCAATTAGTTTGGACCTTTGGCTTGATTGATATGTATTACGTATTTAAAAGTTTGGCATGTAACGCTAGGGTTTGAATCCTGACAATGTACGTGTATGTATTAAAAATAAAAATAAAAAAAGACCTCCAATTAAAAACTATAGGAACCTTATTAATAGCATTTGAGATGAACATTTCAAATAATTAATTTATCAATGGGGAATATAAGCAAGGGAAACTGAAACAAGAGAGCCAGATTGGAAAAGTGAAATAAAATAATATCAACTCTCATTTAAAAGTCAAACAATAACCAATCCGCAACTCAAGAAAATGCATACACCCGCATTACTTAGTACATAAACAATTTCAAATTAGAAAACCAAAAGTCTTCCCCTCCATAGTCAAAGGACTTAGCCAGAAAATGAGCAGCCTGAGATCTTCTTCTTCTTCTTCTTCTCCATCATCATCAATTAATGCATTTTCTTGTTATTTAAAATCTTATTTTCTTTACATTCTATACATTCATTTGCTCTCTGGTATCACAAATGCAAATTGGTTTAATCCATTGATTCAGCTGCCCACAAATGGGCGCTACAGAAACATTTCAAGCGGATCAACAACTGTTAACATCAGTGATTTTGGAGCAAAAGGAGATGGGTTCACTGATGACACCAAGGTACCTATATTCTTCAAAATTATCAAGTACAAATAACATTTTTTTTAAAAAAATTTCTGGGCCAATGTGATATTATTATATATGTTACTGTAACATTAAATGTGTGAAATATACTGAGCTTGCAAAAATGTGAAACCTTCAGATGTTGGGCCCTTGATTTGTTGGCATAATTGAGGTATACTGTGTAGCAGAAAATTGCAACGAAATCTGGTTTTTGCTTGTGGCAAGAATGTTATAATCTCTCCACTCCTCAAGATTGGTTAAATTATCATTATATATTTGAAGCCCTGCAATATTAGGAGCATAAAACTGGAGTTCGGGATTTGATTCGTAAACTCCGTTGTTGTCATGAAACAGGTAAAGGGTTCATTACAGTCGGACCCCTTCTAAGATTGCGAAACTACCAAGTCACCCCCTTTAACTTTCATAATTACACTGGCACCCCCTTTGAGTTTGACCATGTGATAAATGTGGATTATTATGTGAACTTTTGGTGGATAAGATAGTCTAAACTCTTCCTTTAAACATTCAAAACCTTAGTTTGAAAGAGTTTCCAACAGAGGAAGTAGGAATTTTTTGAGGGCTTTTTGAGTTAAAAAAAAAATACAAAATTGGGGTCTTCTTTCTTCTGTTTTGAGTGTGAGAATGACAAAAAAGAAAGTTTTTTTTTTAATAATTTTTTAATAAAGTCAGGGGAAAAATACGTCTTTACAAAAAGTATAGCTTTTAGTTTCTTTTTTCTTTTTAAAATATTTCAATTGGTGGCAATTCGAGCATTTTCCATTTTTCATGTGGTTTTCCAATTATGCAAAACTTAGAGGGGGTGTCAGTGTAATTATGAAAGTTACAGAAGGACTAGGTAATTTAATTATCTCAGCGTAATTTATCCAAAAACTAAAATAAATATGTTCCATGCATCTCTCACTAAATTTCGCAATGTAATTCAAAACAGAGCACTTCTAGTACTTTTTGCCAGGCAGTATTGTCCTTCATGTAACTCCTATTGTGTTTGATATCTTTTTGAAGTTTGATTTCCAGTCTCACGAGTTTTAGAGTTATCTAGAAGATTCATTTAATCTTTTAATGACATAGAAATAAGAATTTCAATGCAACTTTTCTGTGAGACCATCATGGTGCATCATGTCATGACATTTCATTTAAGACATTGTTGTCTCTTAATCCCCTAGTCACTTAATGGCATCAGAGTTTGCAAGATGTTTGGGAGGTAGCTTGTTCATTATCATCTCCAGCCAAAATTGTAATCCCTGCAGGCAAGTTCTATCTCGCTCGACCAACTGATTTCTCCGGGCCTTGCCAATCAGAGGTCACCTTCACGGTAATAATAACTAGATCCCCTTGATACTTTCTAGAGCTTTGAAAGAACTATATTTATGGTTTATACAGTTCCTGACTTTCTTGAAACACTTACAGATTTCTGGCATTATTATTGCACCACGAGATCCTGGGGTCTGGGATGGTCGGGATTTACATAAATGGCTGTATTTCCATGAAGTGAAGGATCTCAAAATAGAAGGGGGTGGAGTGATCGATGGGTCGGGCCAGAAATGGTGGGCAAGATCATGCGAGAACAATGCCTCTAATGTACTCACTTTCTTCATGACACTTTTTTTATCACATTCAAAGAAATCATTCTTGATGTCATTTTATTTTCTAGAATAACAAATGTTTCTAAAATTGATCCCAATTTTTCTTTGGCAGCCATGCACGCACGCGCCCACGGTTTGTATTGCCTACACCTTATTTATCAAGCAAAAGCAAGTTTGGTCTTAAACAAATTATGAATTTTTTAATAATGCAGGCTGTCACTTTCCATAAATGCAATGACTTGAAAGTGAGGAATATAACTTTGATTAACAGTCAAAAAACGCACATGGCGTTTACAAACTGTAATCATGTTGCTGCTTCTGGTGTCAATGTTATAGCACCGGTTGATAGCCCTAATACGGATGGGATTCACATAAGTGCTTCTTCACATGTTGAACTCAAGGATATCATTATTGGCACAGGTCTGTAGGTGTGAGGGGTGTTAATGCCATGGGCTTTTGCTTTTCTGAATTGATGAACTTTAGAGATTCTTGAAAAGAAGCTGGTGGTAAAAGTCAGAGAGAGTGAAGATAGGATTTGCTAAAGGTTGTTAAAAGTTTAATAGAAAGCATGTAAAATTAAAAGTAGCGAATGAGGTGCTTTTAGCTTGTTCTGCTTCGACAGGACAAGAGCTGGCATTGGAAACAATCTTCCCTGCTTATGAAGAGCTAAAAAAGATTTAAAAACAGTTATTTTAAGTTTTTGCAAAACAACAATGAATAGGCTCATGAACACCAAATAAGCAAAAAGTGATAACATTGCAAACTTCTCTAACCTTTCCTTTTAATAAACCGGTGGCAGGAGATGACTGCGTATCCATAGTGCGCAATTCTTCCAGGATTCGCATGAAAAATATCGTCTGTGGGCCAGGCCATGGTATAAGGTGACACAATCTTGTCCTCTCTTTGAACCTCCATTCGATACGAATTGGTAGCTAATAATGGCTTGTTTGGCAGTATTGGAAGTTTGGAGAAATACAACTCATATGATTCAGTGCAGGATGTCATTGTTAATGGAGCACTTCTGTTTAATACGGAGAACGGTGTGAGGATCAAAACACGGCAGGTAATTCTTTTTTTGTCTCATGAATTTTTTGCGCATTTAACACCTCTCGTGTTAAAGCTCCACCGCACTGCAGAGGTTGCATTACAACATCTATATTTGGATTTTCTTTCTTATTATATATATATATATATATATATATGTCCTTCTAATGCACTATAACTGACAGGGAAGCAGTGGTGCTGTAAGGAAAATTACATTTGAGAACATATGGATGAATAATGTCTCCAATCCTATTATAATAGATCAGTATTACTGTGACTCTCCCGGGACTTGTCCAAACCAGGTACCGTTGTGTTTCAAACTCTTGCATTTCTACTCAAAATGAGGGATAATAGTTGTTTTGGAGTCCTTTTCCTTTTACTCTACATGTTCTAACTGAAAAATGCCATTCACAAAAGGGCTTTTAGAAGTTGAAAATCATAAAAAATGAGGGTGTGACATTGAATTTGAACATTTTGCGTTCGTTGTTTAACATCCATACATGGATCTTGCTCTAAAATACTATATTAAAACTTTACGATGCAGACTTCAGCTGTAAGTATCGATACCATATCCTTTCGAGGAATCAAAGGGACATCAGCAACAGAGGAAGCAATTAGACTTGCATGCAGTGATAACCATCCATGTAAAAGATTATATTTGGAGAACATTCAACTCATAACATCGTCTGGTTCGACTGCAAAATCGTTCTGCTGGGAAGCATATGGCATGAGCTCAGGCCTGGTGTATCCAACTTCTTGTGTTTCATCTGGTGAAATTATCATTCAGTATCAAGTTAAGTCCAATTCTACTAGCTGGCACAAAGATGGTTAAGCTCTCTATTGAGCCAAGAATATATCAATGAAATGGTTGGTTTTTTTAGCTGTGGTCTTGATATTCCTTTTTTTGAATGCATTATTAGCTTCAATTCAAGTTCTTTTTGGAGGGACCAAGATGAAATTTTTGGCTCATATTGGTTTCTTGAAAATCCCATTATAGATCAGCTGCAAATTATACTGACAAATCTGTAGGCATATTTGTTGGATTTAGTCTTCAATAACCTTGTACATATATACTAAGTTTTGTTTTCTCATTTCAACATCACTATAACTTGCTTCTGCCCCAACATAAGCAGAAATTAAACTTCTACTCTCTCAATTATTCATACATATGATGCCCCACGAAAATCTGGTCATTGAACTATGACACCATGAAACGGCTCAATGTACAAAGTCCAAACAAAACACCCTGTATCAGAGGCTCACAGCAGAAGCCCAGCTGCCTGCCATGTTGGCAAGATGGAGCAAGTCCACAACCCTATCTACTAACTGCATATGGATAAGATTTTAAGTCTTTATTCTCTCTCTCTCTCAACTACCAAACCTAAAAACAATGGTCCATTCTTATCTTAAGATCCCAACAACCCTACAGAGGTAGGAGCAACCCATAACTACCTCTTGTGAAAATCTGCTATCCCTTTTGATCCGGAGGAACTGCCTTGAGGATTTCTTTGGTGGGTTAATGCAAAACCACCTCTATAGAAATGCTTCACTTCTCATTTCCTAATCAAGTCTTCACTTAAGCTCTAAGTCGAGTTCGAACACACATTCCAATATGCTCTCTAAACACTCAAATACACTCTACAATTTGCATACTTCACTCCACTCATTCAAGCTTTCAAATTGAGTATACTTTGAGCACAAAATGCTTACTTACACGCAGTATTCTCTTATTGTCTTTCCTATCTAATTTTACATTATATTGCAATCTCCTTTGACTGAATTGTTTTTAAGGCATATACTTATTTAATTCAATGAAATCCCAACACTTGTTTGCAAGTTAGAACTCCCATTATCGATAGGCCCTTCCTCACAAAGTAGGATTCCCAAGACTTTCCTATGCTAGAGAGAGAGAGAGACAGAGAGAGTCAAAGTGTAAACATCAATATAAGTTGATCATTGATGCTATTGAATCCACAGATGTAGGCAGATGGAGCGGGTAGAAATGTGCAATCATTTCCTTTAAAGTCTACATAAAATTATATTTTATGTGTATTTTTATTATAAATTTAAGATTTTTCTTCCAAAATAATAACAATAATATTTTGTTTAGACTTAGTTCATATATTCATGATGGAAAATTCTTGTATGAATTCGGTGTAGTATATAAATTAAATAGTTGAGATTGTAAAATCTTTTGTATGTTGAATTTTTGGTAAGTGAATTAATAATATGATGCAATTTAAATCGTTTGATGTGTATGTGGAACCCAAATCGATTATATAGAACAATTCACCATTCATGACAAGAAAAAGTCAAACCGTCCTAAAAAACTTCACCAGATAAAAAAATTAATGTCCAATTGCAAAATGGCTACAGCTATATATAACCTTTTCTTTTCTTTTCTTTTTTTCTTTTTTTCTTTTTTTTGGTTTAATGGATTAAACTAGATGAATATCAATCACCAAATAATTCCATCATCAAATATCAATCACTATCGACAACTATTACAATTATCAATCGTCAATCTAGTACATCATCAAATATCATTGACAGCTATTACAATTATCAATCATCAATCATCAATCAAGTATATCATCAAATGTCATTGACAACTATTATTTACATTCCTTCTATTTCTGCTTTGACCTCCCATTTGTTCTAAAAAGGAAGCTCTTATCCTAGAAAGAGAAAGCTAGCGAAGACTTGATGGTCCCTTTTCTTTTTCCATCAGTCCCTGTACCAATAAACCCAATAAAAGTAGTTGTCCTCCTAGAGTATAAATAATATTAAATATTTCGAGTGCTAGGGGCATCTAGTTCAATTTCTTCTTTCAGTTCAAACCATTCTTGATGACCTTTGACTCTCAATGGCTTGGATTAGTCTTCTTTTTATCCCAGCATTCCCTTTCCATAGAACGAGTAAGAGAAAAGCTCTAACAAGACCTGTTGACATAGCTTCGTTTTCTTTATGGTGTGGATAAGCCTTTTTTTGTTCAGTTGAAAGCATAACCAAGGTGACTACTACACAGTCAATGAAAGATTTCAGCTCCTCTTGGCTTCAAACGGGAGTGCTCAAGGCTAGGCCAAAACCTTTCCTAGCAATAGTAGTCGAAGCCATCTCTTTCCTATTCCTGCCATGCGAGGAAGCTACGAAGCAGCATCTGAGCCTCTCTGCCCTGGAGGCTCCCATCACTAGCTCCATATAGGCCCCGTAGAACCATTCGATCTAGAACAAGCCTCAAAGCAAGATCTTTCTCCTATCTTAGCCTTTGGGGTGCTAGCTATGCTTCTCACGGCCGGTTTGAATCGGACTTAGGCCCTCTCTTGCACTGAAGCAGCCACATCTCGTTTGGCTGTCCAACTCTCATCCCCCCCGAGACTGGAATGGGTCGAAAATAAACCGGCCTTTGAAGATCGCCCTACTTTATCAATGTGCGATGTTGGAATGCCTCTTCCTGCTGGGATTTCAATCTGAACTCTGGCCTCAAGAAGATCATCCAGGTTGAATGTTTCTTCATCAATAACTACCAGGGAATAAAAGCTTGACACCACTTCGCTTCCCAACAGCGAACGGGCAGACCGCTGATACCAATCCTATTGTTTGAGAGTCTGCAGGGAAACGGTGGCAAAATCCGGCCACCACTCCAGAAGTTGAACTTTAGTACGGCCCACATGAACTCTTGAGAGCCGGACATTGCGGTTGGTTGGGCGAAATCAAATCCCTCTGGTCTCTTTCTCACCTGTTTTTTTGGTTTCTTTGTCATCCCACTTTACCAGAGAGAAGAGTGGGAATGGTGACTGTTTGAAGGATAATATAAATTTCCTTTCTTTTGATCTACTTCCTAAATGGACAGGTGGAACAGATACTTGCTTTCAAGCGCTTTTACTTAAAAACTGAAGGGAATGAGCCGAGGCCAGGTTTAGGCAAAGGCTTCCCCGATTGTTAGAACTTCTTGGACCATTGGAAGGCTTATCGGATTAGGTAGCTGAAAAGTGCAAGACACAGGGTCAGGGTTTTACAGAAAGTGGAATGTGGAATGGATAAAGAAAAGAGGTCGATTAGGGTACCAACAAAGGGCCAAAAAGAGAAAGCACCACCAGCGGCTCCACCGAGTTTCCCCGGTAGCCTACAGTGAGAACTACTAGGCAGGAAGGGATCTAGTCGAATTTATCCAGCAACCACTTTCTATGATGGTTAGCTTGAGCTTGCCTTTTTTTATACCAACCATTGGAATGGAAGCTCTTTTTTTTTCACTCGTTCCAAGTCTTCCACTTGGGCATATGAACTGCACGTGCTTGGAAAGCATAGAGAGTCAATTCATTTATCTCCTGCTAGCTAGCTGACTAGGCACATTTTCACCATAGGTAAATAGTATAGGAAGTTCAATGAAAAAGACATCTTCACCCTACTATACTAGACATTATACCTGACCCTAGCTTCAAGCTAACATGACCTAATGGCATTTTTTCTCTTCCCTGGCTTTCAACCTCCTGTTAAGCCTCGTCCATTAAAGAAGGCATTTCAGACTGACTTTACTTGCCTATTTCTTTCTTTTACGCAGAGGCGGAGATGGGGATTATGCACGTAGTCAACTCATTCAAATTTGTAGCTACTGCGAGCCCTATACCAAACTATTATAGTACACCTTTGGTTCAGTACAGTAGTAGTAGTGGATTGGTCAACTCTTGCAGCAGGAGGATGCGAGGAGTTTTCAAGAAGTGGAAATGGAGGCAAAGGAATGCCGACATTGAAAGCCTATTTTGACGAAGATGCCGCAACACGTCTGCTATTCCGATCCAATCTTCCTTGCTAATACTAGTTGCCCTTCAAAGGCCTTCAGTTCCTTCGGTCGCCACATTCATGCCTAGGGGAGCTGCTTTCGTAACCGGTCTTAGAGGAGTGGTATATTCTATATATAAAAGAAAATGGCTTGGTAAAGGCAAGGAAAGGTTTCTCGAGTGAATGGATAAAGCTTTGACGGAGGGCTGAACTTAATCAGAGTGCAGCAGGGTTGCTATTGGCCTCAAATGCGTGATGATTTTCAAGAGTATGTCAAAACTTGCCTCACTTGTCAGCAGGATAAAGTTGAGCTCAAGAAAGAAGCGGGTTTGTTAGAGCCCCTTCCTGTCCCAAAGAAACCATGGGATAAAAGCCTCGACTTCATTACTAGTCTATCGAAGGTGGAAGATTTGGGCATTATCCTGGTTTTCATTGACAGATTTTCAAAGTATGCTACATTTCTCACGTCCCCAAAGTATGTATCCGCAGAAGAAAGAGCGCAACTATTCTTTCAACATGTGGTGAAGTACTGGGGGACGCTGCAAGACATAGTGAGTGATCGGGATTGCCCATTCACCGGCTACTTTTGGACCAAACTATTAAAGTTCTTTGCTTCAAGCTTAAGTATGAGTTCCAGTTGTTATCCACAATCAACTGAATTAGTATAAGAAAAGAATAGGAAAGAACCGGGCATGATAAATCTGCTCATCCCGGCTTCAAATCCTAGCTTGATTTGCCACGGGAACCTTACTGTCGTGTGTGTGTTGTGGGAAGGTCCTCCAAGAAAGAGGCATAGAAAGAGTGAGAAAGCTCAATCCAAGAGATAAAAGCGGAATCACAACTATCGAGTCTCGTGCTTAAGCAAAGAGACAATTTCCTTATTGAGTCTCAGGGACATCTCTTGGGTAAAGACTAGGAGCAATTCCGTGTTTAAGGGAATTAGGTAACAAAGGATCAGGGGCCCATAAAACGAACCTAACAGAAAGACTGGATTACCGAAGCATCATAATATACAACATTTTATATGAATAAGCAATTGCTTGGCAGAGTCAATCAACGGATTGAGAACCGTAACCAATCCTTTCATTTATGCTAGCCGTTCCCTTTCAATGAGGAAGGGGGAGTCTCGTACGTAAGGTAGAGGTGGTTTTGGATAGTTTTATAGCAAAAATATGTCATCATAACTCCAGATAAATCTGGTATACATCTACAAATTTCATTACCAAATTAATTAAAGATCTTGTACTATGAATTGATAAATGATCATTCATAACTTTAGTTAAAAACGAGCCAAATAATTGGCTACCTCTGTGTTTGTCATTAATACTAAAAGTCAGGCAATGCATGTGCAATGTAAGAGTTCAATTAATTACTTTTTTCTGTTCATGTGAATGCAATGTACCTAATTACAAGCCACAACCTTTGTCTACTCCGAGGGCCATTCTCAATCGCTCATATTAAAGTCTCAATCTTATAAGACCTTTTATGGTCAATATTAATTTGATGAGCACATTTCAATAAGTCAAGAAAAGGAAAAGATTAATACTCATCTCATCCATACCACTATTTGTATTATACTCATTTTCATAGTACATATTTTGGTTCTGTTGTAAAATATGAATGATCTTAATCTACTTCGGAGTTTAATTTTTCTTTTAAAAAAAAAAACAAAATTGGAATTCAATGTCTCCCATCTTAACAATTTAAGTTTTCAAATAAGACAGTCATTTAATATAATGTCTAGATCAACCCATTTAATAAAACAAATAGCGTTATGTGCACGGCTTAATTTAAAGAAAAAAAGAAAGAAAGAAAGAAATTAGGAAAAATCTCATTTTTGGTATCATACATTTGCCCTTTTTAATTTTTGTCCCAATTATTTACATTTTGTCACATTACATATTTACATCCATAGGCGCTTTGATTTGTATTGCTATTAGTACCACTGTTAATTTTTTAATCACTATATTTTGATGAAATTCTAAAAGACTCACCATATTAAATTAAAAAATACTAAAAAACTCACATGTATTTCTTTTTTCTTTCTCTTTTCTCCCAACACACCCCAACCAACCCTCACTCCCTCGATTTCTTTTGGTTTTTCAGGGTATTCCTCGATTTCAATTTCAAAAAGAAGGGGAAACAAAATGCACACACAATACTATCACGCCTTCGCGTGCACACACCAAAAAATTGACCTATAAAATTTGAGTGAAACTTTAAATTGAGCATATGATTGATTTGTACATGAGATGAAGAGTAAATCTATAAAAAAAAAAATGAGAAAAAATGTCTGAAGACGGCACAACCACCCATATGTGTATGTGTGTATTATATATATTTTTTTCTTTGTCTCGGCTCTCTCTCTCTCTCTCTCTCTAGGGGTGGGGTTTTGGCTTATTTCTTTAATGTAACTAAAAAGAGTCGTTCAATAAGTTTGACAATATGTTAGTCATTGTCTATGTATCATGTAATAAAATATATAAGCCGTTCTAACATTTTCAAAAATTTCAATTACGTAAAAAAAAAATTGAATATACTCATGCTATCTGCCTCCTTTCACTTTGAATAGATGGGAATGTCAAATCGAAAAATAGTGTACTAATTTCATATTGTTAATTGTATTAATACGCCTATAAATTAGATAATCATGTCCTAATTACATTTATAATTATCCAATGCGTGCAGCTTTCGGTTCAATTACGCCGTCGCTTAAGCCGCAAGGTTTTGTTTCGCGTAGTTGTAATCGATTTTTAATTCTTTGCAAGTCAGCCTCTTTATTAGTGACTTCACGTGGTATGATATGGGTATCTTCCTGTCAAATTACATTATTAACATGAAAATTTGGTTATGTAGTCTTGTTCAAGCAACGGGCTTAATTATTTATCAAATAATTGATTATGAAGTGTCGTATTTTTCTTCCAAATGATACTAATATTATTGATATAACATACAATATGATCTGTAATGAAATTATTAATTATACTTAATAATCAATATTTTATATTTTGATACACGAAATGATGTAGTTAATATATGGACATTTCACTGTATTAACACGTATTTGTGTACGTGACATATGTATACATACAACATATATATTCATGACGATATAAATATCCATCCGACTTCAAAATTATAGTTATTGGGGTCAATTAAAATTATTTAAAATTTAGATATGTACATATTTATTATGAATTAAGAATTAAGTTAATTACCAGTATGCACAACTCGATACGACAAGATAAAACCTAAAAGTTTGAAAATGAAGCAACTTAAAATTCAATCATGAAAATACATTTTGACTTTTTCTTACTTAATTTAATTGGAGTAAAGGTGCTCCATAATAAATTCAAGATCCACGTTCAATACTCTTCTTTCCTAAGCAACCATATTACTCAACAAGTCTCCTCTATAAATATGAATGGCCAATCCCTATTGAGCTCAAGAACAACTAGAAATTAATTCGCAAAATCATCATATATTAGCTCAAATTAATGGATCATAGCTCCATTAAACCATCCTTCCTCAGACCTCCAAAATTTATAGATGAAGAAAAGAAAATTGAACCTAAAAGTATGGATTTCAGAGAGATGACGAGAGGCGGCGGCTGCACACGGCCGGAAGTGACGAAAAAAGTGGTGGCGCCGCCGCCAAAGAGTAAGCCAACGGAGGACATCAATGAAAGTGCAGAGGCGTTCATAAAGAAATTTAGGCAACATCTGCTTCTTCAGAGGCTCGAGTCTATTGAGAACTACGAGCAAATGCTCAAAAGGGGAACTTAAAAAAAAAAAAAAAACTAGCCAATAATTCTTCCTTTTTATTTTCCCCTTTTTGATCAATAAATTTGTTTGATTTTTTATGTATTGATCTATCTAGCTAATGTATCATCGTACGTGGTTCAATTGTGTCATGTTTTGGTGGCTTGATCTCTAATGTTTTTTTGGTTAGATGTATTTTGTTACAAAGATTTCGAGCCTGATACATGTTATATACGGTTAATGTTCTAATGCATATTTTCCTTTTTTTTTTCATAATAATTCATTAAAGAATCTATGTTTATATTTATAATTAGCTACCTATTTATTGAAAAGTTTAATTTCATTAGATGATAAAATAACGAGGCCTAGATCAAAGGAACAAAATTACACGTGAAACATTATAACAAGTAAACATTATGCTAAAATACAAAATTTTGGCGAATCAAAATAGACATTTTTTTTTTTTTTTTGTGAAAAATGGGTAACGTTTGATTTGACACATCAACCGATTAGGCGGTCCAATTAGGGACATATAAGAAAATTTGAAAGGGGACATATGTGCTAATAATGGTACTTCCGTGACAATACAACAAGAAGAAACTGCACATATCATATGTATCCCGCTTACTTTTCATTGATTCAATCCAAACATACGAATTTTAGTCAATTATTTTAGTACTATTTCAACACGTCACTGTTTGATTATTATTGCCATTGTGACTAATATTTGGAAGACTATAAGTGTTTTTTTTTTTTAAATCAATCTACTACAATCAATCAAAACTTTTATAATCATAACATCAATATTCGATATGAAAAACAAACTATTATAATCAATCATCATCAAATGACCACAAAATACAACTCTTATACAACAACTACTGTACAATAAGAAGAAATTAGTATCAAATTAGAAAAATATCAATATTTACAAGAATCTAACCTATAACATTACGGTTGTTGGGACCTCCACCTTACTATTGAAATAAAGCCTCATCGACACAAGCGTTAAACACCAAATATTGATATTTATTAATTCAACATGATTCATATCTAAATATTTATCTGTCTTTATATTTAATACATGCGTATATTTATGCATATGATTTTTCCTTGAAAAACAACCTAATTATCAAAATTAAGCATGGTTTATTGTATTCTTTTTTAGTAGCGAATGATTTGACCGTATACGTATAGGTACTATTATATAAAGCACTAGCCCCCTTCAAAAACTAATTTTGATATCTTTGATTTGTCATTTGAATTTATCTTCTCCCTCTTCTCTCCTCCTTACTATTCCAAGTTTTGTTTACTTTCTCAAAATTTCCCATCCCTCTCTTTTTTCTCTCTCATCTCTTATTGCACTCTTCAACATATATTTTAACTCTCTTTCTATTTATTTTTTCAATTATTTAATTTTATTTTTTTACTTCTTATCATCAATTTCATCATTATATTGAAAATAGTTAAAAGAAAATTATACTTATACAGAAAAAATTTAATAAATAATTATAACTTATACTATCTAAATTTAAAAATATAATTATATTTTATTTTTTTTTCTTTTACACACGCATCGAGTGTGCCAAAATGACTAGTTTCAATTATTATTGAGGGTGGAGACAAAAATCTTTATTTAGGAAGGGCGGAGTTTGAGTTTTTAACAAATATAAATGATAATTTTTTATTATTCTTAGAGA
The DNA here is from genome assembly GCA_026212405.1 of Petrea volubilis. Lineage (NCBI taxonomy): Eukaryota > Viridiplantae > Streptophyta > Magnoliopsida > Lamiales > Verbenaceae > Petrea > Petrea volubilis. The sequence continues at coordinate 3,916,505 of CM047871.1, read as the reverse complement.
GTGAAATTTCAAATTTTATAACATTATACATAAGATATATATAAGTTTTTATAAATTTAAAAGGGGCGACTTCAGATTTAATTTTTATTTTGCCCTTCTTTTGTATTTTTATTTTTAAAATGTCCTTCTTTGAAAAAGGTTTTTCATTTTACCCCTTTTGAATAGTAATTTTACTATTTAAATAGTAATTTCACTATTTAAAGTTTCTTTATTTGCTTTATGATCCAAACTTTTGATTTCTTTATGCTTTTATACCTCTAACTTTTAGAAAAAGTACGGTATGTCCCAATTTTCGTCATGTATAAATTTTATTAGTTTTACTCTTTCTAAATTTTTACACTGCATAAGAATATAATTTTCTAATGTTCTATCTGCTTCCCAAAGTTCTTTTAATTCTCTGTCTAGTTGTTTTAATTGTTTAACATGATTTTTAAGAATTTCATGATTTATAGTTTTATTGATTAGATCAAAAACATAATCTTCTTTATTATTATATGTCGCAATAAGAATTCTTAAATCTTCGGGTAGATCTTCTAGTGGTTTTAAAATTGCTATTTTTTTTTTATTATTGTTTTTTCTTTTAAACTGATTTTTTATGATTTCAAATTCTTTTCCCATTATTTTATATCTTATATAACCAATCAATAATCATACAGTTGCATAAATCTCATAATAATTGATGAAGTACTCTAAAACCACATACTTTCATACTATCAAGTAAAAATATTTCTATTTAAACCTTTTAAAAGTATATTACCTCCTCGATGTCCTTAATTCTTTAATCCTTCTTCTGGACTCGTCTTCAATTACCTCGACAAGCCTGACTGGTTTTCGTCCAAACGCCCTCCTGGCTTCACAGGACTTATGCTTCCAAACGGCTACTGTCTCGAATGGTGTAATCACTACGGCCTTCGCAGGGTTAGAGAATTTTGGAAATTTTAGGAGAAATATAAGCTCAAAAGATTTCTATAGAAAGATTTCTAACTTGAATATTTATGAAAATAAACTGGTTTTATTTCCTTCAAAAAGGATTTATACAAACATGATTTAGAAAGATGGTTACAAAGATCTAGAAAGCTGGTTTCCTATTCTAGGGATATTTTTCAGAGTGAGAATCAGTCTGAATTTGTGAGTTTTCTCGACTCCTTTACAAATGAAATCTAAGTACAATTTATAGATCTAGAAATCTAACTATTCGGACTTCAAAATTTTAGTTGGCGTCCGCTGTCTCTTTCTTTATTAGCTGGATTTTTATCATCTTTAGCCTCAGAAGTCAAAAGCCGCCTCCACAGCTGTCTGCCATAATGTTTTAGTGGATGATGACGTCATGGCATCCGTCACTCCTTGCACTGACGTAAGCGCTTACATCATGATTTACAACAACCAATCATTTTGCAAGCTTTCTTCCTTGTAGTCTCTGTGCAGTAAAATTCATGTCTGAAAAATTTATTGAGAAATTCCTTTAGCAATGGAGATTTTATCTGTCCGCCTTTCTTTAGTAATATCCAATTATTGGCCTGCATGAGAGTTTCATATTGTCGCTCCCATAGAGACTCAGCAATGGATTGAATGGCTTTAATGCCCATGGCTCTTCTCTCTATGATCCATGAACTGGTGAACTTGAAAGATCGAAAATTCTTTATTCCAGTTTCAATTTTTAGGTTTGTGGTTATAACATCTATAGTGATCATGTGTTGGACCTCATGCCAAATTCGCATCTCAGGTTCTGGGGCTATAGAATAGAACTTGAGTACGACTTCTCTATTTCTGGCAACTTGACTGACCTGGGATTTAAAGCGGTCATCAAATTCTGAAATCTCCTTTAGATCCTTTCCAACATATAGAAGATCTAGAAATCCATAATTTGCAAGCTGAAAAACTTTATAAGGATCAGCTCCAAATATGGCGGTGATTCTTGGATGAACACTATATCCTTTAGAGTAAAATAGCGTTCTGGAATTCTCCCATTTATAGGCTTCTTCAGCAACTTCTTTGTATTCTCGTTCCCATTTATTTGTAGGAACAAATTCTTCATTGGATCCCCTGTTGAAGCTTTCAGGTTTATTGATTTTTATTTCAATGACTTCAGCATCACTTTGAGATTTAGAAATTTTTTCTTTATTTTTCATGGAGTCTAAAAAGTCTTTATCAGATACTGGTTTAGTACCTTGACTTCCAGAAGACTCTGCTTTTTCTTTACCTTTATTACTTTCTCTTTTATCACTCTCATTTTCAGCTTCACTCATTTTTTCTTTTTCTTTATTTCTAGATTCAAGGAGCAAATCTAGACTTTCTTGAAGGAAAAGGGCTCTCCTAAGTCCTTCTTGAGAGATATCTGTAACTGTTTTAAAATTTAATTCTATCAAATCTTTCAGAGCTTTATTACTGTCAACAATGTCTTGACAGACCAAGACAATATCGTCTATCTCATTCTTTAGCTCTTCCAGATCCATCTTTCTTTATTATTTTATTCCTCCTGAAAAATAAGAATTTATAAGATGATCTGTATCATCAACACAATTTTTGGGAAATTGTCACCCATCAACGGATTTGATAAGTCTTTACCACCAATCGTTAGATAGTGGACTAGCTGTATGTATAGTGCATACAATCACTCTATTTGCATTTATAGGGAAATGCACACCCATCTTATCCATTTTAGAGTTGGAGAACTCATTCGTTTCCAAATTCTGTATTTCTAGAAATGAAATCGGCTAGGAAATTTTCTGAACCTTTTATATATTCTATTTTGAAACTGTAAAAGGACAGGAAAACTTGCCATCTATGTAGCCTTCTGTATTGGGGTGTATTTGGTAATTTATTGAAGACTAAGGATTGTATCTGGGTATTGTCGGTTTGAACTTTAAAAGGCTTTTGATATAAAAAGAGAGAGAATTTCTGAATTCCTTTTATGATGGCTAGAAGTTCTTTCTCATGGATTGTATAGTTGACCTCAGCTTGACCGAAAGTACCACTTGTATACCTGCATATCTCATTGAGATCGGTTTTAAGTAATGCTGCCCAATATAGATCTGACGCATCCGTTTGTATTACTAATTTATCATTTTCATTAGGGAGTTTTAATTCAGGCAAAGTTTTACATTCTTCCTTTAGATTTTTAACAATTTCTGTATGTTGATTATCCCAACCTTTAGTATTATTTTTTCGAAGCAATTTTTGAATCTCATGCTTCTTTTAAGCAAGATTAATTATGAATCCCTCAGCATAGTTTAAACAACCGAGAAATTTTTCAATTTGATTTCTATTTTCCAATTTATCAGGAAATTCACAAATTTTCTTAGATATATGGGTTTTAAGTTTAATTCCTTCTTTATTCAATTTTAACCCTAAAAATTCAATTTCTTCTTTACAAATTATAGCCTTTCTTTCAGATAGGACTATACCATTTTCTTTACAAGTTTTAGCAAATTGTAGTAGATGAGTTTTATGTTCTTCTAACGTATTAGAAGCAATTAAAACATCATCAACATAAACAACAAGAAATTCTTTATATTTATTAAAGATTTTATCCATTCTTCTTTGATATATAGAAGGTGCATTTTTTAATCCAAATGGCATAACTAACCATTCGAACTGTCCTTGAGGGGAACTAAATGTTGTGTATTGTATACTTTCAGGCTCCATTTTTATTTGCCAAAAACCCGAAGTACAATCGAATTTAGAGTAATATTTCTTTCTTTTAACAAGATTTAGTAATACTTCTTTATTAGGGAGATAATAACTATCTGACCTAGTAAAGTGATTTAGTCTTTTATAATTTATTACCATTCTAGGTTTTCCTCATTTTTTCTCAGCTTCATTTTCAACCATGAAAGCTGGGCTACTAAAAGGACTATTACTTCTTCTAATCAAAGGTGGATTTTTATATAATAATTCATTTATTTGTTTATCAAATTCTTTTCTATCATTTTCTGTATATAACATAGGTCTTTCTTTTATAACTATGTTTTCAGTTAGTTCTATTTTTGCCTTTAAATCTGACTCTTTATAAAAAGTCAGAGGATGATCATTATAATTTTCTTTTAATTGTTTTATTACATCTTCAAGAGTTATTCGTTTTATTGTTACATTGTGTATTTTTATCGGAATTTTATCATACGGTCCACCAAGCTTCGCTGGCTGAACTCTGAATGGCTCATTTATTCGGGGTAATTTTAAATAATAATTACATTTAGTTTTAGAATAACAGAATAAAGATTCTGTGAATAAAATTGAAATTGTTGTAAGAAATCATTTCCTAACAATATATCAGTTTCAAGAGAGTTATAATCATATATAGTATTTATAGTAATAATTTTACTTCCTAATATAACATTTACTTTATCTGCCTTTTTATTAATGTGTTCGGCTTGACCCGTAACACCCTTTATTTTTATATTCCCATTCTCTTGCCATTTAGTATAGAGAAAGGATTTAAACAAAGTTATTTCTGAACCATTATCTATTAAGGCGCATGTTGTTATATTAGTATCCTGTACTGTCAATTGTACAAAGACACTTAAAGAAAAATTAATTCCCTTCATGTTTTTTACAAAAGATCTTTATATTTCCTAATTGTAATGTAACTCCATGTTTCTCTATTTTATAGTAATCACATTGATTTAAGAAACTATTACCAAGAATTATATCGTAATAGTCTCCTGCCATATCACTATCTATGTAACAAGGTACAATTATTCTTAATTCTTCAAAAATTATTGAAACTTGTACTTCTTGATCACAAGTTATTAATTGTCCTTCAAAGTTTTTATATTGAAATATTGTAGAAGCAACCTTTGCAATTAAACCTTTATTTTTATGTTTTGCAAGGTGATTGCCACTAGCTCCTGTATCAATTAATATATTTGGTCCTTCAATATATTCTTGACCATTAAAATATTTAGCATTTATAATCATTGTATTGGTTATATTTTGTCTAGTAAATTCAACATTAGTAAGTAATGACTTACTAATACTTTTTCTAGATATAGTATTTTTTCCAAAATCTATTTGCGGTATAATACCACTACTAGATCCATATTCTAATATGGGTTTTCTATTTATTTTAATTTCATAGTCTTTTATTTCCTTAATTTCTTCTATCATTGGTAACTTTATTGTTGTTATATCTCTGCATTCATTATCAATTTCAATATATGGTTTATCCTGATATATTTTACCATAATTACTATTAGTAAAAGCATAAATTGCTCTATAGTAAAAGGTAAATGCTTGACTTTTATCTCTAAGTTTTAAATCTTTCAAAAGTTGAAAGTGTAAACTTAAAGTATCATTTATATTTTGATCATTTATATCAACACTATATTTTGGATAACAATCAAAGCGAAATTGTGAATATATTAAATTTCCTTCAACTGTTCCCAAATGACTATTTTTAGCATCTGTAAACCTTTGGTCATGAAGTGAAATAACCATAGGACTATCTATGCCATCTCTAAATAAGGCTTTAACTAGAATTTGAATTCTACCAAGATAAACATATTTTATCTTCTTTCTTACTTCTTTATTTTTGATTTTATTTAAAGCTTGATTTATTGAAGATTTAGTAAGCAAATTTAATCTAATTTGCCCTTTAGTATGTTCAACATTTATAGATTTTTCAACTGCATGGTAATCATATATATTTATTTTTTCTCTTTTTATTAAATCACCAAAAGACTTAAAAATACTTTTGGTAGGATTTGTTGCATCAAGTTTTAAACCTTTTATTTTTACTAAAGTTTCTTGATCAAAGGTTATTCGTTGAGCATAACCTTCAGCTCCTTCATATATTTCTACTTCTTTATCTGAATCTTCAGTTTCAATTATATCTTTATTCATTTTCAGAATGACTGAAGTATTTTTCTTCTTCAATATATATTTCTTTATCTAAATAATTTTCTATATCTGAAACTTCAGACAATTCGTCTTGAAGTTCTATAAATTCAGCTTCTACACTTCGAATCTTTTTAGGTTTTTTACATTCTGGTGATTTATGTCCAATTTCTCCACAATTCCAACACTGGCATTGTGAAAGATTTTTATTTCTTTTAAAGGTAGGTTTTCTTTTAAAATATCTTCTTTTTGGTTTTATATTTTTCTTTTGAAAATTAGTATATTTTTTATACTTCTTTTTATGAAACCTTCTTTTCCTTTTAACACTTCTTTCTTTATTACATCCCCATTGACTGGGTACCTCAAATTCGTTACAATATAAGGGTGAAAATTTTTTAGTTCTTCTATATAAATCTTGAGATTTACATAATTTACTTAACTCTGAAAAGAGAAAACTAATTCTTTTTCCTAGAGTTGAAGTTGACTCTTTATTTTCTTCCTTCCATTTATTCATTGTGTATTTATTCCAAGGATGTGGAAGTTTTAAAAAGTACATATTAAGATATATACTTTGATCCTCATTACTATAATATTGAGTATAATAATAATCTTTAAATTCACAAGTATATTGTTTTAAATGTTTCATGCTACAGATTCTAAGATTTATCAAGTTAGTTCTAGCTTCTTCTTTTTCTTTAGTGCTTTCTTTATCAGGGTCATGCCACTGTTCTCCTAGAAATTCATCAGAAAGATAAGCAACTAAGATTTCAATTCCTCTATCAGTATTATCTATTAATTTAGTTTGTACATTTCTTTTTATTATAGCTTTAATATTTTCCGTTAATCCTTGCCACCAATTGAAAACAATACCATCAAATGTAGCAATTAAATAATCTACTTGCCTGTTTGATGTCCATGTATCATCGGCGTTATATAAAAAGAAAACTTTCATAGTATTTGCCCATGAAATTATAGCCTTTTTAGTATCTTCTTTACAATCTATATTTAACTTAGAACCTCCATGATTTATAGGTTCTCCATAATTAGTATCTGGTGTGAATTTATTGAATTGGTTATAAGATTTATTTTTTATGTGATCATAATATTGCCTTCTATATTTAGGAATAGGCATCATTTCTGATTCTTCTATTTTCATATCTTCTGGTTTTATTGTACCACTTGGGCCTCCAGTTGTATTATTAGTGTTAACTAATACTTCATATTCCTCAATTTCAGAAAGATCTATTTTTTCAAATTGATCTATTAATTCATTAATTTCATTCATCTTTATCTGTTTCAGATTCTGAATCTTGTTCTTTAGGTGGATTAGATAATGTAGCAATATCTTTACCTTTTTCTTCCTTTTTAAGAGCTTCCTCTTCAGCTAATATTTTAGGTAGTTTAACATTAAGCATATATGCATCAAAGGAATTTGGATGCACAGTTTCTTTGTTAGTTTTTATTGGTTTTATTATAATTTCTCTTTCTTTTATTTTCTTGTCAAATTTATTTTTCTTAAGACAAGTATTTTTTATTAAATCTTCAACATTTGAATTACAAATCTTTAAGATTTGAACCTCTGTTTTTAATTCTTTAAGTTCTTGATTTAAAATATATAATGCCTCAAGTATTTTATTCATTCCTGTATTTAATTCTTCAATATTTTTATTTATTTTATCCATTTATATTTTTTATATCTATTCCAAGCTAATTGAGCATGTTGTTGTGTAACTTTTATCTTTTGTTTACAACTTTGTATTTTAGCTTTAGTTTCTTTTGTTTTAATGTGTTCATATTCTCGATTATATTCTTCAAGAATTATATTTAAATTTAGAATTAGATTTATATTATATATCCATTTTTTAAGATGTTTATTTGTCTTCATAATCGACTTAAAACATCAAGACCTTCTTTTATTTGTGTTATTTTGCTTTTTAAGAAATTAATTCTAAAAGCATCTCCTCTATGATAAGTTGGCTTTCTATATATATAATCCAACTCCTTTTGATATAGATACAATTCTACTTGAAGCCTATGTAATGTATAATTAGGCATTACTAAGTAGAATCATTACAGTTCTACTATTTTTATATTCTTCTAGCTTTCTATAGTACAATGCTCTTATTTCAGCATCTTTATGTGCCTTAGCTTCTTTCTTTAGAGACATTAAGATTTTGTAGTACTTCTTAACCTTTGGATACCGTTTAGTTTGTCGAAACAGTCTATTCTTCATGGTGAAGATAACTGCCAATCAGTTTCATCACATGAGAAATCGCAAGATAAACTTTCTATATTTATGTTATCACTAAATTCTTTATCATTTATTTCTTGTAAATAAATAAATAATTCTTTAATTATTAAAAGAGAGATGATTGATAATTTTATCAAGTCTAAATATTCCATATTTTATGATTTTTATTGATCTTTTATGGCTCTTTATGGCTCTTTATGGCTCTGATACCAATAAAAAAAAAGGGGGGTTTTACTTAATTTAATATAACAAATTTAAGAAAAGTAATAAATAATTAAAAATTTATGATTCAAGTTTATTTAATGTAAATAAGGATAGTTATGAAGTTTTATATTTCAAACATATGTTTTAAGGAGACTTTATAGGAAAAATGGACTAAATTGATCAAAAATACTTTGGAATGGGTTTTAATGAAATAAAGAATAAAAAGTGGGTTTTTAAGAAATCACGCCGGCCCACATGAACAGTAAAACCGAGGTTTTAGAGTTCGGTTTAGGGTATTTTAGAAATATTTTAGAAAAATGGGTTATTTTAAAGATTTGAAAATTTAAAAAGAATAATTTAAAAATGGTTTCGGCGACTTCACCTTATATCGCCCTCTATATCATCAAATTCATGAATTATATGAAAAAAGGAAATATCAAATTAATTAATTATGCAGCAGAGATAAGTACGAGATGTTTAATGTCGTTAGTACCAACCTTCTAAATGATGCAGCATGAGTTAAGAAGAGAAAATCAATTTTCTTTAGCTAACGTTTGTTTTCCAAGTAGGTTGATGTCCACGTTCAAACACATATATATATGTACACTACTAAATATAAACATATCAATATTATCTATACTGTTATAGGAGAGCATCATATAATAATTATTTTTGATTTGTCAATATTTTTTGACCTTTCATTTTTTTAATTCTTATTTATTTTCCTTTCTTCTCATCAGATTTGGCTATGAAGGAAGGAACTCGAAGTGAAAGGGCACCGTCTTGTGCAAGACAACGATAGTTGGCCCTCTATCATTTTCTATTCTATCTGGTAGACGGCCCCGACTTCTTGCTCTTATCACTCTCTTTCTCTTGCTTTTCTATATTCTTTCATCTTCTGCTCTTCAATAATTTTTTATACCTTCTTTATATTAATTTTTTCAATTTTATTTATTTTAAATTATTTATTTTGTACTGATCATTAATTTAATAAATATTAAAAATAATTGAAAATTATATTTAATTTAGACAAATAATAAATATTTATTATTTTATTCTATCAATTTTTTGAAGTGTGTAAGTAATTATATATTTATTTTTTTACACATACTAAATGTTACAACCCTGTTAATGTAAGTAAATAGTTAATAAATGCAAACTTCTTCATCACCAACCAGCTGAAGATAGGAAAAATCAAATAAGAGTATATGCATAATTTTGTGGAGATCTGGAACCAATTAGTAATATAGTAAGAATTTCGATTAAGTTAAAACTTAAAGTTAAAGGATAACAAATGAGTAGCATTTCCATTTTACAAAATCCATAAATACTCGATGTCTAAATTAGAATGCTAAGTAAATGTATTGTGAATCATTAAATGAAAATATGATAATATATATAATTAATGAAGTGAATTGCTAAAATTATGATCTTATCCACACGTACCCAAAATGGCAAAATGTATTCAATATCGAAACGGAAAATTCTAACCCGAACTTGGTTTGATCGAATCCAACAAATTATATGGCAAGTGCATTGCACTTACCAAGTGATTGGTCACTCTCCCTAAATTATCGACCATTCATAGGGCAGGTGTAAAATACTCGCTACATGATTAACACTGGTTCGGCCGAGCCGGATCTGGGCTAGAATTTCCCGATCGAAACCCACATTTATATAGACTTGTCTATGTGCTTATAAAATGCTTTTTTTTTTCTTCTCTGTTCAAAACCTTTACAAATAAAATTCTATCTCGAATTACTTTATTTTTATTTTATGTTTATTTTTATCTCTCTCTTTTCTTTTTTTTGGCAAATTTCCATCACACTCTAAGAAAGGTTAAATACGCCAAATTTATAAAATTTCAATTTTCATCTACTAATTCAAATACATTTTAAAAAGAGTGTACAAAGATCGGATATGTTATTTCTATACTCATATCCTTGTAATTTATCGAATATCATTATAGATACAAATATTGACAGATATTTAAAATCAATATTTATATCCATATCTACCGGACATTGGACAAATATTGGATATATCTGTATTCGATTGTAATTTTTAAAAATTAAACTTAATTATAAATATAAATATTTTAACATAGAAAATTAAAATGCCGACTCCATTTCTGCTTGAGTCATTTAATCTGACTAAAACTATCATGTGACCATAACTTATTTTTTGACGTATTTTGATAAATTTGGCACATTGACGATAATTTGGGAAAGTTTGACACAACTGTTTGTACATCGAACGCGTTTGAATGTTACTTATCTGAAGAGAACATGTTTGAATGTGTTATTTAGTTCAAACCTTATCTACAAGACTACAATTGTATGGGCGTCACCTACAATTTTATAAACAAGTTGCCTTTTTTTTTTTTTTTTTTCCCTTCCCCTTGCAAACAAGTCCTTATAAAGCTTCAAATCCGTTTGCAATTGGTCATTGTATCATACATACATGTCATTTAGACCGTAAATAGATAACCGAAAATTTGATTACTATTGGTATTCATAATCCCATTCATTTATAAAGCGAAATATTCATATCTATTTAAAATAGATGCTACCCATATTCGATTATAGATATTCAATTATAAGTGAATACATATATGGTAATTAGATATTTGATCCATTTAATAACCATTGCGATTACATATCTGTTTATATATATTCAATAATATGTAATTTAGTTGTCTCCATTAATTATATCTAATAAATAATGCCTGAAAATAATAATAATAATAATAATAATAATAATAATATATACACTAAAATTATTATGTGTTTACTAATATTTTATTTTTTAAAATTAATTGATGTATTCATTGATATAATTTTGTCAGATTCATCTCGTGTTTAATAGTTTTCAAATTTTGCATTTTTAATAATCATGTGCATTAAATTTGATATATTATAAGTTATATATAGGATTAAAAATAATAAGTCATAATATTTGAATTAATAATAATAAATTATAGCTTCATATAATGTATATGAAACTTCTGTAATGTATATCATATCTCTGTAGATTATTAAGATATAAAAAAAAATAAATGAACATGTGTGAACTTTAGATGTTATTAATAATTGTGTCAGATCTCTCTCTCTCTCTCCCTCCCCCCCCCCCCCCCCATATATATACATATATTTTAAATAAAAAATGACTAAATTATATACACATAAATTCAAATATTCAATTAATTATAATTGGAGACTAATTATTTGCAATTGAATATGATGCTTGAAAATTCATAAGCAGGTAATGTGTGTATATGAATATAATATATATATATATATAGAGAGAGAGAGAGAGAGAGAGAGATTTGCAGTGGCGGAGCCAAGCCCCTAGTCAGGCGGTGTACTTGACCAATTCGCAATTATTGATAATACAAATAATTAAATAAAAAAATATCAAGATACAATATTAAAAGGCGACTAGAGAATACATTTTTGTATTAAATTTTAAAAATATCACGGTACAATACTATAAGACGATTAGAGAATACATTAAGGGACAATTAGTTTAAACATCTAAATTGAATTATATGTGCATATATATATATATACATATATATATATATGAGTTGATTTCAAAATTAAGAAGTGTACATCTGTAGCTCCACCATTGGAGATTTCAACAAAGAGTGAATTAGTGTAAGGAGTAAAATTAGCCGAAAAATGTGAACTTCGATTTGGCATTTTGGACCCAAGGTCAAAAACGTCTTATTACAACGAGCACCAAGCAGACACGACAACAGTAGAAGATTACAAACTACAAAAGGCCAAACAGACAAAAGGTTGGCAACGTACAACGGGGATATCCCACGGCTGCAGAGGGCTAATATAGTCAATTCCCATTAATGTCTATAAGGTTGTACCACGGGGACATGGATCTGCATCTGCTGCTGCTGCTGCGGCTGTTGCTGCGCCATCTTCAGGTTGATCCTCGAGCAGGAACGTACAACCTCCCCAGCCAATGGTATCACCGGGATATTATCGCAGTTGCAGATTTCAATCATGAATCCATCGGGATCGTGGAAAAACAATTGGTCGACGTAGATTCCACCTTCTTCTACTCTCTGCTTCACCCAATCAATCCCCATTTCCGTCAGCTTCTTCTCCACCATTCCCATGCTCTCGCACTGCCGTAAAATTACATTAATCATATAACTAAATTTGCGTTTAAATACTCAATTAATACAAAACATGTGACATAAGATCAAATAATTAAATAAATTATCTAAAATTTTAGAAAATAAAATAGCTGGAGCGACGGAGAATCATGATATCTTTAATAAATATAATTAATTGAGAGATGATTTAAAAAGGCTCACCTGGAAAGAAATGTGATTATCCTTGGGATTAATCACTGTTTTCTTTTGCATATTCTCAGGATCCTCTGATTGCAGCAGATGGATACCAATTCCGTGACCAAACAGCCTGCACATACATCATAAAAAAACCCCAAAATTCGATCAAAAAATCAAGAATATAATCACATCCCAGAAATCAAATAAATCCAACAAATAATAATAACAATACTGATTTTGCATTAACAAAAGAATTAATCAGGTGTTTCTCACTTACCATGCTCCGTCAAATTTCAAGGAACCGGGCCTCCTGACAGGCACAAATCCGAGAACATTCTGATAGAAATCAGTGGATTCATCAACTGATTTGCACACGAGTGATATGTGGTTCAGAGAAGACAGGTGCAGTGGATTACCCTTATTCTCCTTCATCTTCCCAACAAATAAACACTTAAAGGCACAAGTTTTTGGCTTTAAGACCAAATAATTTATGTTTGTGAAATTGAAACCTTAGCTAGCAAATTAAATTTGCAGAAGGGAGAGAAAGGAAGAAAGATAGGCTGGTGTGTGTTGTGTGTGTGTGTGTGTGTGAGAGAGAGAGAGAGAGAGAGAGAGAGAGAGAGGAGAGTAACAATCAAGAGAGAATAGGCGAAAGGAGTAGGCTGAATGAGAGGTAGACAGGTACAATGGTACATAATGGGAGTGGATATGTATAATTGTATATGCATATGAGTATATATAGAAGAACAGGGGAGGCTCTGTTTGGTTTGATTTGTACAGGTGTCTTATGTTTGATTCCTGTGACACGTTGATACTACGTTGCTGACTTGGATCGCAAATTACAGCTGTACATCTATGAATTTGTGGGGCCCCCCACAAGTCATTTTTCACCCTTAGTTTTAATTTTTGGCCTTGTTCTCTTGTCTCATCACGGAATTTAATTTGTCTGAATATTGGGGCAAAAAATATTTCAACAAAATGCAATTTGGTCACCTGAAGATCGCCTTTTTTTTCTCCTTTTCTTTTGCCCTTTTTTTTTATTTTTATTTTTCTTTTAAGGGGAAATCAAATCAATTATGGGGTCGGCTAATTTGGACGTTTACGAAATGTTGGGTTCTGAAAAAAGAAAAATTCTGGCAACAATTATTTATGTAGACTAATTATTGCTAAATCTCAGTTTGTGGGCAAGCTGTTTTAAATGTTTAATCATGGAGTCAAGAGAAAGAAATCCATATAAAATGTGATGATCTAATTAATTACTTAAAAAAATGTTGGTTTTCAGCATATTAATTAGGGTATTTATCAATAAGCTTCTAAAACAAACTTAAACTTTTAGATGAAATGATCACTCAATATAGTATTAAAGTCCAAGTCAAACAAATAGTTATGTTTTCGAATTTCACCGCCACCCATATATGAAAAAAAATTTCTTATGCAATGATTGATACAAAAAAGAAGTTCCTCTATGTGTGCTTTAACACCATATTAAATGATCGCGTTATCTAAAAGTTTAATCATTTAGATAGATGCGTCATGAAATATTTATTTTCTCCAACACGCTCTCCACATTTAGGCAAACCACTTTTTGTACCAAGCCATACACATGAAATTCTTTTGCATAGATAGCTAGTTAACAGTGAGATTCGAACACAAGACCATTTGTTTGGCATGATTCTGATACCATATTAAATGATTACCTCATTTAAAAGTGTCGGAAATAATTACATCAAAAACGGTTGATCAACCACCTTTTCTATGTGGAAGTTTCAATGATCAACACCGGATCAACAACAGATTTACAAGCCCTAGCAACACACGAACAGGATTCCTTCGTTCGCCTCGATAAATCGCTACTAGAGCAATTCGTGCCTCCTACACCTCTTAAAGATACTATTTTCTACGAGAAAGAGATTATATAGAGAAATGTATTTGTATAGAATTCATAAATAATGCCATGGGAGAGACTCCTATTTATAGGCATCCCAAGAGATAGAATTCTATTTCATGTAGGAATTCCACACTTCCTATTCCATATAGGAATTCCACTCTTACTCAGTTTAGGGTTATGTCTATTCACATTGATTTTATTGCATCAACAGACAATAGTGCCAATTTATATCAAATATGCATGCACAAAAAAAATTGATGATAATAAATTCAGGGTAATCGATTGCAGTTAAACGAATTGGTTACAAAAATCTTTGTTAAAATTTGGATGATTTTGTTATAAATTTTACTTTTAAACATTAATTATGGTTAGCAAACTCATTGTCAAGTTAGCTAAAAAAATCGCTTTTATTGTCCAATGCTTATCTTAATTATTGAAGAACGCGGAAAGATGACCTTTCAGGCTTTAGACTTAGCTTAATTTGTCATGCCCACGATCTCAAGATTTTTGAACCGTGATTTCTCCATATTTGAATACTTTCAAACTAATACCTAATAATTTGATGTATCAAGTAATAGACGCATATGCATGTTTATCCTCTTGTTGGAAAAGTAAAGTCACAATTTAAAAGTAAAGTCCCGATTTAAGTATATGATTTTACTTTTATACTCAAGCGTGTATGAGACTATGAGTGCGTGGTGATCAAATCCCTTTTTTTTTTTTTTTGTTTGATCATTTGTTAGGACTTTTTTGGATTTACTTGGAATGGTTGAATATTTTGAGAAGATATATGAATTAGAAAAAGAAAATAGTTGGGCAACCCAAATTATCTATGGTTCAAATGCTTTTATATACTCACTCCATCCCATATTATTTATCGTTTTAGGAATTTTTTTTGTCCCATAATATATGTCGTTCTCACATATCAAGAAGAAATTTCTTAAATTTTTCCTAATATATCCTTAGACTTTAATTAATATCTTATGCAAATTTCTAAAAAAAAATCAGCAATTTATTAATTATGGGTGACTCAATTCCTAAAAAATCTTCCAACAACACTAATTGTCTTTCAATCTTCCATATTGATGGTTATTTTCATTATGAAAATCATTGGAAAGAGATAAATGATTGACGAAAGAGAGATTAATAGCATAATTTATTAAAAGGGTATTTTGGTCAAAATAATTTATAATTAATGTTTTTAATCCATTTTCTTAATTCTTGTGCATAACTCCAAAACGACAAATAATATGGGACGGAGGGAGTATATATATATATATATATATATATATATGGTTCAAACGTTATTCACCTATATATATGGTTCAAACGTTATTCACGCATATATAATTCGCAGTTAAGTCCACGAATTATTTGGCAACATTTTTAATTTGACCACATCCAGATGTTTTCATGTGATTGACTTTTTTTACTAATATGATTAATATATCACTCGTTTTGTAATTAGCTTTCGCTCAACTAAAGTAAATTTTTTGATAAAAGAGATTTTATAGGACACTTGAGAACTAGAGAAGAACAGCACTAACAAGATTTCTAAAAAATCTAATCATGACAAAAATCACAATTATATTGCTATTGTTGATTATAATTAGTAACATATTTGTAATGACAATCAAGGTTTTATCACAAACTATGGAGAGAAATTTTAGTCACTAAATCGTGACTGCAATGTATCAATAATTATTAATATTGCTAACAATTTAAAATATTTGTTCTAGACTTCTAGTCATCGTTAAATCATAATACGGTAAAATACAAGCTATTATTAATAAATAATATTAGTAATAAAATGAAAAATATTATCATTTAATACATAATATTGATAAATTTCGTATTGTCTCATATTCTTGTTTAATAATATATATTTTTTCTAGCAATATTTTTTTTATGGTTCCTTTTTCTAGCGATTCCACGATAAAGAAGAATCAGATTTTTTTAGTATTGATTTACTTGCACAATACTATACTTCATCAATTTATATATATATATATATATATATAAACTGATAAAAATACGAATGGGGCTGATCAATCCTTGCGATGATACATCTTGATTTTTTTATTACTATTTCTTAGAGTGGAATTGGGGCTTTCGGGGTTTTGGAGGGCCGTGACAGGTTGAGGGCGTTGATAAGGGATTTTATAGTTTATACTATTTGTCATGCGACACATTAATGATAATTCATGTTAAAAGATAATTATGATAAACGAAACAAATATTGTCATTATCAGTCATTATTGATAAGTTTTTGGATATTCACGTTGTCTTATAAATATAAGGGCATTCACTGAATTTAGAAGAAATTACTGATAACTTCTTCTTGTTTTGGAAATTATCAACACCTCCTAACATTTATTGTCATTCAGCAAAAAAACCACAACTTGATAATAACTTTTGAAATTATCAATAATTTTTTCGCATCATGGTAGTTACCAAAACACCAAAAATGTTATTCGTTAAGCTTGACAAAACTCCTCAATTAATTTTCTTATTCCACTAACTTTCGCTAAGTAATTACATTTTATACCACAACAACCACTATCGAACATCAACATATAATTTAAAATCACCAATACTTTTTTTTAAAAAAAAATGCCTTTATGTATAGCTTCTATATCTTAAAATTGTCAAAATCATACGAATTTCATCTCAAAATGGTTAAAACGCTATCAAAAATACAAGAAATTCAGTTCGCAATAATGTCCTACCTGATGAATAATAGATTTTGTTAAATTTATACATACTTTAAGGGTATTTATAAATTTTGAAATAAGAGAAGATTATTCATAATTTTATTTAAACTCGGGGTGTATAAAATTGTTAAATATAAATTGCATAGTTGAAAATAATTCTCATCAATTTTAAATTTATAAAAATATTATTTTGATAAAATAATTTTTTTTCATTTTTCGTAATTACTAATAGCTTTCATACTGAATATATCTTCTTTTTTAATTTTTCCCTGAAGCAATAATCAATTCTATTTACATTTGAACCATACATTAGTTGTTTTGTCATCCATCCTAATTCGAATCTTTTATTACACTTTCGTGTAAGATATATATTCTTTTATTATATGGATCAATATAATATTCTAATTGCGAGAGATAATACTACTATCATCAGATACTACTGTCATCAGATAAGCGATTAGGATATTTTACTACACAATTGTGCATCATCATATTATTATTTTTTAATTATCCACTAATATTCGTATCGTGTGTTGATAAATACAATATAAAATAAAACACAATTGTGCAGTTAAAAATCCAAATTTTGGACAAGGATGCTTGGCTTTGTTTTGTAATTGTACAGTTGTCATCATATTAATTAATGCGATGTTTGCATAAAAATAAAAAAAATTAATGCAAATGTCATTTTCCATGCTAATTAGCTCACATTATTAATTAAACCAACATTACATATAATATTAACGTAAATATGTAATGACGGCTGGTAGTCCGCCCAATCGACGCTACCCGGCTTAGTGAAATTAAAAAAAGCATAAACAGCAACTACAAGCCAAAACAACACGACAAGATTCGATAATTGTTTTACCCCCGCCTGTTTAATTATCCCTTAATTATATAATTTATAATTAATCTCAAATGTCTAATCAATCTTTTGTGTGTTGATTTAGTGAATGTGGTTCACAGGGCCTAATGTTAGCAGAAAGAAACGAAAATGACAGATGAGATCGCTATAAAAAAGGCAGAACATACAAAAATTAAGAAAACGACGCACTGAAAAGATAAATCTACAGGCTTCTCGTATATTCTTCAGTTTTTTGTTTTTTTATGAATAAAGTTCGAATATATATCGATTCTTCTATTTAAATTATATTCATAATCATTTATCATAAAATATCAATCATCAGTTTCTAATATTAATTACATTATTACATGGAAAATATCTTAATTAATAATTCAATATATATATTAATTAGCGAATTATAAAATTTTGAAACTTCAATATCCTAATTGCTATGGTAAATTAAAAACCAAAAATCGGCAGAGTGCGGATGGAGTGATTACCACTTCTTATTATCTAATGGAATTTATGAATAAATATTGGTCCTGAAAAATAAATTAGTGCAAATTGTGTCTACGCCCTCAAGTATATTGTAATTATAATTTTTTTTTTCTTGTCTTAAAAAGTACAAATAGCCCCATCAAATTTTAGAACTTTCTTATAAATATTAATAAATATGTCCAAAAAATAAATTTTCTCCGGCCACAGCAGTCGATTCAGCTACCAAAAGATGTGTCTCGTCAAGTCTGATCCCATCCCTAACCTAATTTTGTTAATCCAACAATCTTCGCGAAAATAATTGCACCTTATACCATTACATCACCCGACATCACCATTTATAATTTGATGCCATCACTATTTGTTTTTAATTGACTTCATATATAATTTTATATTTTTAACTTGTCACGATCATGTAAATCTAACTTCAAAACCTTGTTGAAAATACAAGAAATACAACTTATAATCACATCTCGCTTTAAAAAAAATAAATTTTGTAAGTTGATATATATCTCGATAGGTGTGGGGTACTTTTAATTTTTAAAATAAGGACTAAACTTATAATTGTAAATTTATATTTTAAGAAATATAAACGCAATTTGTCCAATAAATTAACGATGCTTGATTCTTGGGAAACTTGAAAAGAACGACGTAACATAATTAATGAATAAATCACACTGATCATCGCCATGATTGACAATTAATTCAAGCAAGTGGACTTTTTAAACATGCAATTGTACGACAAGCCACCTCTTGATGAAGAAATGAATGACTAAACCTCGACATCAAAGAGATACAACCAAGATTCGTAATTGGTATCAAATTAAAGTACTTCAATTATTGCCACGTGTTTTTAGATCTTAAACAATACAAAAGTAATTATTTTTGTTGCACTCTCACCAAATACAAGTTTTCTTTTTTAAGTGAACTGCAATAATGCACTCACCCTATTGATCAATCCGCAACTAATCTACTTGGCTAGAAGTTAATGAATCAATATACATACATATATATATTAGCTTCATCAAATTTTAAAAAAAAAAAGAAGAAGATTTACATACATTATATTCCTATTAAAAGACGCGATTATTTTTCTAGTGGGATGTTGCTTCTTTCTTTCGTTAACTACTTAAAAAATGGCCATCATTAAAAAACAATGATATGATTTGACATATTATAATATGGTATTTTAAAAAAAGTGTTTCAATTCTATACATATCGCGGTACTTTATGAAAGTGCCTCAATAAACTGCATATACTAAATTTAAATTAAAATGTGTTTTTTATGACATTACAAAATATCAAATAGGCTATTGCCACATTTAAATGCATGTCATTTTAACTAATGTCACCAAATCAAATTTGCTTTTAGTGACACTAGTTAAAGTACTATGTATTTGAGTATTGCGATACTATGTTTTGACACTTTATAGTATTACGATATATAAATACATTATAGTTCAAATTAAAGATAGCTTATGGAGACACTTTTTACGAGATGTAATAATAGATATGTAAATGTGACAGTACCATACATATAATGTGACACTTTTTAGAAGTTACACATTTATACACATATGTGATGCCTCACAAAAAAAAAAAAAAATGTCTCAGTAGGCATATCAAATTTTAATTATAATATATTTATTATGACACCATAAAGTATCAAAATAGACTTTTACTATATTCAAATACATGACACTTTAATTAATGTGACAAAAAATAATTTTAATTTGGTATTGCTAGCTTAAGTTTAGCAATACTTTATTTTGATACTTTGTGGCATCAGAAAAAAATGTACAGTCATAATTTGGTATGACTTATTAATGAATTTTTTTGTGAGGTGTTACAATGAATGCATAAATATGGCACTGTTTTTAAAGTGTCACGATATGTGTGTTAAAGTATGCCTTTTTTATTTTTTTATTTTTATTTTTATTTTTGAGTAGTGGTTATAATCGGAGTATTTTCTAATTAATTCGTAGTTGACTTAAATGGGTTGTTTGCTTCTGAGTTTTATATTTCCTCAAATTAACAAATATAATGGTATTGTTGGGTGGCCCAAGTTCATTCATTGAATAGGACTTTAATATTTTATTTAATTTTCATTAAGATTCGCACTGTATTACAATGTTCATGCATAAGATTGATTTATTTATAATTCCGTTCCAACATTTAAATAATGCGGTCTAATATGACAATTAATTAAGCTTAGTTTCAAGTGTTAGTAGCTAATTATAATTTCTTTAACCATTTCTTCAAATTGACAAGTTCATCGACTCGTTAATATCATACATTTTGGGTTATACTACAAGAAAGTACCAATTCAATAATAAAAATTTATGACGAAGAGATTCAGTCACAAATTTAAGTATTTGTGATGAATTAGTAATATAGTTCAATATAAATATAACTATAACTAACAAAAATATTTAGTGATAAAATATTTATTAACGAAATTATTATAGATAAATCTATCATAAAAATTAAATTTATAATGTATTAATTCGTTATTAAGAAAAGTGCATTCTTATAGTCAATCCAGGTGAAGAGTATTGTCTTCATCAAATTTAAAAAAAAAAAAAAGACGAATTTTCGAGAGAGTTTTTAGAAAGTTGATGAGATAAATTAAAAAAAAAAATGGTGAAGAAATTGCATGAAGAGAAACCTTATCAAAAAGCATTGATGACGAATCTTATCAAAAAGATATTGTCAATTTAATTTACTGATCATGGTAAAAAAAAAAGATAATAATTCACTAAATTAAAGCTCAATGCATAGTGACGAGGCTACACCGCTGCACCGTGCATTAATTTATAGAGTGGATTAGTTAAAGAGAGTGGGTTGAACATTCAAATCCTTACATGTACATAGGCCCCCCTAAGTCTTCTATTAAGCCATCATGATTTGGAGTATTTGCAAATATCCCCTTTAAAATCTTAAGATAGTGACAGATGACTACATATTTTTATTTATTTGTACTAGTAATTTTAGAACACCCAATGTATATGCGACATCAAAAAAAATATAGAATTTTATTACATTCTTAAGTTTCATTAGTATGAAATTATAGATATTTATTATTTTTTATATAAATATAATTTTTTAACTATTTTGATTTATTTATTAATTTATTAATGATATGAGAAAAATAAAGTAATTTAAAATAAGATAAAATTTTAAAAAAATAAAAAAGTAATAAAAGATATTGAAGAGTTGAATGAAAAATGATTAAAGAGGAAAGAGAGAGAATAAAAAACATGAAAGATGAGAGGGGAGGAGAGAGACGGTCAAAAGGAAAAAGAAAAAGAAAAAGAAAAAAAGGAAAATAATAAATCAAAAAAATTGAGATACTAAGATAGTTATTAAGTGGTACCCCAATTTTATATAATAATAAGTATAGTATAGGGTAACGTTTAGTAGGGGATAGTCAGTGGTACTCCAATTTTATATAATAAAGCCCCAAGTGATCTCTTGCTATGCATTGTATCGTAGTTAACTTTGATTGTTCCCTCTATAGGCCGTTGCCATTTGACACGAGGGAGGGGCCGAGCCAAAACTTGTGCATTCTTCAAAGCTTGAGCCAAAATGTACAGCTCCGCTGACAGTTTGTGCAACAATTTGATGGCCATTGTTCCATAATAAATCACAATGTTGCCTCCAAATGGACCACCAAATTATGTGAATTCTTGCTAGCTCCTAGTATGAGCAATTATTGAAGATATTTTGCAACCAAAGTTTCATCCATCACATCCACAAGTGCTAATAAATTATACTCTTATCAAACTCCAGCAACCAGATGCGAAAGAGGACAATGCTAAAATATGAGGAACTATAACATTATGTACAAAATAAATTGTATTTAATTTGCAGCAGAAGATTTGTTGGAAATTGTATTCCTAGCAAGTTGGTATTTGACCAATTTTGAGAAATTATCAAAGAGGATTACAAATTTAATTTGCAATTATAGTTGGCATTAATGAACTCTACTCCGAAAGTAGATATGAATAATGTATTCACCCGATTAAATACAATTTTAGGTGAATGAGAAATTAATTGTCAAAGTTAGCAACTTAAAGATGAAACTAGGATTGAGAAGGCATTAAGAATGCTATCCCACGTTCGAAAAATGAAAGGAAATTGGCCACTTAATATAGCCCAAAAACTCACAATGGGTTAGGATCCCTTGGGGATGTCTAAATGTGTAAATGGGCAAGGACCTAGGTCCAAGTGGGTTCGAGCTAAAGCTTACATACGGGCGTTTTGCCGCCGATTGGCCAACTTGGCATGGCAGGTGGGCCGGGCTTGGGCTTAAAATATATTCTTTTTTGGGCTAAAATCGAACTGAAATTTGGGTCCATATCCAAACCAAATTCGAGTCAAACGGATCTGTATTGCGGGTCCGTGTTGTGACCAAACCAGCGCAATCTAGTGCAGTCAAGCCGAACCGGTGCATGGTTTGATCCAAAGGGTGCGATTATCACTTATTCAGTGAATAGCCACAACCTTTCATTTATTATAAATACACCCTACTCTAGTCAGAATCATTCATCCATATCCAAAAGCATTTTACAACATTCTGTATTTCAATACACATACTTTCCAAAAGTATTTTGTTTTCATTTCAAGAGTTTTGAATATTTTTTATTTGTTCTTCTTGAAATTTAAAGTGCTCCTATTTCAAGAAAAGTTATTGTATCTTGGGAGACAATTACCATTTAAACCGTGAGTGTTGTGTGAGACAAAATTGTTTTAGAGACACAGAATCAAATTCTCGTTTCGACTTTATTTTATTGAAATCACCTCTATCCACAAACAACAAAATTTTATCACTCACTAAAGTCTAAAATTATAGAGCGATTGTAACGTCATGCACAAACTAACTTGTATTTAATTGCAGAACCCCTTAAAATAAATTGAAATACAAACTACCAATTCAATCATATTATCAAGAATTAGGGCAAAAACTAGATTCCAATCGACGAAAATCAAAACGCAATACGAATGCAACATGGAAAAGTAAAAAGTTACAAGGAAAAATTAGTCCAAAGTCCAAGTTTGAACTTCTTTTGGTGATGAGGAAGAAAGCTCTCGACACTTGCGTATGGATGGCAACATAAATTGCAACCCAAATAACTTTTTCACTTGTGGGAATTCAATTAGGGTAAACATACCATTAATCAAAGTATTTAGTGGCATTTGGTAATATGATACCTTATCCAAATATTCATAAAAACAATACCAGACAAGTTCCAATGAATATATGCTCCAAACGACCATTTACCAAACAATCAAAATAGATTGGATTGATACTATTATCTTTTCAAAATAATCAAATGGGATTGGAATGAGATCTAATGCCACCTAAACTATCAAACGCTTTCTAGAAATATAGATATAGAGATACCAAACGCTCATTTTTCGCCAGTCACTTCAAATACAGCTACAAAATTATGGCATTGGGCCCAATCCCAATTACAATGAGCCCAAGTTTTCATTTCATTTTATTTACCCCTGCCAAAATGAGAAAGAGGAATCCATAAGGTAAATCGGAGTATAACAAAGCCCAAATGATTAAAGCCCCAAAACATCAGCCCAAACGAATAAGGTAAATAAATTCATTATGTCATGTGACCAAAATAAAAATTTTGGAAAAGCAATCAGATTGTTATATCTTAAATTTACACCTTATACTCTTCGTAAATGGCAATTAGATCACTCCTCCACTCTCTCTGCTCTCATCCCGCCAAATTCCACAAATTGCTCAATGTTAAACACTTCTCATCTCACTCAATCGACCTTCATTCTCAGCAAATCATCTCAAACACACCTTCTCAACACCTCGTCAATGAGCTCTCGCGCATTCTCAGCGACTACAGAAGCCCCCACCACGAGATTGAATCAGCGCTCACCCCATTTGTCTCGAAACTCTCCACGAGTTTAGTAGAACAAGTCTTGAAAAGGTGCAAAAATCTTGGTTTCTCTGCTCACAGATTCTTTCTATGGGCTCAGAAAATCCCGGGTTTTAAACACAGCAAAGAGAGTTACTACATTCTTGTGGATATCTTAGGAAGCAGCAGACAGTTCCCGTTTTTGTGGGATTTTCTATTGGAGATGAAAAAGACGGAATCTTGTGTAATTAGCCGAGAAATTTTCTGGGTTGTTTTCAGAGCTTATAGTAGAGCTAATTTACCAGGTGATGCCATAAGGGCTTTTAATAAGATGGCGGATTTTGGGATCAGGCCTTGTGTAGATGACCTTGATCAGCTTTTGTATGCGCTTTGTAAAAGGAAGCATGTGAGACGTGCTCAGGAATTCTTTGACAGACTTAAGGGTGGTGATTTGGGTCCGAGCGTGAAAACTTACAGTATTTTGATGCGAGGCTGGGGCGACATTGGTGAGCCCGGTGGGGCACAGAAACTGTTTGATGAAATGCTGGAAAGAGGATGTGTGGTGGATTTGCTTGCTTGGAACAGTGTGCTTGATGCTTTGTGTAAAGGAGGGAAGGTGGGTGAAGCATATGAATTGTTTCGAGGGATGAGAAGTAAAGGGCTTCAGCCCGATGCTTATTCGTATTCAATATTCATTCACTCTTCTTGTGAGGCTAATGATCTTCATTCGGCTTTCAGGGTTCTAGATTCTATGAAAAGGTATCATCTTGTGCCTAATGTGTTTACTTACAATTGCATTATCAAGAAACTCTGTAAAAATGATAAGGTTGATGAGGCTTACCAGCTTTTGGGTGAGATGATAGAGAGAGAGGTTAGACCGGATACTTGGAGTTACAACACTATTTTAGCATTTCACTGTGATCACAACGAAGTCAATAGGGCTCTCAAACTAATATCAAGAATGGATCAAGATTCATGCCAACCGGATAGGCACACGTATAATATGGTGCTTAAAATGCTAATCAGAGTAGGGAGGTTCGATCGAATGGAGAAAGTTTGGTACTCGATGGAAGAGAGAGGGTTTTATCCTACAGTCTCGACATATGCTGTCATGATTCATGGACTTTGTAAAAAGAGAGGGAAACTTGAAGAGGCTTATAAGTATTTCGAAATGATGATTGATGAAGGGATACCGCATTATACCACAACGTGCGAATTGTTGAGGAACAAGCTTGTTGGACTGGGATTTGCAGAGCGAGCAGATATTCTTGCAGATAAGATGGAAAGAAGCTCTTGTCAATCAATTAAAGAGTTAGCAAATCTGATGAGAGGTAATAGAACCCTTGAAAGATTGAGAACTCAAGAAGAATTTTCAGATGGGAATGAGTTCGATGCATAAAATATCAAAGAGTCTTGTGATAAATCATGTGGCTAAGTGCGAATTTTTTTTTTTTTTTTTTGGGATAACTTTTATGGTAAATGTGACACAATTGGTTGGGTGTGCCCAAATTATGATTGGGGTTAAAAAAATTCCATTACCATTTGATCGCCAAATGGTTTCATTTGGGTTCAAAATGTGTTTAATACTTTAATTGGATCCCACTTCATTTAAATTCGTTGATTTGTTGGTATTCAAATTTCATTTAATTGTTGTTTGAGAAGAACATTTGAGCTACATTGAAACATAAAAAATAGAACTAATTAAGAATAATAAGCAATTGCAATGAAGAAACTAATCTTGAAGAAAAGTAGTTCATTTAAGTGATATATATAATTAAATTTATCAAAATTATGGTGAGTGAAAATAATTTAAAATATGATGAAACCATACGATCTAAAAATTATTAACCGCGAGAGTTAGAAAAGGTGAAATAGTGTAATATTAGAGAGAAGCGAGGAGAGATATTGAGAAAGATAATAATAAAATAAAAAGCAAAACAAAAACAAATAGAGCCTTGGGTGGTATAGAATTAAAACAATAAAAAAAATGCACTGCGTTAATCCTCTCGTTCCATCATCCTTTGTAGCATTTGACGCATAAAAAGTTGCAGAAATTACACACAAACGCACACATTAACACACACACACACACACACACACACAATACGAATTAACAGATTCATTCCAATGGTTGCTCCGACGGTGAGCAAAACCCTAATCGTCACGACATTGATATTCTTGTCTGTAGTTTTAGTCCTAATTCTATCGCCGCCTTCTTTACTCTTTCCAACGCTGCTCAATTCGCCAGGGTAAGTCACCTAGTTTTGCAAATTTTTATTACATCTTCTGATATTGATTATATTAATTGGAGATGCTTAAACCAGGTCGCAAAGAACAGAGATATGGAGGCTTAAGAGATCAGTTGAATGGCGACCTTGCAATTGGTGGCTTCGAGGGCAGCCTGCTGGTTAGTTTTTTTTTTTTTTCCCGCTGCTTTCTGTTTATTTTATGGATCTAATGCTAGGGCTTTAAACTTAGTGTAGATTAGTAAATTGTGCGTTTTACTAAGATTTACTGCTTAGGCAATTATTTTTCTGATTCAAGGTTGATGAATGGGGACCCGCCTCTATGATGTTTGAGGGGATGAAGGATGGATTGGTTGGGTTGGATGAATTATAGGGATAATTGGATCTTGTAAATGTGGAAAATGACGCCTGAAGTTCTAATTGCATGGAATTTTTTGTGAATATCCAATGTGATTTCTGTATAAGCCTTTCATTCTACGCTGTAGTAGTTCTGATTTGGGTTCTTCTTTCAATAAAATATCAATTTCCATTTCAAATTCGAATCATCCTGTAATATCGTGGAAGGATGAAATTTTTGCAATTTTCCTATAAGGTTGATGTCATTCACATGGTTTGATCTGGAAGCATTAGGGTCTTATTTTTGTAAATTGGGAGAACCCTGTTCCTGTACTAGGATCCAGATTTTAAATATCTACGATTGAGATCTTGATGAAGATTGGCATTTGCGTCAAAAAAGTAGAATGCATATGATTATACATTTATACCAGTGTTATATTTTCAAATATCTGTGAGAAGAAAAGTTGAAACTGCTGTTATATTTTCTGTATAGCGTTAGGAGATGAGAGGACTAAATATCATATGGACTTCTCTTTGTAATCTTCAGCTGGTACATAAGGAAATTGTAATATGATATTTTTCAACCATAGAGGACCAAATATGAAACTTAAGCTTGTTTGATTTTTCCATTCTCTCTTCTGCTTGGAATCTTCAGGAGACTGAGTGGTACATTTTTTTGTGCTGGAGGTTCCTTCAAGTTGTGCAAAACGTTTAGAATTATCTTTTGCCATCTACTTACAGTTGCATTTTTTATACAAAATAAAATTGGTTTAGGATGATAAACAAATTGGGATGGGTCGAGGTATTTGTTTTGAATTTGAATGGACACTGAATGCATGTATGTCCAAGCACATAACTTATGGAAAAGTTTATTCTTTCTAAGTCAATGTTGACTGGCGTCAAGTGCAGACACTTGCATTGGTTTTTTGTGTTGAAATGCTGCAGCTCTGCCAGCTAAAAACAATGGGTATATTCGAGTTGATTGCTATGGTGGGCTTAATCAGATGAGGAGGGATGTGAGTACTGTATCATTCTATCTTCTTTGTTTCCAAGTCACCCATTTGCCTCTTTTAGTGCTTTCATGTGTTGTGGAAGATTATCTCATGATCTGAGATAACTGCAGTTCTGTGATGGCGTTGGTATTGCTCGCCTGCTGAATGCCACTCTTGTTCTTCCCAAATTTGAAGCTGCTGCATATTGGAACGAATCTAGGTAAGAATTTTGAATCCTTTGTCTAGGATGAATTCTATGCATGTGCCTTATTAGATGAAGTAAATGTTTGTCTTCTCATGTTTGTTTTTCACTTTATGTTGGCTAAATGAATCCGTATATGTTTCTTTCTTTTCCTCTTCTTTTTGTTTTTATAAAAAAAAAAAAATCCTCTTCTTTTTGTTTTTATTAAAAAAAAAATTAAAAAAAAAAAAGCTAGTTCCCCAACTATCCAAGTTAATAATGTGGCGCAATGTTGACATTTTGAGCTCAATTCAATATGTGCTACTAGATCTTAAATAGGTAAACCTAATAATGATGCAATAATAATGAGAGACATGAAAAAAGATCAGAGGAAATGAATGGGGCAAGATTAGCTGCAGATGTATGGTGGGGTTCGGGGTATGGAAGCAGTTCCTGAACTAAAGAATTTAGTATGGTTCTCTGCAAAATTTCCTCATAAGTATATCATGTATATTTGTACTTTTCTTTTTCCGCAATTGCTTTAAGAAGCTGGTAACCTCAAATTATTATTGTTGAACTCTTTTGCTCTGATTTACTAAAGTTTTAAATAATTACTTGGGTAAAATGTACAATACTTCCCTGTGGTTTGCGAAACTAGCATGCTAGACCTTCTGTTTTTCTAATTACTATAGAAAACCCTCTAGTTTTAAAAATCAAGCTTAACAAACCTTCTTAGCCACTCGTGTGATGCACGCGCGTTTTGTGCAACTTATCTTCTTTTTTAGAGGGATAAAATGACAGTTTTGCCCTTATTAATCTAATTATTAGTAAACCTTTTTTTTAGTTATTAAATCTTCTTAATTATTATTAAACCCTTTTTTAGTTATTAAATCTTAATTATTATTAAACCGTTTTTTAGTTATTAAATCTTCTTAATTATTATTAACCCTTATTAATTTAAACACTTTTGCCCTAAAACCTAAACAATTTCAATATTCCCTTCCACACAATAACCGCCTCCGGTGCCGCCCTCCACCGCCGCCGCCATCGCCACACTCACCACCACCACTCAAGAGAAAGTTACAGAGAGGGAAAGAGAGAGATAGACACGAGAGAGACACAGAGAGAGAGAGAGAGAGAGAGGTGGGGAGAGAGAAAACAAATCGAGAGAGAAAGAGAGTCGGGGAGAGAGAGAGAGAGAGAGAGAGAGAGAGAGAGAGAGAGAGAGAGAGAGAGAGAGAGAGAAAGAGAGTCAGGGAGCGAGAAATCGCGACTCACCGGCAAGCGAGGGCGGCAGGCGGCAGCGAGATAAATCTGAGGAAGGAGGGAGAGAAATCATATATAGAGAGAGAGAAGACGGGTGGCGGCGAGATCTATCCAGTGAGTGGCGACGGCGGCGACGACGAGATCTATCCGATGAGTGCCGGTGGTGATGAGATGACGGGGATGGTGGCTTCGCCGGATGTGAGAAGAATAGAGGGAGAGGAGGCGTGAGAGAGAGAGAGAGAGAGAGAGAGAGAGAGAAGGAAAATGGTAAAAAGAAACATAAAAAAGGTATGAAAAATAAAAAGAATAAAGAAAAAATAAAAAAGGGAAAAAGTAATATTGAAATGTAGGCTAGGGTAATTTGGTCAATTCAACTAAAAAATTGACTAATTTAATTAGGGGGGTGGTGAGCAACTTTAAAAACCAGATGGTTTTCTATAACAATTAAAAAAACACAGGGTCCTGTGTGCTAGTTTCGCAATCTACAAGGGAGTACTGTGCATTTTATCTTAATTACTTTGGTTGTGAGTGAGTTAATGCACCTTAAATCATGTAATTTTAACTACTTTTCTATTGTTTTGGGAAGGTTGACATAATGCAAACCATATCTTGTTATCTTAATAATTACCCAACCAACAACTTTTTATTTTTCTCCTGACTCATAATTTGACCATGCAGTGGATTTGGAGATGTGTTTGATGTGGACAACTTCATTCAACAAATGAATGGCTTTGTTCAGGTTGTCAAGGAGTTGCCTGCAGAGCTTGCATCGAAAGAGCCTGTTAGAGTGGACTGTAGCAAGCGTAAAGGCTCATTCGATTATGTAGAAAGTGTTCTTCCATCACTCTTGGAGCATCATTACATTTCGATCACCCCGGCGATGAGTCAAAGGAGGGATAGGTACCTTGCATTTTGAGCTCTCTACTTTTCTTGATCTTCATTTTCTTTACATAAACAGAAGTTCATGTCCTTGAATTCCTTAAGTTCCAATTAATGTTATTCTTGGGATCACTAGTCTATGTTGCTCATTATTGACTGCTTTTTTTGTATTTTCTTGTTCCTCCCCCCCTCCCCCCCTCTTGTAATGATCTATCTTTCCATCTGGTTAAGGGGCCCTGCAGTTCAAAATCACTTTCAATTGGTGAGGAATATGCATTAGGAACCACCAAGGACTTCTGTGGTAACTTCTTGAAGATGAAAATACCAATTTGGTTAGGATTTCCAGCAAATTTGTCCTTTTATATGTGTTTTGAAGAATATTCGCTTCATTCGCTTCATCCATTAGTGTATCAGCATCACGGTGTAAAGTTTGGTTATCATTGGTTATCTACTGTTTTCTGGAGGTCATATCTGGTGATTTTCATCTTTGTCTGTGATTGAAGGTTGTCGTATATTCCAGTTTTTCAGTGGATTAATTTAATTAAAGATTTCTGGTGCACATTGTCATCAATGTATTGCAGGTACCCACAGTATGCAAAAGCTGCTCTTTGTCAGGCTTGCTATAAAGCTCTGCACTTAACCAGTGTATTAGAGAAGAAAGGTTCTGAGCTTCTACAAGCTATACCAAAACCCTTCCTTTCACTTCACCTTCGGTTTGAACCTGACATGGTAGCTTATAGCCAATGTGAGTACTCTGGTCTTTCTCCTCCTTCCATCCAAGCAATAGATGCTGTACGAGGAGACAGAAAACCCTGGACTGGAGAACAAGCTCGTATTTGGAGAAATCGGGGAAAGTGTCCCCTTACACCAAACGAAACCGCAACCACCCTTCAAGCTCTTGGTATACCTACGGACACAAATATATATTTGGCAGCTGGGGATGGTCTGATGGAGCCTGAAGGCCTAACTTCAGTATACCCAAATGTATTTACCAAATCTACCCTTATGTAGCAGTAAGGACTTCAAAAACATGCATGGGAACACAAAAGCTGCACTGGATTATTACGTATCAATTTACAGTGATTCGTACATGGCTACATACTTTGGCAATATGGATAAAATGGTTGCAGCGATGCGGGCTTTCAAGGGGTTATATAAGACGCTTTTCTTAAATAGGAAAGACTTTGCAGTTTTTACGTCACAGGGGCTCCACGGGAACGAGTTCATGGAAGCCCTGTGGAAGGTTCACGGAGATGATTTTGTAATGGGCATAGGATCTGCTTTGAATGATTGCTTCTGTGAATTCAAACTATGAGGTCGAGATTTTGGTCCGCTTCTCCGAGTTATTTCGAGCATGCACGTATATTCAAGCATTCTTCTATCTAAGCTTAGTTTTGACCAGCATATTATGCACTGAATGGTTTTCATTTTCCTGAAAATTGTATTGTTCTTTATTGATGTAAATGTAGACAGTGTTGATTGTGTCGTGTTTTAGAAAATTTTTGTATTCTAGTCTCTCTTGTATATCTCATTGTAGCCGATTTGAAGGTTGTCAAGGAATTTTAAGTTGAGTGATGAGAAATCTTTTGTTTTCTCTACATAGTCAATATTAGTTCCTTATGTACTTCAAAATAGAATATCCCCGTTGAGTAAAAACATTTTGTGCCTAGAGCCTGCCTTTCATGTTCTCTCTTGATGACGGATGAGAGAGAGACGGAGAGGGAAAGAGAGAGCATGCTTGCCGTATGTATACCAATTGTCATCTGTCAAAGATGTGCATGTAAGAAGTTAATATTTTCTATATCTTTTAGTTGGGATTTGGTAGGAGATTACTTGAAAAAGTTGTTTGTAATAATTGAAATCCTGATTTCTGGATTTAAGATAAAAGATTTTTTACTTTATGGAATTTTGGATACTTTATGTGCATTAAAAAAATCTTATGAAACATAATAGTCTTTTTTTGAAATAAAAACATAATAATCTTAAATGTAATAATTAATAATCAGTTTAAATAACTTAATTTGATATATAAAATATCTTAATTATCAATTTTAATTATCAAAGAATTAAAAGTAATTCTTTATATCCAATGGAACCCCAAGGTCTTCCCTGTTAGGACTCTGCCATCTTTGGGTAGAAAAAGTTCCATTTAATGTTTTCATCTTTATAAATTGCACCGGAAGTCCTTTTGTCAGTGGATTTCTTTTTTCCATTTTTTTTTTTCATAAGTCACACATACCTACTTAATTCCACTTAAAATCAATCCATGGATTTTTCCAGGGCAATTAGCACATTACACCCTTTAAATACATTTAATTGATACAATGTACCATAAAATTTAAATTTTGGCATTTTGCATCTTTCAAAATATATTAATGAGGCACTTTACACCCTCCACCCATTCCCATTGAAATTTTTTTACCGAAAATAATATTCTGACCAAAATAAAAAATAGCAAACTTAGTATTTACTATTCTATATAAAAATAAAATAAAATAAAATAAAATAACTAACTCAATGCTAACTTTTTGTTGAAAACTAGAGTATAATACACAGAGATTGTGGAGAAAAAAATGAAGAAAAGTGACAACTTAAGTGCCTCTCAATTTCTCTTTCACCTAGTTTTGAGCAACAAATTGAAATTTTTTGACTATTGAAATTGGGTTATAAACAATCATATAAATACTAAGAGAATAGGATGTTAACAGAGGGGCACTTCACATTCCCATAGGATATCAAGACCCAATCTATAGTACGTTCATAACCTTTATTCTGAATTTTATAGTATTCATGTACAAGTGTTTTTTTTTCCTTATGCTGGTTTTTTTTTTTTTGGTGTATTTACAATAAACTATTTAATAAGAACAAAAAATAAATATGTGCAACAAAATTAATGGTCCTATAAGAGTGAATGTAACTTTTCAATTGGTATAAGTAGAACTGAATCAGTTGTTGGTGATTAGAAATTGGTGGTTGATTTTATTTTATTTTTTAATGGCAGAATCCTTAGTTCAAGTTGGGAATTATTAACTAATCCAAATTAATTCTCGTCCAAGTTGAGCTGGATCAAAATATCACAAAAACATTCATATTTGTGATTTTGCAAATTGCCAACCAATCATGAACTATAAACTTGAAAAAGTCATACAAAATTAATAAGTAGAATAGAAAAAGATGCATGCATCTTCCTTTATAGAACTTATTTTCAGTAGATATTTGTCTCATCTTTTGGCACTTTCTTCAACCTACTCATGCGTTTCGTTGTGAATTGAGGTTCTTTTGTTACTATTGAATAAGAACTTGATTAAAAGTTATTAATATTGTTGTTTTTATTTAATATCTTATTAATATTTATTTAGTTTGTTTAGCTTTTTCATAATATTGAATTTTACTAGTTTTCTCATTCTATTAGCAAATTGTTTAGTGTTATTTTTTTTTATTTTTATTTTTATATAGCATAGTACATAACAAGTTTACCCTTTTTTATTTTGGCCAAAATATTATATTCGGTGAAAAATTTTAATGGGAATGGGTGAAGAGTGCAAAGTGCGAAACTAATGTACTTTCAAGGGTGCAAAATGCTAAAATTTAAATTTTAGGGTGCATTGTGCCAATCTAGTGCATTTAGAGGGTGCAAGTGCCAATTACCCATTTTTCTGTGGCCAAATTTCTTTGTTTTTTCTTTGCTTTTTTTTTTTTTTTTTGCCACAAATCAAAATGTCAAATTAAACTTTTCTTTATTTTGTAATTTTTATATTAAGCTATGGATTTTTGTGGCTAATTGTCCAAAGTAATAATTTTTGGTAATTTTTGTATCTAGCCACAAAAAAAATTCATGGCTAAATTTCTTTTCATTTTTAGCCACGAATTATCAAAATATATTTTTATCATAATTTTTATATTTAGCCATAGATTTAGAGACTAATAAATCCATGGCCATGGAAAAAAATGGCACGAAATTTGGCGCCAAATTAGCGATAGATTTCTCCATGGCTAAATTTTTTGGTTTAATTTTTAAATCCGTAGCTAGTGGTGACCGAAAAAATCTGTGGCTATTTGGCTATTTTCTAGTAGTGGTGAGGCTAAATGTTTGTTGCACAGTGAATTTCATTTTAGGTGTTGATTGGTCTAAGGAGTGTTTCCATCTTTCGATTAGATTATTGCACCTACGAATATAAAGTGTAAGGTTTATTACATTAAATGATGATAAACCATCAATTTTACTTTTTTCAAAAGGAAATATTGGTTGCAAATTGCCTATTATATGTATCATTTGTTTAATTTTAAACCTCGATATGTTCAAAGTTTTTAATGAATTATTTGGCAAACTATTCAATATTTGTTATTAGATAATTATAGTTATTTTTGGTATTTGTAGATTCATCTCAAGAAGATAATGACGTTTCCATCAATCGATTCGTTAGATTTATATTAGTTTTAGTCTTTGTTATGTATCAAAATTTTGCCCATTATATTTATTTGATATTGAACTTGTAATTACTCAATTTTCCTAAATTTTTATTAAAATAGTGAAGAGGGTTTTTGTTATTTTAGTAAAACAAAATCTTATTTTCCATTTTCGTATCGAGAGTGTTTATGGAGTTTGATCAAAAGAATTACTTTTGTATTCACATAATATAAAAAATATATTATGCATAGAATTCATTATAATATGAAGTATGAAAATGATATTTAATTGAAATTTTTCATTGATATTATTCATTCCGTACGTAGCACGGGTTACATATATACTAGTACGTAATATATTTCAAAAATATTAATTAGGGCGTCCAAAGTTAGCCAATTGGGTAGTCTCATGCATGTTTAACATTAGGTATCACGTTTCCCTATATCTAGATGCTACGTGTTATATTTATAAATTTAAATAAGTTTGTTGATATGATTTTATTAGCAACCCATTAACTAATTTCTAATTCTCTCACTCTCAATTTTGCACTCTCCAATTCCCAAATATCAGTCAGTGGGACAAGCGACATCTCCCGAAATAATATTTATATTTTCACTATATCTTTTGAAATATACTAAAGTGTTTATATTTTGTAACTCTAAAAACAAATATAAAGTGTTTACACATATATATCACTAGAACAAATATGATATAAGGTGACTCTTTTATTTGCCTTTAAAATCATAAAATGGTCTCTATTTATAAATACCGAGACTTTTCAAAAAATAGCCTCATAGTTGCGGTTGCGAAAAAAATGGAGACTTTTTATGAAAATTGTCTCCAGTTACAATTTTTGTAGATAGATTATAAGATTTGGACGCTTATTTATGTTTTTCTCTAAAAATTTGCCAATCTTTATGAGGGTTATCAAAAGTTTAAAGCATTCTTAACTCATTTTTAGGGAGCAATATTTTTTAGTAGCATATATGTCATCAAATTATGAAATTTTAAACATTCATTTTCCCATAATTTCATATTTGTATTTTTATTTTACTAAACATAGATGTATTAGTTTTTCAAGTTTTTTTTAAAGAAAACGAATATAAATTTTCTCGACTCTTATAATAAAGAATCCATGGAAATTAAAGTAACTTCTAATTTTGGTGACTACAATTAATTTATGTGTTAAGAGGCAATCAAATAATAATTCTGTTGATAGATCAACGTCAAAATATATTTAATAAAAATTAATAAGAAAAAAAAAAGTTAAAAATGAATGGTTAGGATATATTTGGTTTAATATACCATATACATATCATGAAAATTTAAAATTGTAGGTTAGTAAAAAGTCATAGATAGCTAAAAGCCTACACAATCGATAACAATTAAGGGATGAAGTCAGAATTTTTGGTTAAGGAGGCGAAGTGAAATTTCTATAAAATATTAAAAGTATTTTTATGATTTAGGGGATGACAAAATTCAATTTTTTTAAAAAAATATGTTTATGTAATTTTAACTCGACATAAACTCGATAATACAACTACCTCTTCAGACTCATATGCTTGTTTGGGTAATTGCAATATTTATGATGTATTGTTATGGACTAGCCTACCTTGTTAAACTACTACCAAACCTTCCTTATTTCAAACAAGCACTTTAGTAGGTAATCAATTATTATCAATACTATCTATATTATTATATAAAGGGGGAAAGACTTTTATAACTATATGTGATCTAACAATAGTTTTGCTCTATCATTTTTTCATTTTTTTTTTTCACTTTTGCTCTCCTCTATCTTTTTCAATGTTTCTTTTTTACTTTCTCCCCCCCCCCCACCCCCCTCATCTCTCCCCCCTCTATCTTTTTTCATCTCCAAATACACTGCAATATCATTGTTTCTTTACTTCTTTTGTAATTATTTTCTTTTTTATTGTAAATTATTTAATTTTTATTTATGACTAATTTTATTCAATTTGTAATACAAAAGGTTAATTTTGTATATTAGTATTAAAAATATTAATTTTATTTTGGCCAGGAGCAAGATATAAAGGGTACAATTAAATAGACTCGAATTCAAATTCCAATTTTAAATAGAGCTTAACTCGAGTTCGACCCTCAGTTCATAAACTCAACTCCTTTGCCCCCAGCCACCACTCATGTTTTCTTGCCTTCACCCCCCCCCCCCCCCCCCACCAATTTCAATGGCAACTAAAAGTACGTAACAATATTGTAATTAATGAATTAATTTACAGTGAGATTATTTAAATTTAGTAGACTGCTAGTGCCAACAGCATATACGTTAGCCTTTAGCTTAAACAAGAACCGTAGAATGAACGGCTTTTCAAAATTTAAGGGTTTTTTTTCACAATAAATTAATCCTTGTAAAAACAACATCATCGTTACCATTTCTTCTTTTCAAGAACTTGGGATATTTACATAATAACAAGTAATTAATTAATAACTGAAATGGTGATTAAGGGAAGAAAGAATCAAAATAGAGTTTTAGCAAAAGGTGGCCCTATGTGCATGTACGTAGAGACAAAGCCAAAACCCGGGGTTTGAGGGTGCACACTAATGTAGGACAATAAATTGATTGATTTTAGGAGTTTATCAACCAACAAAAATCTATGAAAAAAATAATTTAATTTTCTGCAATTTTATTTAATTTTAATAGTTTCTATTGGTGTCTTTTAGCCCAATATGTTACTTTTGAGTTAAGTTTAGTATTTTTCTATTTTATTTTTGAAATAGTCCTGCTTTGTTTCAACTAGGAATTTGGGATTAGGGTTTAGCTATTTAAATACTTATCAACTCTTAGTTTCATAATTCATATAAGAATAAACTACCTTTTCTTTCTTTATTCCAATTTTTCTCAAATTTTTGAAGACAAGTTATTCGAAACCGTTTAAAATTCATTGTTTCCGATCCATCGCACACTTGGTACCAACTACCAATAATATAAATAATTAAATTCAAAAAATTTAAAAAGGTAAGGGGGTGCACTACAAGGTACCAACTATCAACATATATATATATATATATATATATGTGTGTGTGTGTGTGTGTGTGTGTGTGTGTCTCAATCTTACCAATAATGGGAAAAGAACCAGATGTGCTATGATTCCTTTGGAGTACAACGACGTGAGACAAATGCATGCAGAAAATACATCCATAGATATGCCTACTAAATTCCTTCTTGAGGAATAACTTCGGCCCACCGTTCATCTCTCAATAGCTAGTAGGCTTTTTTTTTTTGCTTTTTTTGCTTTTTCTTGGATCAATAGGTACGTAGTAGTCCCTCTAACTGCTAACGAATTATCCAAATAATTGTCACATCAAGCTTTTTAATGAGCATTTAGCTCACTTTTTGCTTTTCTTGTGAGACAAATAAAGGAAAGAACTTTCATTCTATACTTCACAAAATTGTTAGAGACAAATATTGGTTATTAATTATAAGCGCGTTAATTGTTCATCCTGATCTATTATAAAATTAACTAAGAAACAAGTCACTTGTATTGAGGATTTAAAATTTAGTCCTTGTCATCAATAAAATTATGCTTCGATGCCCAATGAATTAAAATCAAACTTACGAATGAAGTTTAGCTCAACTAATGAAATTGAAGTTCCAAGATTATGAGGTCTTGGATTCAATCCCTACCAAATGTGTGGATTTTTACTTTACTTTCATAGTAGTATTTGTTCGACTTTCATAGTTCTTGACCACATAACTGGTGATGATATTGAGAGGCATGTGATGATAATATAAACAATTGATACTTAATCACGTAACTGGTGATGATATTGAGAGGCATGTGATGATAATATAAACAATGTACTAAATAAATGCAAAGAAACGCTAGAACACGTTTTGTCAAAATTTGTATGTACTAGGAGCAGGTAATTCTGATTTGCAGGTTATTGCATCAACAAACAAACATGGTAATGAAAGGAACGAAATAATTTTAATAGAGGTAGTCATACTTTAAGATTCTTTTAGATGTGTTCGGATCGATGAATTTGAAATTAACGGTTTGAAATTCATAATAACAAATTCATTGAGTTTGTTTAGATAAATTTATATTGCAATAGATTTTAAATAATTTAGCTCTCATTTTGAGTTATGTTTGAAGTTATTGTGATGGATTTAAAATTTATCAAATTTGAAGTCATTTGAAATCCTTCATCTCAAATAGTTCCTATAAATTCAAATTCTTCAATCCAAATTAAGCTTTAGTATTTTATTTTTTTTTCGTTTAATTGCAATATGATAATTGCTCTACTTTATTGGGAGCAAAGAGATTGCAGTTTATTATATATGGGAATGGCACACTTGAGAAGTTTCCATTGCTTAGCACAATATGCGCTTAGATAAATACTCGATTCATAATACTAAACAAAGTATTGATATTATATATCTATCTATCTATCTATCTCTCTCTCTCTCTCTCTCTCTCTCTCTATATATATATATATATATATATATATATATGATGATGTTGAAAGTTGGATTGCCCCTTGAAAATGACTTGGGACAACCGCTTTAACGATCAGAAAGAATGAGTCCCTACCCTGTTAGGATAGAAAACATATGAGTCTAATTGCAAGTGTCTTCGGCGAATACCTTCCAACGTTCAAGTCAATAAACAAGACAAGGAGGCAATGGCTTTAGAATAAAATCGAGCGGAGGGCTTATGTGTAGTAGGAATATGTCGTTATTACCTGTGTGGAGACACCTATTGAGTATTTATAATAGCCCAAATTCTTGGGATTTGTAGAGAGTAGGTAAGGATACTTAGGATGGTATTGCTTAAGTACAAAAAGGTGGTTGCAAGCTATAACAACGGTTGCAGAGTAGGCCCGCAAGTGATAGGAGCCAACTGGGAGTGCCAGTATATGGAGAACGGTGATGGGCAAGTGGCCGGTCCTAGATTGTAAGCTAAGTCCTCGAAGGGAGACAACTTGGAGGAGAGATGCTTCCTCGAGCATGGCGCGTATGCTCGAGGTTAGGGCAATAGGAGTCGAGCAGAAGGCTACTGGACTAAGTGTGCCGCGTGTCATAAGACGTAAGTGACATGTAGCATCTGCCGATTGGATGTCGTGTCACATGTTAGATGTCCCGTAACAATATAAAACACTTGTTTAACTGATGAAAATTTATAACAAATAAATTCCGTCACAAATGTAAAACATTTGTGATTGAATTTGTATCAGGGTTCTATTAAAATAAAATTAAAGTAACAATATATTTATAAATAAACTTGCGACAAACAAAATCATAACCAAACTAATGAATTTTAATAAATTAGTGATGAAGTGTGCTGTCAATAAAAGAATGCTTTCTTATAGTATAAAATTTTAAATCAAGCTATGTGGAGTCTAATACAAATAACTTGATGTGTTTTGAGGTGAAGCTCAAATAATGACTCGCAGAGTTCGCGAATTGGCCCGACTAGTTTGAAACCCTCGTTACCATTCATATTATAAGTGCAACTTTTCTTTTCATTGACAGCTCAACATATTATTAGTTATAAATTAGAGTGGGTTTATTAACTAATTTAACAGGCAACTAGTGCCAACAGCATATACGTTTTGATCTTTAGTTTAATTAAACAAGAATTAATTTAGAAACGAAAGATTTTTGTAGTGATGTGGATTCTTCTTTTGTTGGTTGTGGGGTTAATAGTGGAGTTGACATAAAAAAGATTTCACTTAAATTACTCTCCTAAAAGGGGGGAAGAAAGGACTTGCCCAACTTTTCTTAATTAAAAGTTAGATTCTCTTCTGCAACATTTCATTTATTTATTTCTAATAAACCCAAAAATAATATTAATTTTTGAGTCTTAAGTCAAATAGCATAATCATGACTTATTTACTTGTTGCTCTATCTCCTTCGGTCCGAAAATGATGATTACGTTGTAGTTGCTCAATCAATTTAACTATTTTCAACTTATAAAAAGTAATTTAATTAATTATTTGTCGAAATAAACCATAGATTACTTATCTATTTCTTTTTACAGTCCAGTTAATACACTAAGCGATAGTATACATGTATTCTAGAATTTGATATTTCAATACATGTAAAAATAGGTTTATATATGAGAATAATTATGACGTTGCGTAATTTTACTTGACTGGATACATCATTGCAATGTGTTCAAAGGCGACACATCACCTATGTAATAGTTTTAGGATAACCGAAGGTATAGGGTTCCGTCTACATTGATCTTCGACCACGGAAGGGGGCCTTCGAAGGACCCGCCTTCGAAGGTATGCACCCGGACTTCTTTTTGCAATAGGAACCCCAACATATCTTGAAGAAGATTTCTCGATCTCTGTCCATCTGAATTTCAACATCTATCAACTTCAAAGATTAAAATTTTGACTATTTAATAAACGTGGAGAAAGAAAGAGAAAAACAAAAATGGTGAAATAGTGAGAAGTTTATTCAAGCCATTTCTGTATTTGTGTGCTAGGATGAGTATTCAAAAAATTACTTGGTAGGGTAAGAAAATTTGTTTTGATTAATTAACCATTTATCATAGTGAAGTAGTTTGAGATATACAATAATATAATAATTCATGGTCGGTTTAATATACTTGAATATTTGTGATAATTGTATATGATTTTGCTTCTTGAATTAACATTTTTTTTGATAATTCATTTCTGAAATTAACTTTACTAATCGGAAAAAAAAACTCTAATTTTGGCTTTTATGTCCCAACTCTTGACCTAGTTGTTAAATATTATTGAAATTTTATATTGGAGGGGCTTTTATAATTGTACGAAAACATTTAATTACACGGATATATACAAATATGTTAAACGACTGCCTCATGGCACAAAGAAAATACTAATGTTATGTTTGGAATAAGGATTTTGATGAGGAGAAGTGGAAGGAAAATGAAAAAGATCAAAAATAGAAACAAAACATATTATCATTTGAAATAAATAAAAAAAATTTCTTCCTATTTTTCTTACCAAAATTCAAGATCTCAATGAAGGGTAAGTGTCGTGTTGTGGATTTAATACATGGCTCCTAATGGTTATTATAGTATAGACTTGGGCACATCATTTTAGGTTTGAAAAATATTTTCCCAAATGGCAATATATGGCTAATCTAATCTCAGTGAGATTGTTTTAGATAATCTATCATCATGACTACTTTTAATAATCCATAATTATAATATTTTTTTTTTCCTAACTTGTACTTTTCATAGAAACAAACAAAATATTAATTGGAGAAAGTGAATTGAGGCAAAGTCCATGATGGCATGATTATTGTTTAAAACATGGGCCCAGCTGCTGACGAGGTAAAGTGGCGTTAATGGGCCACAAAATCCATTCCCAAGGCCCACTTAGTGCTAAATCTGTCTTGGTGACTCCTCCCACCGCAATAAATTGGTGAGTGGAGCCTTTCAAAAATTTATTCCAAGGATAATTATTCAAAAATGAAATATATATATATATATATATATATTATTTTTTGGTTCTTTGTTTGAAATAAATAGTTAACCAAATTCAAGTTTTATTTTTTAAAATTAACAAATTATTGATTCAGAGAGAAAGTTTTTGAAATTTTATCACTTGCAGCTTGCAGCTTTTACCATAAACTTTGCTTCAGCAAAATTGTCGAAGAGAAGAGAATTTTTTGTGAGGGTTTTTATTTTCAAATGCCCCCAATTTGTATGTATTAATTTTCTGAAAAAAAAAATCTGTAAAATTGAACCTCTAACAGAGGAGGAGGAGAGGGGGGGGGGGGGGGGGTGGTGTTCAGTGCACAAAATAGTTTTATTCTATCCCTCTCTCAATGTCTGTGTGTTGGGACGGAGCTAGAATTTTTGATTTGAGAAGCGATGATGAATTTTTATAAAATATTAAAAGTAATTTTATGATTTAGGAGGGACGAAATTTAAAATTTTTCTAAAAATACATGAAAATGTTAGTTCGCATAAACTTAAGGGGCATAACCGCCCCCTCCAACCCCTTGCTCAGTCTGTGTGTGTGTGTATTTCCATTTTTTTTTAATAAGAATCAGTGCACTTAATAGTTTGAATTTCTTCAAAAGTTTTGTTAAATACATTACGTCTAAATGCAATTAATGATTTTTTTTAAATAAATAAAATAATTGGTATTTCTATATATTTGTCTTTTTTTTTTTTTTTGTGTGTGTGTGTGTAGGTAACTGCAATTCCTTCAATACAAGATTTACACTACGTTTGGCGGAGGAAAGAAAATAGGGAGGAAAGAAAATGAAATGAAAGAAAATGGGTGGATTTTAATTTTTCACAGGTACGTTTGGCTGAAAGAAAAATAGATAGAAGGGAAATATAAATCTATTTATTTTTTCTTGTTTGTTAGAATGGAAAAGTGGAAGGAAAGAAAATGATTTATGTACTAAATAGTAATTATACCCTTATATCATTATAAATCATAATTATGTTATGAATTCATGTATTAAAATAGATTAATAAAATTAAACTAAATAAGTATAATGTAAATAAAATATATAAATTAATATAATGAAATATTTGTTTACATTGTGTTAAATGAAAACTATAATCTTATATAATTATAAATATAATTAAGTTATAAATATAATTATGTTGTAGATAATTTAATGAAAATAAAATAAATAAATATGGGCAATATATTTTTAAAATATTATACGAATGAACACGTCGTATTTGCTATTTAAAAAATTCAAGGATTCATGCTAGTAGAAGATGCAATATTATTTAAATACCTAGTTATATATATGAGCAAGTTTGGAAATCTTATTTTATAGAGATCCTTGTATTATTTTTCTC
This sequence comes from Petrea volubilis, assembly GCA_026212405.1. NCBI lineage: Eukaryota > Viridiplantae > Streptophyta > Magnoliopsida > Lamiales > Verbenaceae > Petrea > Petrea volubilis. The sequence continues at coordinate 3,872,953 of CM047871.1, read as the reverse complement.
TCATTTTTTGTCCGATTTTAGGTGGAAAAAATATCAATGGGCCCCATGCTTATTTTTCCTTCCTCAATTTCTTTCCTTCCCTTTTCCTCCCACAACCAAACAAGGGAAAATATACATTTTCTTGTCAATTTTCTTGCTTCCCCTCACCTTCCTCCCATTTTCTACCCTACCAAACGAAGCCTTAAAGAGTTAATGTCACATTAATTTTAGGAGACTGATACTAGACACAGTGATATAAAGTAGAAGACCAGAGTGGTAAAATAGAATTTACACCTATGATAAAATGAAATAAAAGAAAAAAAGGAAAGAAAGCACAAAATCTCATTTTAACAGCACTAACAGACATTCACTACCATAAGCTAATGCCCTGTTTTAGCCACAAGATGTCATGCACTAAAGGTCCATTTTTGGACTTTTTCATGAGTAAAAACAAATTAATCTTCAAAGTTGCCCTTTAAAAAGAAAAACAAAGTATTTTTTAAGTTTTTGTTTATACAATCCACTCGAAACAACTTATAAATACCAACACTTTATTTGATTCATTAAAATACATTGCAATATCATTTTTAGTCCATTGAGTTTACTCATTTGACTTGTTGTCTTGACATGTGCTCATATACCACAATCCGTGTTAGCATATATTGGATACATTCTTAAGTGGTCTACTAAGACTCATGAGAGGGGGTATTATTATGGGAGTTGTGTTTGTGGATTGAATATATTTGTTATGTAATTACATTTTTCCCCTTTTAATTCTATTCAAAATTATCAAGCTCAAGGGTAAAATAGTACATACACAATCAGTACGGCCTAATATCTTAAACCAAACTATATCATCAGTCCATAATACATATTTCATGGATATACAATTCACAAATCAAATATGTAGCTCAACTCCCACAATATGCCTTAACACCCTAAAATTAAATTAAGGGATGTGAATTCGATCATTCAAATCAAATGAAGTCCAAATGAAACAACATACACACACACTCATTCAATGGAAAAGATGAAAGGATAAAATGATTGAAATCCATGTGTCAACCGAAATCACACACAGATACTTACTTCAAGAGAAAAAAGAGAGGATAAGAGACTTTGAGCTCATGATCTAAATTGTGACAAGTTTATTTATTTATTTATTTATTTTTGGTGGGTACAATGGCTAGTTCTTTTAAGCTGACAGTATGTAAAAATATTAGGCTAGAGAGTAGAGATGGATACCAAATGGTTAGTGGCAAACAAGAAAAGCCTAGAAACATATAAAAAATATCACATGCTTTTCTTAGTACATCTCCAGTTTCCGCTCCAACCACCATATTGTACCACAGAATGTTAATATTCCTATTTCCCATGTAGACAAAAGTGTTCTACATATATACCTGTGAATGAAAAATATACTACAAAATATTTCCCCAATACTGGTAGTGTCAGAAATATGCTGTGTGTCACAACACAATGATGATAAATTGGACATTTGAACTTCACATTCAAGATAATGGGCATCTATCAATCATCAGAAAATACATAAACAAATGATTGAAATATAGATATTTTTTTCCCTTTTTATTTTTTTCCCCCAAATTGAATTATTCCTTTGTGGTTTTCAGAAAAAATATTCTTGAAGTTATAGTTGGACGGGTGCGTGTGTGTGTCCGCTTTATTTATAGCCACTATCAAGTAAAGCATAAATTCCCCTTCTATGCTGTAAATCTAGAAAGAGCCCTCCTCTTCTCAACGGTGCGAGGAAATTGCACAAGAAAAAAAAAATGTATAAACTTGAATATTTATTTTATTTCTTTTTTATCTCTTTTTTTGCCTGGTTTGATTCTTTTTCCATTTGTTCATGAAAATTGAAAAGATTTGCTGCTTTTTGTCCTTGTCTTTACCTCTTCTTTTCATGGATGCTCTCTCTCTCTCTCTCTCTCTCTCTCTCTCTCTCTTGCTTTCTTTTTGAGTTTCTAGGCAATGTGCAGCTGGTTCACACATACATGTTTTATTCCGTTTACAACCTACCCTTTTGAGTATAAATAGGGGAGGCCCAAATTCAGTTGTATTCATTGCGTTTCAAGTTTTTAAAGATTGTTTTTATCTATATAAACTATCAAGAGAAGTTCTTGGGAATTCAAAGAGCTGCAGCACTCGGGCAGAATGAGCTACTCAAATTCATCAATGGGCTCTGGTAAAGTTGACCCTTTTTTATTTTGTAGCTTTTATTGAATCCATTATGTTAAATGAAATGCCTGCCTTATGTAAAGACTCGCAAGGGTTTGTACTTTTAAGCCAATTCTTGCTTTAAATGAGTGAAGTTGCTTACTTTAGTTCTCTGTTTTCTTTGTTGCGCCCAGTTTTTGCTGAATGGCTTTCTTGAATTTGAACTAGAATGTTGATTTCTATTGTGCAAATTTCTCAGGGAGTAGAACAGCTAGAAGAACATTTGAGTTTGGTAGGACATATGTGGTTAAGCCTAAAGGGAAACATCAGGCTACAATAGTTTGGTTGCATGGCCTTGGCGATAATGGCTCCAGGTATAAGTTTTCTTGCTTAAAGCAGTTTTTGATGATGAAGGGTATCCTAGTCCTTTTGCTTTAGTGGTTTTGACATATCACAACATATCCCTTTTTTAGCTCTTCACAGAACTGCTAAAGTCTATGTTTTGAGTTAGTGAAATATGATTAAAGAGACTGATTGTTGGGCTGATCATTCATGTAGGATATTAAAAGTGTGAAGCTTATAACCATTATTATCAGTCTTAGGTGATAAATAGTATACAATCTTGAATTAGCATGAGCATCTTGATATATATGCTGTCTTGAACAATTCATGGCAACAAAATCGCGTTTGCTGTTTTCTTATTCTTTGATAAATAGTATATACTTTGTGAGAAAGTGGTTGTATACGGGTGGACTTTATATCACCAAAGGGAGAGAAAAAGTTCATCAATCTAACAGAATGTCAATGGCTACTGCACACATATCCTGTTTACACTCATACCATGAGCGAAAAGCCGAAAACTTTAGTTGAGAATATTCCTACAGTAACTGAGGTGATGGGAGAAAGCCGTGGCTTCGCCAAAACATGAAAGAAGTTGAACTTTCCACCTTTTGTTCTTTAAGCTGCTGATGAGCAGAAATAGCATCTCCTATAACTGTATAGCATTTATAATTATTTTTATGCTTTGTATCTTGTCTAATCTGATTTTAGCTTACTAAGTTATATTGAATTAAAAGGGTATATATGCTTCATTCTCCTTATGTTTTGATGGGACCGGTAATTCACTTTTAATTCTGTAGCACACTCAAAGCAAAGAGAACTTTATCTATTGTTTTCTTTAGAACAGAAAAGGAAGATAAGAATATTTACGTAATCTTGCAGTGCGCAAATTTTCTTGATGTACTTGCATATAATATGAATATATTTGTTGCTTTCTTCTTGTTTTCCTGAAGTAGTACATATTTCTTAAACTTAGAAAATGTGAACTTTCTTTTTAGCATATGGTTAGCATTATTTAACATAAAGACAAGAATAGGGTTGAACTGTCTGCTAATTTTCCTCTTAATTTTTTTCTGCAGTTGGTCACAACTTTTGGAAAGTCTCCCCCTTCCAAATGTAAGCAATATCTTCCTAAAAGAAATTATTTTCTTGTATTCTATTGAGGTTTTTTTTTTGTTATGGTTGCTATTTTTAATCCAAAAACATTTATTCTCCATCTGAATGTGCATTCAACTTTATCATGCAGATAAAATGGATTTGCCCTACTGCTCCTACTCGTCCCGTTGCTATACTTGGTGGATTTCCTTGCACTGCCTGTAAGTGGAAAAAAAATATATTCCATTTCATTGGCATAGACTATAGTAACTCAGAGCAACTTACATTCATTACATAACTTTATATTAGGGTTCGATGTTGGAGAGCTTTCTGAAGATTGTCCAGATGATTTTGAAGGTTTAGATGCCTCAGCAGCACATATTGCTAATTTGTTGTCTACAGAGCCAGCTGACAGTAAGATTCTCTACTCTTAAATTAACATATTTCATTATTATTTACAGGTTTGTCATTTTTGAAAGCTTGTATGCACTTTAGATTATAAAAAGCGTTTCTTTCTACTTAAAAGTTAAGATTCTTGTTCTAATTTTTAATTACATGGCTTAAGTTCATCTTAGCATCAGTTCATTTATTCCTCTACCAAGGGGTTTTCCTTTTCTGTAATTTGCACACGATGAATTTCTTAGTTGAATCTACGGCTCCTTATTCATTAATATGCCAAAATCCAAAGTTGTCTCTTCTCGGACATGATATCAATCAATTTCCAGATTTTTTTCCCCAAAAAGAAGGGGAAATTGAAAAAATTAATATGGTTATTATAATCAACATTGCTTTGTGTATTGCAGTTAAGCTTGGTATTGGAGGCTTCAGTATGGGTGCTGCTAATGCACTATATTCTGCAACTTGCTTTGCCCAGGGAAAGTATGGAAATGGTTATCCTTACCCTGTTAACCTCAGGGCCATTATTGGTCTAAGTGGTTGGCTTCCTGGTGCTAGGTGGGCTCCATTTCGGTTGCTTCTCAAATTAATCCCTACGAACCCCCCGACCACCACCAAAAATAAAAAAAATGAAACTGAAATGTTGCATAACTATAAGTTTTTTGATATTTTAACATATTTTGGCCAAATTCTCATTTGCATTTCTCAAACTCAAATATTCGTGTTGTACTCAAGAAGTAGGCCATGTTTATTATGCATGCTTTTTTCTTGATCTTGTGTGTGCTACTCCATGTGATTCAAACGGGACCTCTTTCATCTTTGCAGATAACAATGTATTGCTCTTGATTAAATCTTGACCCCTTGTTATTACAGCTGTGTGAGAAACAAGATTGAAGGATCGCATGAGGCCGCCAGACGTGCTGCATCTCTGCCAATTTTGCTCTCTCATGGACTTTGTACGTACCATATTTCATTAAAATATTAAAGCCTCCGTAAATCTTTTCTTAGATCCGATGCCAAAAAATCACTCTTTTCTTTAATTCTATCCTCTCTTAGAAGAGCCTGAGAACTTTCTGGAACTTGCTCATATCCAGTGATTTTAGATGCTAAACAACACTGAGGAGCTGCTCTGTTTTTAATCATCAAAACCCTAAAACATGTACTAAAATCTTTTTCACATAAACATTATGGTTCTATGATTAGCCTTGGCATATTGAACTCATTAGTTTCCTAAACAGGTGATGAAGTGGTTCCTCACAAACATGGAGAGAGGTCCTACCATGCGTTGAGCCTAGCTGGTTTTCGGAATCTATCATTCAAAACCTATGAAGGGTATCTTACTTTTTGATTCATAACAAATTGAATCCTCTCCTAAGTTTTAGAATAATTTACTAAAATTTCCTTCTTCCTTATTCTTTAGTATCGGCCACTACACCGTGCCCAAAGAGATGGATGAGGTCTGCAATTGGTTAAACATAAGGCTGGGACTTTAGGATTCCTGATCGCAGGTTTTACTCTATGATTAAGTCGAGGGGGCAAGGACGGGGCAGCAATAACACGGGCGAGAGCATGTAGTTGTAGTTGCAAGCGATGGACTCCAGAGCTATAGAAGTTAGTCTTTTATTACAGTTTTGACTACTACTACTACTAGTTTTTCACAGTGAAATAAAAGTTTTTGATGTATTAGTATTATTAGTCTGTATAAGGAATTTGTTCTGTTTGATGATAGTATATTGTAATCAATGTATAAGGCTGTGGCCTTTTTATTTTTGGGATGTCCCTTCTTTCTTTGTTTACATGTTCTTGTAAGTTTTAACATATGCGTATGTAAGAATTATGGTTGGACACAAATTAGTACTCTCTTGAAACTATCGTATTTATTTTCATAGCATATCAAATCTCGCCCCTTCATTTAATTATTTGATAAAAGTTTTTTTTTTTTGAAATTTATTTGATGAAAGTTGAATAGATATAAATTGGCCAACTTCACCAGAGCGTTTGCTATGGTTATAAGAAAAATAAATACATTCACAAAATTCGTAAAAAAAAAAATGTGTATAACACCAAATGTTAGGTAAAGCGAAATGAACCATTTTATGCCTAAATAAAAAAGGTTTGTCATCCGTGGTGGAGCCTAGGGATGCAAACGAGCCGAGCCGAGCCGAACCTTGGCATTTTTTCTGGGCTCGAGCTCGAGCTCGAACCAAATAACTCGAGCTCGAGCTCGAGCTCGACGAGCTGGAATTTTGAAGCTCGAGCTCGGCTCGAACATAGGTTCGAACTCGGCTCGGCTCGGCTCGATAGGCTCGTTCGGCTCGTTCGGCATAGCTTGTTCGGCTCGAGTTCGAGCTCGAGCTCGAGAACCTGTATGTGTTCGAGCTCGGCTCGAGCTCAGAGTTATCAAACTACCTGGCCAACCAATATCCCCAAATTTATCACACTTCTCTGGGCATATCACAGTTAATGAAGCTCATGGGAGGGCCCTTTTCTATTGGTTCTTTGAGGCCCAGTCTCAACCTCTTAAAAAAGCCCTTGCTCCTCTGGCTCAATAGAGGTACACACACACACACACATATCTATATATGTGTATGAACCTGTGATCTTTGCCCCTTCTCACACACTTATCAAATAAAAAAAAAAACACAACTTATACACATACAAACTAATCATATGTCAAATAACAACACGATGAATAGTCTAGTTATGTTCATAAAGAGTACAAATTACACAAATACAAATATAATAAGATCAAACTAGCCTTCAAATCAAAAGTTGGGCACCAAATTAAATAGGGAAAAAAATAATTTACCATCCAAAGTATGCGTATTTTTACACTTTGCCCTATAAACTTTTTTTTTTTACCGATTGCCATCTAAAGTCCACGTTTTTTACAAAATGCCAGCCGGGGTCATATTCAGGCGGAATATTCCGTCCAGATTCTGTCACATGACATTTCACGTGACAGTTAGAAGGGCATGTTCGTCCTTTTATAAGAAAAACGTTGGGCTTCCCACTTAAAAAAGGTCACGCTCTCCTCACGTGATGGAATTAGATTGCTGGGTACGCTTAGTCTCACCAAAAAGGGGGAAAATTCTAGGGTTTTACGAAATTAGAACGAAAAGAAGCAAAATCAAAAATCTTGTAGAGAAATTCCATCACTAAGATTGCATCAGAAACTTCGATTAAAGGTTTAGGACAATGGTTTGGGTGGTACGGACAGAGAAAAAGCCAAGAACTCGAAAACGAGCCATCGTTCGTGATTATGGTAAGCTGAAATTTTTCTTTTTCTGTATGTGTGTGTTTTTTTTCCTCGTTTTTTTAATTTTTGGGAGTTTCTTTCTTTGATGACTTGAGTTTTGGTTGTAACGATGAAGAGTGTGTTGGGTTGTTGTACCCAAAAATTCGGAAAAAGTGTTCATGGTCCCCCCTTGTCCCATTAGTGGGGAGTGTTTTGGGATTTGTTTTTTTGGTATATGCTAGACCCCACTTGTGTCGTTTTGTGATAATTGTTTGGCTTGCATTGGTCATGTGGGGATTTTTTTTATCAACTTTTTATGTTATTCTTTACTATTTCTGACCGGTTTTTGTTTCCAACATGTGTAGGTCCTGAATCTAGGGATTTCACAATAAGGATGCACCATTCAGGGCGTTTTTTGGTGAATTTGGGCAAAACAGTATACTTTGGTGGAGAGGTAAGTTATGTAGACTTTTGTAACCCTGATGAACTTTCATTGATTGAACTGAGTAATATGGCTAAGGAGGTAGGGTGTAAAGGTAACTTGGTATTCTATTTTAGTAGATATGGGTTGAATGACTTGGGTGGGTTGATTTTTATCCAAAATGACATGGATGTTGTTAACTTGGTCAATTTTATTGATGATAACCGTATGGTTGATGTGTGGGTAGATCATGAAAAGGGAGGATTTCAGGTTGGGGATGATGAGAATGAGTCTGTTGGGAATCAATGCAATGATTTGCCGACTGTGGATGAGGGGTTAAATTTCATAGGTGAAAATGTGGGGGATGGGGAGCCTGATGGTGAAACTGAACATGTTAATATTGTCCCTAATGACACTGATATTGTTGATGTTATTTGTGATGGTGAAAGTGATTGTGACCAATCAATAGGGTCTGATTCTGATGCAGATGTTGGATTTGTGGATAGTGAGGGTGATGTTTCTGATGATGATGTGTTGTTTGAGTCTTATATTGATCCTGAGGTTGAGTGGGGAGGTTTGAATAAGCGTGGGTCAACTGGTGAGGATAATACACAGAATAACAGTGAAGAACAGAGTGTATTTGAAGGACAAAACAGTGGTGGGGCATCAAACTTGTATCATGGTCATCCAGTTTACAAATATTGTTTTGATACTTCTGACCCTAAGTTTGAATTGGGGTTGTGTTTCCGTGACACTAAGGAGTTCAGGAAGGCAGTTAGGCTGCATTCCATAAAGAATGGGAGAGAGATCAAGTTTACTATAAATGATAAGTATAAGGTACAAGCTAAATGTAAACATTCTAAATGTCCTTGGGTTATTTATGCTTCTAAAGTGCAAAATGAATACACAATGCAAGTGAAAACATATACAGGTAAGCATAGATGTCCTAGAAAGCAATCAGTGTCACATGCTAATGCTAGATGGCTAGCTGAGAAGTACAATGATAAAATCTGGAGTGATCCACAGTGGCTTGTTGAGTCCATGATTACCGTTATGCAGAAGGAATTAAAATTGACTTTTAAGAAGCATCAAATGTATAGGGCTAAGCATATAGTAATGTCAGAGGGTAATGAAACAGATCAAGCAGAATATGGTTTGTTATGGTCGTATGCAGCAGAGATTAAGAAATCTGACCCTGAGAACACTGTCAAGATAAAATGTAAAATAGTTGGGGATGAAGTAATTTTTAAAAGAATGTATATATGTTGGGGTGCTTTGAGAAAGGGGTTTCTTGAAGGATGTAGGCCAGTGATTTGTCTAGATGGGTGTCACCTTAAAAGCAGGTGTGGTGGGATCCTACTTTCTGCAGTTGGGGTTGATGGGAACAATTGTATGTACCCATTTGCCTATGCAGTAGTGGAGAAAGAAAAAAAAAAGTCTTGGATGTGGTTTTTAGCATTGTTCATTGAAGCCTTGAACATAACTGACCCCTATCAATGGACCATAATGAATGATAAGCAGAAGGGTTTGGTTGAAGCTGTTGAACAATTACTTCCTGGATGTGAACACAGATTCTGTGTGATGCATCTATATAGAAATTTTCAACAATCACACAAGGGCTTGGCTCTCAAAGATTTGTTATGGAGGGCTGCTAGATCAACAAGAGTTGTTGATTTTGAGAGAGTAATGAATGAATTGAAGAACACAGATGTTGGTGCCTACAATGTGTTGGCACAAAAGCCTCCTTCGCAGTGGAGCAAATCTCACTTCAGTGTCCATTCTAAATCTGACATTTTGTTGAACAATATGTCAGAAAGCTTCAATGCATTGATTCTGTCTGCAAAGAGCAAAACCATAATATCAATGCTAGAGCTTATCAGGTTGTCCTTGATGAGGAGAGTCCATGAGAGAAGGGACAAGATGATCAGCTACACTGGAGGAGATATTTATCCAAAAATCAGCAAGCTCTTGGATGAATTCAAGAAAAAGTCAATGGAATTTGTGGCACACTGGAATGGACAAGATCAATTTGAAATTGAGAGCTGCCATGGTACTAGATACAAGCTTCATTTGACAGAGAGAACTTGCAGCTGCAGGAGGTGGGAGCTCACTGGTATACCATGCCCTCATGCAATATCTGGAATGTACTATCTGGGGCAAGAACCTGAAGATTATGTGGATGAACACTACAAAAGGGGTACTTTTTTGAAGACATATAGCCATTTGATGTGTAACAACACGAACCTCTTATAGGATAAAATTTATAAGCAAACATTCTTTTATTTAACATTATATAATGAAACTTGAAAACATAATACACTAACTAAGCTGGTTCAGGAACATAAACTTGCAAAATCTAGTAATAATTCCTAACTAGGCATCCACTTCATAATTTCCTAGAATCTCGTGCGTGCTATCTTGGAGAGCCTGTTTTCCTAAAATAAATAGTATACACAAAACAGGTCAACATCACAGTTGAGTAGAAATTTTACCAAATCATATAAGGTGATAGTGTGTGTATTAAAACATGTAAGCACATTGTATCACATAATTTCACATTTCATTTTACCTTTGAATCACAAATAGTGATTTCAACTTCCTTGTAACTCCCAACATATTTCTCCTTTCCGACCTTATTCTCCAACAATATCAATTCCTACCTTATTCACCAGTGGTCGTATCTCGAGATTACGCCAAATTCCTACGACCCACTTCAGTACACGGAACACTCCGTCCGAGTAAGGTGGGATTAGGACCAGGGATGGCGAGAACATATATTAAGACCGGCAAGCCCGTTGCTGCCCGGCCGAACTCTGCCCCATCCCCACCATAACACATCGGGGCCCGGCATGCACAATTAAGTTTTCACATAAACATATAAACATGTTTTTGCACATAGAACTTAATTTTAATTAAACATGATTTGCCTAACATGATAAGAATATGAAAACATATTATAACATAATTATATCTAACTATATGCAAGCATAATGACATAACAACATATGATAGGAGCATAATATAGATAATTGTAAATAAGCATGCAAAATAATAATTATAATTTAACATTCTAACATGCATATACTAGAACTTATATAACTTGATAAAATTCCTACCTTATTCTAACTTTCTTGATATATGTATATATATATGTATTTGTATAGTAGTGTGTGTGTGTGTGACGTGAAGTGTGTGTGTGTGTAGAAAGTAGTGTGTGTGTGAAGTGTGTATAAAATAGTGTGTGTGTGTGGACGTGAGGTGTGTGTGTGTGAAGAGTAGTGTGAGTGTGTTGAGTAGTGTGTGTTTGTGTTTGGAAGACAAGTCCCCCTCCCCCCTTTTTATAGTGGTTTGGCAAGAAAGAACATTATTTTATTTCATTTTATCTTGTCATTATTACATTTTTACAACTAAGCTTGTTATTAAATGTGTTCACATTACAACTAAGCATTTCATTAATTGTGTTCACATTAATTTGTGGTTATAATTTACACATTTGTGATCCTAAGTATCATGAGTTTGCACCCTAGATTCAATATGTGTTACCTAGATTGTATTATGTGTTATTCTAGTTTAATAAGATGATAACACATGCTTCTTCCTTTAATTTTATCCCTACAATTGTTGGCTATATTTAGCAAAATTATTACAAGTGTATATATTAGGTGTATGAATTTTAATGAAGATAATGACATATGTCTTAATTTATTTATGTGAGTATATAAGTATATATTTATACAAATTTATATATAGATAGATATATATATATAGATGTACGAATTTATATATACATATAATTATATGCAATTATAAGTATATATATAGGTACAACCTTATATATGAATAAATATATATGTACGAATTTATTTATATATACATATAACTATATATTTATATATGCAACTATATATAAATCACTTTATAACTATATATATATATATATACGTATAGGACTATAAAGCCTTGATTATATAGATATAAATATATATAAATATATGTAATTAAGTAAATTAAGTATTGTTAAACATATAAAGTGTGTTTAGGACTAATGTAATTAATTTAAATTATTCATGTAAGGGTATTATATGTATATATATGTATGAATTAATATAGCTAAATAGATATATATTTTGTTTAGCATATTAACTAATATTTTTATTGTGTATGACTATCATTTTCTAGCACATAATTTACAAACAAAAGAATTAATAAAATTTACACAATTTGTAAATGTAATTACTAATCATTCATATATTAATAAGAAATACCGGGTTATTACATGATGTGTATTATGAATGGAGGAGATATGTGGCCAAAGACTGATGCAAGGCCATTGAAACCACCAATTGCAACAAAGCTCCCTGGAAGGCCTAAAAAGCACCACAGAAAGAAAGATGATAATGAGCAAAAGAATCAAAAATTTGCACCTGGAAAAAGATTGAGCAAAAAAGGAGCTGTGATGTCATGCTCTAGGTGTAAACAACCAGGTCATAATGCAAGAGGATGTCCCTTATCAAGGAAAGAAGGTTTGGAGCCACCAGCAGCCATCATGGAGGATGAGCAGTGTACACAACAACCTAAGGTAATGTTATTTTATTTGAACCTTTATATTGTATTAATGCATTTCATATTAATTATGGTATATTGCAGGGCAAATGTAATTCCTCTACGCAAGAAGAATCCTCTACAAGTAAGAGAAGAAAGAGTGTTAAAGCTGCTCCAATCCCAACCCCAAAAAGAATGACCAGAAGTTCAACCGCATGCAGTTCAGTTCATGTTCCAGGTCCAGATACTATGTCTAACAAAGTTCCAAAGACACTTGGGGTAAGAAGAAAACTTCAGGTCCACAAGAAGGTTGCAACTGACAATGATGTAGATGATGCTGTGCTTCCTACACAAAAATCCACTACTTCCAAAGCTCATACAACAGGACCTTCCAAAAAAGCAAGTGGACTTATCAAACCCCCATGGCAACCAACAGGAAGTTCAATCAGAAGTAGTGTCAGATTCTCATCGTTCAAGTCTGCCCAAACAATGAAGTTCAAGCATGTCATGCAAACTGAAGAACCTACATCTTGCAATCAAATGTGAATGCTACTTAGATTGAGAATGTTTTTGACTTTTGTCTTGTCCTGCTAGCAACAAGGCACTTTTTGTTAAATCTTTTGTTGGCCAGAACAATGTCAAATTGTCTTTTTGTTATCCTAGACACAGTTGACTTTTGTTAGCTAAGAAGACATGTTTTATTGTGGGAAATTTGCAAGACAGGTTTTATGTGAAATATGGAAGACATATTTTATTGTGGATATTGATGTTTTGTATGCATCTTTGTTGGTATTTTATATGAATTCACAGCTATATAGATTGTTGGTATTTGTTGGTATTTTGTTTGAACTTCACAACATACACAACGCAAACTTGGATAAATTTCATAAAAAACAAATACTTCATTCCATTACAGTTGCAAAGAGTGCTATATACATTCTAACATGTCCAACACTCACTAGCTACTTGAAAATTGGAATCTGGACATGAAGAATTAACCCAACCTAATCTATTACATACCGTGATCATAATTACTATAATACATCAGAAATAAACATACATAACCAACCAAGACACAATCAGTGCCACCCACAGCCGCTTAACTTCATTATCCAGCCTCTCAGCACGACGACGTAACCCAGTAATGATCTGTCGGCCTCTTGCGCAAATTGGGGGATCAATCCAAGCAAAGTACCCGCACCCACCGGGCTCCTTCAATCAAATAAAACCAAAATTCCTAAGTTTAGTTGCACAGGGTTCATATTGAAATTGAAACCCATTTTTCATTAACACAATACATAATCAATTTATACCAATTCAAGAACTAGGGTTTCACACATAAATTCAAATAAAAGAACTTACCCCATATCTTTTACACGCAGAGTACCTCCTACCCGGGTCGTCGTCATCCCATGAAATTTTCGTTGTCGTCTCCCTTCCACATCGGCATTTGTCATCCATGGTAAACTCACTTGACTGAACCCAGGTTTCACCCATGGAGAAGGAAATAAAATTTTGCTGTAATTTATTTGGGAATGGAATGGTAGGTTAAGTGTAATTATATGCTACCCAACGTTTTTCTTATAAAAGGACGAACATGCCCTTCTAACTGTCACGTGAAATGTCATGTGACAGAATCTGGACGGAATATTCCGCCTGAATATGACCCCGGCTGGCATTTTGTAAAAAACGTGGACTTTAGATGGCAATCGGTAAAAAAAAAAAGTTTATAGGGCAAAGTGTAAAAACACGCATACTTTGGATGGTAAATTATTTTTTTCCCAATTAAATATTACATTCCACTAACAAACAACATTGTCACAACAAAAAGCTATTCACTTGATTGGAGCAATAACGTCAATGTGGATACCAAACTTCTTTTCAGCAACCTTTTCCACCTTCATTATCATTTCAATCAAGAACAAATCCTCCTATAATAAACACCAACAAAGTAATAAACCACAACAATAAAGTATATAACTATATATAGTTATTTCATGAAATTTAGTATATATTGAAATCAAACATGATATACCTCTATTTTTGCCGGCCAGCATACAACATCCAAGCAAATAGTCTAGGAAAAATATGGATAATAAGATAACTTAGGGACATAAACATCCAAAAATACTTGGGGATAATAAGAATTACCTTAAACATCAGGCAACTCAATCTCTAATGCATCTTGAACCTGCACACAAACCATTTTCAACTTCAAGACATACAAAAAAATAGCATATAGAGGCAAGTAGCAATAGACCAAAAACATATACAAATCAATATCTAGAAAATTACCTTTGCCTTTTTCTTCCCTCCGTATCGTTTTCGACACCAATCTCCAGCACACATCAACATTTTCACAGTTTTTGGAACTAATCTAGCACGATACTTGTCAATCACTCGACTTCCGGCGCTAAAAGTAGCCTCTGATGCTACGGTTGTAATTGGAACGGATAGAATATCTCTAGCCATTAACGATAGCGTCGGAAACTTGTACGAATTCAATTTCCACCATGACAAGATATCGAACGCAGAAGATGTATCTTGTGGATTAAATTCTAGAGTTGGTTCTTCAAAATAAACATCTAACTCAGATTTTTTAGGTGCATCCGTTTTGCTAGATTGAACAATTGTAGTCAAGCGATTCCAACCACGAGATGGAACACTTCCACTAGATTCTCCACTTCCTTGATTTGGTTGAAACTTTCTTTTAAATCCTGTATACTGTGTAGGCTTATCACTAGCCACGTACTCATTATAAAATTCAAACATAGTCTTCTTCACATCATTAATTCTTGTTGCAGCCTCTTCTTTGGAAAAAAATTGCCCATAATAATATTCAATTGGTTTCCATTTGACTCTCGGATCTAAGACGGCACCAATAGCCATCAACATATTAGACTCTCCCCAATACTTATCAAATTTAAGTTTCATTTTGGCAGCCATGTCTTGAATAAATTTGTCATCATCCAATGCCATCTCATCAAGTAAAAGCTTCACCTCAAACACCTCACTGAGAAATAAGTTTGAAGTTGGATAGTCACTTCCAGAAATGATCTTCGTAGCATCAAAGAAAACCCGTAGGATGGAAATCACTTTTTCTAACTTCTCCCAATCATCATCAGTGGGGCAATGATCATAAGCCGGTTCTCGTACCTTGAACCTTGGGAAAACCTCTTTAAAAGTCAATGCTGCATTCAACATCGCATATGTTGAATTCCATCGAGTTTTGCAATCATCAATCAACTTTCGGTCCGGCAACTTCAATTGCTTTGCAACCTCGGCAAACACTATCATTCTACCATTCGTTCGTCTAATGAAATCAACGCTCTCCCGAATAATAGAAATGATATTCTTTATCTCGCTAAGCCCATCTTGTGCTATGAGGTTCAAGATATGTGCAGTACACCGAACATGAAACAACTTTCCATCACAAAGTCTGCTAGTTCTTGTAAATGAGTCTCTCATAATGCTAATCGCAACATCATTAGCACTAGCATTGTCGACAGAGACTGAAAATATCTTGTTCTCAATTTTCCACTCACTCAAACATCTCAATACTGCATCTGCAATTTGAATCCCGCCACGAGGGGGTGGAAGCTGGACAAAATTGAGAACACGCTTGTTTAACTTCCAGCTTGAATCAATCCAATGTCCAGTTATCACCATGTACTCAATCTTTTGATTTTTTGACTTCCATAAATCAGTTGTTATGCAGATCTTTTCAATTGAATTCAACGCATTCCTCATTCTGATTTTCTCCATTTCATATACCATGAAACAATTTTTTCTTATTGTGGTCCGAGATATACAAGTCCATTCCGGCATCCCCCGTTTGCAGAACAAATTGAATCCTTCCTCCTCTACGAGTGTGAAAGAATGATCATGCATAAGTAACCATATAGCAGCTGCTTCTTTCATCTTCTCCATATCAAATTTTCCATCTTGAAGAGGAGGGAGTGAGCTAGGAGTAATGCTTGCAGGACCAAACCCCAATTGCATCTGTTTAGCACTTTCTGCAGTCCTTCTGTCTACGAATCTCCAAGTACTTAGCACACTTAGTCAAGTGCCGTTTCATGTGAGTTGTAGTGCCCGTCTTCGTTTTTGAGAAAAAGGCTTTGCAGTGCTTACATTGATACTTGATTGTCTCTCCTTGCTCATCAAATACTTTTTCCATCACCGACCAAACATCAGATGTTAATTGTCTTTTCGCTTTGTTGAATGGATTATCTTCACCGGTTTCTGTTCGCACATCTTCAGTCTCGACATTTGTCTCATTTGTTTGATTCTCATTCATCGTTTCATCATCAGATGCTAATCGATATTCAAATTCAAAACCCTCAGACATTGTAGCGGGACTAGTAGAATCAACTTTTGAACATGAAGTTGACATAATACAAGAAATTACAAATTCCTGTTACAATAAAATAATCATTATCAATTTTTAGAAACTGTTCACCAAAACCACTTTCGGTAATTGAAAATGAATAATAAAATTAATTGCTTCACACTTAAGAAGCCTAGATACTTAGAAATGCCTAGAAACTCCCATCTGTCTGCCCCAAGTGCCATTCATTTAATTTTCTTAAATATATTCTCTAAAAGTTTGTCAAAAACAGGGGAAAAAGCAACCAGTTGAAAGAGTACTATGAGCTACCACTATTATTATCTGATGATAAATTAATAAAAGTGTTTCTTGGTTGCATTAATCTAAATTACATGGCTGCCTAAGATAAAATCAAAGATCATTATCTAATGTATAGTGTCTACGTCTCAATACATTATTATGTTAATTATAAACCACTAGTTTAGAGTGAGAGAAAAGAATATATAAAATATTAGCAAGTTGACATAAAACTGTATCATTGATAAGCTAAACTTCATCAAAGTAATAAAACACTTCTATGTTATATAAACACGTCTCTGTTGATGAGCTAAACTTCATCAAAGAAATTTGACACTTCACAGTTCACACCTCCAAAATAATAAAAGCAACAGTTTACATTTACAGAAATTCAAATTTGAATAAAAATTTCAACTCCATCGCTGAAACAAGAACTAAAAGAACTATACGTGCATATAATCTCAATGAAGTCAAGAATTTTTCCTGAACAGAGTAGAAAACTCACCTGAACAGAGTAGCATAATAGCAGCAAGATAAATCAATGAAACACAACTTAGAGAGAGAAAACTCACCTTTTCGGCGGCGGTGGAGGCTCGCGGCGGTCGAGAGGCTGAGACGAAGGGACGTGACGTGGCGGTGGCGGTGGAGATGGAGACTGTAGAGGCGGAGAGCCCCACGGTGGAGACGCGGAGGTGCCGGTGGAGGCGTGGCGGCAGAGGCGAAGATAGGGCTAGGGAGAAGAGACGCAAGAGAGAGAGCTTCAAGGCAGCAAATGAGATCTGACGGGAGAAGAAATTTTTGGGGTTTTGAATCTTTTGATTTTGACTCTTACTTTTAATTTTGACTAACTTTTAATTTTTTTTTCCAATATTATATATATTATATATATATATTATAAAATAAATAAATATTAAAATATTAACCGGCTCGCGAGCTAACGAACACAAATTAATAGGCTCGAGCTCGGCTCGATAATAGACGAACCGAGCTTAAGCTCGGCTCGAGCTCGAATTCATCGAATTCGAGCTCGAACATGGGTCGAGCCGGCTCGTCAGGCTCGCGAGCCGGCTCGACTCGTTTGCATCCCTAGTGGAGCCAAGGGGGTTGGGGATAACTTGTTGGAGGATGCAAGTATCCCCATTAAGTTTACGTTGAACTAAATTTTATATGTATTTTCTTGAAAAATATAAAATTTCCTCTCCTCAAATGATAAAAGTATATTTAATATTTTATAAAAATTTAATTTCGCCTACTCGACTCGACTTTCTTTCTGACAAAGTAAAGTTTCTAGTTCCACCCCAATTTGTCGTTGAAAATATAAAAGTTAAATTTTACATGTATTTTTTTGAAAAATTTAAAATCCCCTCTCCCTAAATGATAAAAATATCTTTAATATTTTATTAAAATTTAATTTTGTCCACTCGAGTCCCCCTGACAAATAAAAATTTCTAGCTCAGCCCCTACTTATTTTTTAAGATATAAAGGCGAGCGTGTCTTCCCTACGTGAAATTTTAATTTCATGTTTTAAAAAGCGCAAGTGTAGAAAGTAGCAACACTCAGAATAACGTTTTTCCCTGTCTTCACAAACTCTCTGGTAAGGGTTTTGACAAAACAAAAACCCTCTCTGTCACCGCCAAAACCCTAATTAGGGTTTTCTTCACCATGAATTACAGGTTCCAAAATCTGCTAGGCGCGCCGTACCGCGGCGGAAATGCCGTCGTAGTGAACGATAATCTGTTAATCTCACCGGTCGGGAACCGCGTCTCCGTCACGGACCTCGTAAAATCCGAAACCATAACCCTACCCTGCCAGGCTTCCACCAATCTCCGTCGCATCGCAGCCTCACCGGACGGCGTATTTCTCCTCACGGTCGACGATAACAACCGCTGTCTATTCATAAATCTCCCCCGCCGCGCCGTCCTGCACCGCCTCTCGTTCAAGCATCCCGTCGCCGACGCAAAATTCAGCCCTGACGGTCGATTCATTGCCGTCGCTGCCGGTAAGCTCCTCCAGATATGGCGTTCCCTGGGATTCAAAAAGGAGTTCTTCCCTTTCGAGTTGATTAAGACCTTCGCTGATTGTAATGATCGTATTACATCGCTGGATTGGAGCCCCGGCTCGGATTATATAGTTGCCGGCTCTAAAGATTTGACCGCAAGGCTTTTTTATTTGAATAAAGTGAAGAACAAGAAGAAGAATTACGTGAAGCCATATTTATTTTTGGGTCATAGAGATGTGATTGTGGGAGCATTTTTTGGGGTTGATAAGAAGACTGATGCAGTTACAAAAGTTTATACTTTGTCACGTGATGGCGCAATTTTTACCTGGGGATATAATCTCAGTGATGATGGAGTTAAGGATATGGAGGAAGATTTTTCAGAGCCAGAATCTCCCGGCACACCAGAGCAGAGGCAGGGGCAGAATGGGGAAGATGGAAATGTGGTTAATATGAAGAAAAGGAAGGACTTTGATACTAAACATGATGAATTGGACGAAGAGAATGGGCTGTTATTGCATAAGATGAAATGGGAATTGTTAAAAAAGAACTTTTTTTCACAAGCACCGGCTAAGCTAACAGCATGTAGTTTTCACAAGGGGCTTGATATGGTGGTTGTAGGATTCTCTAATGGAGTGTTTGCACTCTATCAGATGCCTGATTTTGTGTGCATTCACTTGTTGTCAATTTCACGAGAGAAAATCACTACAGCCGTATTTAATGATCCCGGGAATTGGTTAACATTTGGCTGTGCCAAGCTTGGGCAGTTGCTTGTGTGGGAGTGGAAATCGGAGAGTTATATACTAAAGCAGCAGGGGCATTATTTTGATGTGAATTGCCTTGCGTACTCACCAGATTCTCAGCTGTTGGCTACTGGAGCAGATGACAACAAAATAAAGGTAAGTGGATGCCCGGTGGTTGGTGAGGTATTGGCATCAGGTTTTTGCACTTCGATGCGAATACTGAAATATATTATCCATCCCGTGAACTTTGTCTGACAATATAACCAATGGGTATAGTTATAAGCTAACATTTGTTATTTCTTTGGTCTAAATGGATGTCAAAATACTTAAAGAAGTAGTATTGCTCCCTCTAAATTTGCATTTAGATTTTGCTCTCAAGGATCACGTGCCTAAGTTCATCTAAAATCCATTTCTGGAAGGCAATTAGCCAAAGAATGAGAATTTCTTTGTGTTATTGACAGGTTTGGACTGCCTCTTCAGGCTTCTGTTTTGTGACATTCTCGGAGCATACAAATGCTGTTACTGCACTGCATTTCATGGCTAGCAACCATTGTCTCTTGAGTGCATCTCTGGATGGGACTGTCAGGGCATGGGATTTGTTGCGCTATCGAAACTTCAGAACTTTTGTGACCCCTACACCCAAGCAATTTGTTTCTTTAGCCTCAGATCAGAGTGGTGAAGTGATTTGTGCTGGAACTCTTGATTCATTTGAGGTGCTGATATTTGCTATTTACAAATTTGACATTTTCAGTGATATGGCTCTATGATTTCTAATGACAAGTCAACATTTTAATGAATGCCTGCAGATATTTGTTTGGTCAATGAAGACTGGAAGATTATTGGATGTTCTCAGTGGCCATGAGGGTCCTGTTCATGGATTATTGTTTTCTCCGACCAATGTAATTTGCTTTGGTTTCCATATCATATCACTAAAATATCATTTTTGCCATATGTTGATGATGTGAATTAAGTTTCCAATTTTCTCTGCTACCTTTGAACTTAAAACTTTTCACTGAATTACTTGATAATCATCAATGATGATTTTCTCCTCAACATGCAGGCTATCTTGGCTTCCTCTTCTTGGGACAAAACTGTTCGCTTGTGGGATGTTTTTGAAGGAAGAGGTGGTGTTGAAAAATTTGATCATACACATGATGTCCTTACACTTGTATATCGCCCAGATGGCAAACAGCTAGCCTGCAGCACTCTAGATGGGCAAATTCATTTTTGGGACCCACTGCAAGGTTTGGAACTGTTCACAATTGAAGGTCGTAGGGACATTGCTGGTGGGCGCCTCATGACAGATCGCAGATCAGCTGCTAACTCCTCTGCTGGAAAGTGCTTCACAACCCTATGTTATTCTGCGGATGGTAGTTATATATTAGCTGGGGGAAGTAGTAAATACATTTGTATGTATGATGTTGCTGATCAGGTTAGTTCTAATCTAATTTTGTTTTCTCTATTCAAGATTCATTTGTCCATGAGTTTTCAATATGTTTGTTGGTAGTAGTCAATTATTGTCATAACAAAAAGGCATGCAATGATGTGGGTTCTTCTTTCAATTAAAAAATCTGTTAATGTAAATTGATCAACCAGAGTTCCTTAAGAAATAATTTGGGGTGGTTGCTCCTATCTCAACAACTTTATGGTCGATGATGCATCTATGTTTAGCTGGTTCTCTATCTCCACTTTGTTATGTTGAAACCTCCCAGAAACCATTCTGCATACCAATGTTGTTAATTTTTTTGTACTGTTGTTTTTATTTTTCATTTTTTTTAACTCAATTTATATCGTGGAATTACTCTGTAAATGTTTTGCCTACTGTACTCCCCTGATTGGATAAGTTTCCCTCGTGGCCAAGGAATTGTAATCTCCTGCCTGATGTGTTTCGCAATATACGTACCATATTCCTCTGCAATGTAACTCCAATAATTTTGTAAACATCTCAGGTGCTGCTGAGGAGATTCCAAATAACCCATAATCTATCATTAGATGGGGTTCTTGATTTCTTAAATTCAAAGAATATGACTGAAGCTGGACCATTGGATTTGATAGATGATTATAACAGTGACACAGAGGAAGGTATAGATAAGCAAACACGAAATAAACTGGCATATGATTTGCCAGGATCGATGCCCAATCACGGAAGGCCTATTATTCGAACAAAGTGCCTGCGAATCGCACCAACTGGTCGGAGTTGGGCAGCTGCAACTACAGAAGGGGTATTACTATATTCCATGGATGAGTCCTTTATATTTGACCCCACTGATCTGGACATTGACGTTACACCAGAGGTGAGCCTTGCAAGTTTTTCCAGCTTATAAGTTTTTTAGATCTTTGGCAATTATTCACTTGTAACTATTTTGCATGACATGTAACTTTTTTTTTGATGCAAGCATGATATGTAGATTAATAGAAAGGAACTCTAAGATTTTCTATTGTGTTGTTCTCAGTACTCCTTTAGCTGATTTGATCTGTTTGGTATGCTAATGTAATTCTTATTTGTTCTGATCTATGCTTTACTTTCTGTTTTGAGTAGGCAGTTGATGCAGCTCTCAAAGAGGATCAACATAAAAGAGCTTTAATCCTCAGTCTTCGTCTGAATGAAGATTCCCTAATAAAGAAGTGTGTTGTCGCTGTCCCTCCTTCAGATATACCAGCTGTCGCTTCATCAGTCCCCTTCAGATATTTGCAAAGATTAGTGGAGGCACTTGCAGATCTTCTGGAGAATTCTGCACATTTAGAGTTCATTCTCCGGTGGTGCCAGGTTATATTAAACTACTATTATTTTTGCATGTATTTATCTTCATGTTGTATTTTTTTTTTATTGGTTTTCGTTCCTGGATTATTTTGCTCTACTTTTGACTTGTTTGTCTGCATGGCAGGAACTCTCCAAAGCCCATGGTAATGCTATTCAGCAGAATTCCGGAAACCTGCGTCCTGCTCTGAAATCCTTGCAAAAAGCAATTACTAGGTCACATCAAGATTTGGCTGATATCTGTTCTTCCAATGAGTATATGCTTCGATATCTATGCTCAACCAGCAACACTAGATAGTAGCAATCATTATGATCTCAACATAGACTTGGTAAGACTTTTCTTGTGAAGATTTGTCGCATGAGTTTCACCTTTGAATTCTCGTCTTATTTGCCTGTATGTGGTTTTTTATCAGTTTATTTCTTGTTGATTCTGATTTCCCCATGTGCAATTCAGTTGTGTGAAACTGAACTCTCTAAACCTAGACGAATGTTGGTCTTACAAAGTTCTGTTCATTCCTATATGAACTTCAATGTTTGAACACTAGTTATTGGTTGCTGATGATTAGGTTATCACCGTGTTGGGGGGGGGGGGGGGGGGTGATTGTTGGTGGAATTAGGCTGTGCTAAAGGTTGGATTACACCGTTCATTCGCTTTCTTCAAACATGAACTGGTAAGACTTCAGTTCTTGTGGACGGCATATTCCTTCTGTTTGTCTTGCACATCTTTTGATTTGCTCTATAGCTTCATTACACCCTCGCATGGTGAAACGCGAGTAGAAGTGCGTTGTTGATGAACATTTTTATAGTGACATAAATTTTGCCCATGTTTTGATCTATTATCTTCATCCCTGCAGGGTATTCATCATTTTAATTTTGTATAGCTTCGCAACTTACGGTGTCTTGACATAATATATTCATCTCCTCTTTTGCAGGGGTTGTTCCAATTGTCAGGACAATTTGCACTAAATGAGATAACCAGATTGCTAGAGCACATGTGCAGCCTCTAATGAATTTTAAGAGGAAAAGCAAGATGCAGGACATTTGAAAGTTCAGAAGTTTTGGTTGTAAGATTGGGGTTTTAACCGCCTCATACATCCTTAGTGGTTATAGAGATAAATTGTGAGCTTTTTTGAGTGGCAAAAGAAAAGGATTGATAAGTGATAATAGACAAAGTGTATATTGGTTTTTTGAATTATTCAAAATGTTGTTTGTTGATTAATGAATCACCATAGGCAAAAGGCTTAGGATTTTGTAATGTCAAATTATCAAAATTTGAGTTTCTCACTAGTTATCATGAATCATCATTGTAGCATATTTGTGAACATTAATGGTTATTCCAAAATTTATCTGGGCAATTCAGACCGTTGCAATTTCATTAAATTTTGAGAGTAGGTACATACATTTGCCTTGCATTTATTGCCGGTCCCAACAAATAAGTTCCACGTACAGCGTGTGCTCTATATGCCCAAATTATCTAGGGTTGATGTCATTAAGTTTAACAATTTTAAAATTAAAATCACTCTAGCTCTTGATATTTGAATCATCATGTGTTATAAATTAATAATAGCTTAGTCCTATTTATAAATTGTCACACTCAATTCGGTCGGGGGAAAAAAGAAACTCACTTGAAATGTAAATTTTGTCAATTTTCACAACAATCTCATATTTTAAAACAATTCCAAACAAAAATTGACCCAAAATATTGTTCAAATAAATGTTTTTCCACTGAATTTGATTGGAAAATTCCTTTGAAGAAATAAAATATTGTCACTAATTAATAATATAAAGAACTAAGATATGACAATTTAGACTTAAGGAATTAAAGTATTTTAACTTCAAAGTTCAAACTCAACGAATCATTAGTGACATTAAGACAACTATTTAAAACTAGAAAGAAGAAAATGAAAAGAAGAAAGCCACGATCATGGCCAAGTCAACCCAAAATCTCTCCCCTATTTTCTGAAATACGCCAAGAACAACGAAATTGGCTCTAAAACAAAATAAGATAAAAACAAACAATAAAAATAAGGGAAAAAAGAGAAACTATGGAACAGTAACAAAACTAACAACGTATTTCAAGCCGTCAACGAGCATCTGAGTGACGCAATTGAATTATACATACAAAGAAATTGAAGTGTGCAACATGCTTTAAGTACTGCATGGAGATGCAACATTTTTATTTATACAGTTATAAAATATTTAATTGTATTTTTTTATAAAAAGAATTATAGACTCTCAAATAAAATATTTTAAAAAGTTATTCTCTTCTAAGAAAAACAAAATAGGGATAATTACTCTCACCTCCCCTGAGTTTAGGTAAAATTACAAATAACCCCCTCTTGTTTCAAAAATGACCAATATCCCCTTGACATATATCAATGTTTACAAAAAACACCCTATCATTAGTAAATTACTGAAAATGCCCTCGGTCAATTTTTTCATCATTTTTTGAGGACCAAAATACCCTTATTTATTGTAAGGTTTTGGAACTTGAAGGGTGTTTATTGTAATTTTTCGAATTACATAAGGATATATCTATAATATTTTTGAAAAAAGACACGCAACGAAGGGTTGCTCTCTTCGATGGGGTTTTTCGGCCGGATCTGAAAAAGTCTTGAGCTAATGCAATGAGCAACACATTGATGAATTCCATTTTGATATAGGGCTGATAGTGGCAAAGGAATTAGGCGGAAGAGATATAATGGCGAGTTAGGGTTTGATTTAGTTTTTGTTCAATTAAATTCAAATGGATGGACTGTTAATAAAATTTATTGAGGAGTTTTGACGGGCTTAAGGAGACGAAAAAATTGGTGTGTAACTTCACAATCCAGATAGTGGCGATATGACGGTGATACGAGGTATTATTCATGTTCAAAATAAGAGAGGGTTATGTGTAATTTTGGCAAAACTTAGGGAAAGTGAGGGTAAATCTCCCTTACAAGTATTTAGCAGGGAAAAAGGTATTATAGTATTTTCATTTGATTTAGCAATAACGGAACAAAACTTAAGGGGATATTAGTAATTTTCAAAATAAGGAGGGCTTATTTGTAATTTCACTTAAATTTAGAATAAGTGAGGATAATTATCCCAATAAAATATTGTTAAACTTATTTCATCATCTTGATAAGTTCCTTTAGTTTTAGTTAAATTAATTACGCAATTACTATTACTAAGAATGTATCAAACTTCGCCATCTTATTTGGATTTGTACTCAATTATTTTTACTAGCTAGCATTTTACACGATCTCGTTTGGATTTTTACGCAGTTGTCATTACCAGCATTTTACTAATTTCAGTAGATTATTTTGTCCAAACACTTCAACAACTTACTTTTTTAGTAATCATCCACCAAATTATAAACTCTTAAAGCACCTTCCGATATATAAGATGTTTATGAGAAATTTCAAATAAAATTAATCGGACTGCGCTCGTAATTAGAAAGAAAGAACACCACAAACCCAAACACAAACCCAACATTTCAGTATTAACCTGTTGGAGTTACATTATTCACCAACGACATTCTTCCCGCCCCCATAAGAGTGTGAAAACAAACTCAAGCCAAACGGGAATTTCTTCTTCCCCAACCACCCCCCCCCCCCGCCCCCAACACACACACCCCAACCAGAAAAAACAACACAACGAAAAAAAGAAAATAACAAAACGCGTTCCTTCTCTTTATCCGTCAACTATTATCCCTTTTTATTATGGACATCTTCTTCATCATCCTCATTAGCCATCCCGAAGGTGTGCTTCACTGCATCGGTCGCCCCCTGCGCCATCCCCTTCATCTGCTCCCCGGTTTTCTGCAAGATTCCGCCGGTTTTCTCTTTCCCGGCATCCGCCGTCTCTTTGCCGCTCTCCGCCGTGTCCGACGCCTTGTCCTTGGCCGCTTGAGCCGCTCCAGAGACCTTGTCCTTGGTCGACTCCATGTAGCTCCCAGTTTTGTCCTTGGCTTCGTGGCCCCGGCCCCGGGTTGCGTCTGCCGCCTCCGAAGCCTTGTCTTTGGCCCCTTGAGCCTTGTCCTTCACCGTGTCCACTGCTTGCCCTGTTTTCTCCTGAAAATATATATAAAATAATTAATCAGAACCAAAGGAAACTTATATATGTGTGTGTGTATATGTGGTTTTTAAAGCATGATAATATAGACACACAGTAGATGTGTGTATTTGTGTGTGTTCTGCTACCTGAGTGCGGCCCTTGGTTTCACCAGCTTTGAAGCTTTCCTCTTGGGACGCCATTTTGCATGCAAACGTTGATTGAGAACACAATTATATTTTGTTTGAGAGTAATTGTTAAGAGTATAGGCGGGTGAGTGGGTGGGGTTTGTATTGCATGCGGTTATAAAGAGATCGATGGGTACGGGGGGAGCTGCCACGTGTCCAGCTGGCCGACGCGTGTACGGTGCACGTGCCACTCAGCAGTGAGCTTCGATTATTGTTGGAGGATCAGATCAATGACGATGCAATCATGATTTTTTTTTTGTCTATATTTCTAGGCAAAATACACTTTTATAAAATATCTCAAAGCGAATTTCTATCTAATTTCGATAATACAAAATCATCATCAACGTTTGCACTAAATGTATTCAATGGTCCCTTATTGAAAGTATCTGAATTTGTATGCCCAACCATCTATTATATATAAACTTGAAGTGAAGTGTATTAATTAATTAAAGATCATTTTGATATTCAAATTTTGCCTTTAGTAGTAATTTGATACTCAAAATTTTGTAATTCTTGTTAATGAAAAGCGATTTTACTCATAAAAAAAGAAAAATTGTTGACAACTTCATTACAAGATTTTAGGGGTGCTCGCAAATGAAAACAAAAAATGCTTTTCAATCAGAAGCTACGAAAAAGCTGCAATAATGCAGTGTTTTGTTTTTCTATTTTTACGGGAAAAAATTAAAATAAATCAAAAGTTGCATGCACCTTTCAAGCAGCTTTTTTAAGTTTCTAATTACTTTTTCAAAATTCAACTACGTTTATCTTTTTCAATCACTATCTACTTTTATTATTATACTTTGCTTCAACTTTTTGTACGACTTTTATTTTTCCCAAAATAAAAGTGTTTGAAAACACCCCTTAATTAAACAAGACCCGCAACTCTCGCTAGCCATTAATAATTCTTACCCAATTTCTGCGCATCGCCACTCAAGTGTTTAACTGATACACATACTTTGGCACATATTTTATGCCGACAACACTATAAATTCACTTCCAACGCTGCAACAATATATTGAAGCTTTCATAACTATTTTCTTTGGCCTGATATTTTATTTTCCAAAGAAAGACAAACAAAGGCACATAAACATGGCAAGCCAAGGACCCGACAACACTTCCAATAATGCTGGACAGCCTCAGGTAGTAAATTATTAATTTCACCTCTTCTCTTTTTCTCTGAGACTGATTTTATAATATAATTAAGTTTATTTTTAAACTCAATAATTTCTTTCAGAACTCCTTCAAAATTAAGTCATATAATCTAAGATTTCCTTAATAATTCCTTATTAGTCATCCTTTGGACTAGGTATTTAAGCTTTGTTTCAATTTCAATTTGCTTTTTTACTTCGTTAGGTTTTTCAATTAGAAATGCTACATCAATGCAAGAGTTTCGAAAATTTAATTTCAAAAAACAAAAGCCAAAATAAGTTTTCACAGCTTTTTCCCTCCCTTTTTAGCTTATCCCGATATTACAAATTAAATTAAAGAGGTAGTTAACTTAATTTGATCTCATTAATTCCAGATGATGAGGGATGACATGATGAACCAGCCATCCAACACCAATAACCAAGGCCAGCAACCCAACGCCCTTGATGAGGTATCTAATCTTGAAACCTTAATTCAATTTTCTTCTAAATACACAATTTTGAGCCTTAATTTTATTAATTTGCTTTGTCTAATTATTTTTACTTTTTTTTTTAAAAAAAAAATTGTACTTGAAGACCGGAGCTCAAGTTAACAACATTGTCCAAGGAGCGGCCGATGTGGGAAAAGGGGCGGCCCAAGGTGCGGTGAGCGTCGCCCGTGGAGCGGCCTTAGGTGCGGCTCACGTGGCAGCAGGGGCGGCCGATGCGGTCAAGAATACCTTAGGGTATAGTCCTGAGGCCGCCGGCAACACCGCCAATGTGGGCGGCGCAACCAATCCGGACAACACCAACAATCCAAGCAACCCTAGCCCTAGGGCTTGAAATGATTTTTTTTGTATCAAGTTTAGGAACTAATTTATTGGTGCATTGTTGCTCACTTATTTTTCAATTGGTGCATTGTCAATGAGGGGATTGAATTGTCCCATGTGACGATAGTCGTTGTCTCGTTGGTGTATACTTTTTATGATAAATAATAATCTTTGTTGGACAAATGTGTATGAACCTGATTTTTCTTTTTCTTTTTAATATAAATTTTCGCACAGCTCGGGTTAAAATGTCAATTGGAGGATCATCAAACAAAATAGTATATAAATATGTATCTCACTGTGTAAGAAATGGAGATAAGATTCAAAAGGGTGACGAACATATAAAAGACTTCTAAAACTGAGTAAAAACTTGTATATTAAAAAGAAAAATCAGTGAAAAAATGGATGCACATACACATATATTTAACAAAGATGTATGCCCGGTATGAGTTTAAAAGTATATCGTTAAAAATTTATTAATATACATTAAATTGGATTACTATAGATTTATAAAAGATAATATAAAAAAGTAAATAGATTACAAATATAAAATGAAATTATATGTTGATCAGTACAATAGATGAAAAAGTGACTATTTATTAATATATATAATCAAGAGAACCTTTTAATTTATTAAATATATGTATTCTCAAATTTTAGGTTAATTTTTCAGGTAAAACATATATATTTCCACTTAATAAGGTATAATAAAGAAAAACTTCTTCTGAAACTCAATTATAAAACTTCTAATATCTTTTAATAAGCACACCTTTCAAATATATATATAGTATTGTGTGTATGTATTCAAATTTAGATTTTCCCTAAGTAAAATATTTCAAAACATGATGAAAAATAAAAATATGAGAAATCCAATTATCTAATACAATTATTTGATAAAAAAAATTGTAGAATGAATAAAGAAAAATAAAAATAGGAGAAAGAAGAAACAACATTAAGGTGCAAAAAAATATATATAGTATTGTGTGTATGTATTCAAATTTAGATTTTTCCTAAGTAAAATATTTCAAAACATGATGAAAAATAAAAATATGAGAAATCCAATTATCTAATACAATTATTTGATAAAAAAATTATCAATATCAGCAATTAAAAATAATCCATCAAATTTAACAATTTTCTAAATATTGTAAGAATGATAAACATGTTGGCTTGTAGTTATAACAATTTGTAATGTACATGCATGTTAAAAATTTACACCTAAAAATTCAAAAGGAATTAATAAAGAACAATTAATAAATTCTTATAAAAAAGAATAATAGATAAATTAAATATATTGACAATTTGATACCCAAGAAAATTTGAAGATAAAGATACGACAATGAACAAAGAGAAGTTAGATAATAAAATTTTCATGTAGCGTTAAACTATATAGAAAAAATTGAAAGACGTAAAAAGATGAAAAAAATATATTATAAATGATATTGTATCCGCATTTTAATTTTTTACATATTTTAAAACTATGATATGACATATCGTATTTACAATATTTTTCAAGTTTGCATTACATAAGTTTTATTTGAAAGTTTTTACTAATTTTTTAGGAGAATTATACTACAAATGACATTATCTCATTGATTTTTCGAATATTTCTTAAAGTGAATTAAATTTTATGGCATTACACAATATTTCAATCAAAAATTTTCTTATCTATATATGTTATTATGTTATTATTTGAAGTAATAAAACTTCTAATATTTTTTAATAGACATATTATTCAAAATAAAAAAAAAGGAGAAAGTAATATATTTAATCTACTAAGTTTGTATCTTACTATTATTTAAATTAATGTATTTGATTCCCGTTATTATTAGCATAGTGATTCATAAACAAAATAAATAAATAAATAAATAAAAATAAAAAAAGGAGGAAAAACCAACATTAAGATGCAAAAATAAAAAATTAGTATTGTTTGATATTAAGGAAAATATTTTGAAACATGATGAAAAACAAAAAATATGAGAAATCCAATTAATTAATAAAATTGTTTGATAAAAAAAATTTATCAATATCAACAATTAAGAATAATCCATCAAATTTAGCAATCTTCTAAATATTGGCTCGTAGCCATAAAAATATGTAATGTACATGTTAAAAATTTATATCTAATAAATGACAAAATTTAAATAATAAAATCCAAAAGGAATTAATAAGGAAAAATTAATAAATTATTGTAAAAAAAAAATACATAAATTAGATACTTCAATAATCTAATATCCAAGAAAATTTCAAGACAAAGATACAACAATACAAAAAGATAAGTTATATAATAAAATTGTCATGTAGCGTTTAACTATATAAAAAAATGATAGACACAAAAAGTTGAAAAAAATATATTGTAAATGATATTGTGCCCACCTTTTAATTCTTTACATGTTTTAAAATTACGATATAACATATCATATTTAAAATACTTTTTAGATTTAAGTTACTTAAGTTTTAGTTGAAAGTTTTTATTAATTTTTGAAGAGAAATTTACTACAAATGACTTTATCACATTGAATTTTCGAATATTTCTTAAATTGAATTTACTTTTATGGCATTACACAGTATTTCAATCTAAATTTTCTTTATCTATATATGTTATTATGGTATTATTTGAAGTTATTTCTTATTCTATTTTTATACTTCATATGTCATATAATATTCGTCACTTTAGGTTTTTTTACACAACCAATTAATCTAATAGATAGTCTTATTTTTAGCTATATTTAAAACAATTTGACAAACTTATCCTCTTCATACCTCATCAAATTTCACTTAAAAAACATTGGTAATTGAATAATAAATGAGGATAAATTTTAAAAAAGGAAATTAATGTTCTTTTGAACTCTTCAAAGTGACAAATATTATGGGACAAGAAAAATTTTATAATATGATTAATATTATAGGCCAGAGGGAGTATCATTATTTGTGTGTGTGTGTGTGTGTGTGTGTGTGTGCACGCATGTGTGTGTGTGTGTGTGTGAGAGAGAGAGAGAGAGAGAGAGAGAGAGAGAGAGAGAAATGATTAAAAAAATCATTAAATATGAATAATTCGTGGACTTGAATGATTGAGAGAGAATAAAGAAATTTACAATTAATGCAAACTACTCAAATAATTCATCCTAAACTACTAAAATTAATTCAAAATTCTAAGGATTGAAAATTTGATCAAAATTGCACATATTTGTCAAACCATTATATATTTGAAGAAGGTCTTTTTACTAAAATGTGCAATTTTAACAAAATTCTTAATCCTTACAATTTTGAATTAATTTTAATAATTTAGGATGAATTATTTGAATGATTTGCATTAAGTGTAAATTTCTTAATTTATTCTCTCTTCTAATCATTCAAGCTCGCTAACTTTCCATATTTAAAGATTTTGAAATCCACTATAAACTCTCTCTCTCTCTCTCTCTCTCTCCCCCTCATAGACACACACACACAAACAAAAACAAGAACGTTAAAATTGAATAAGTTATAACTTCAAATAATAACATAAGATAAGGAAAATTTTAATTGAAATATTATGTAATACCATAAAATTAGTTTCAATTTAAGAAATATTAGAAAAGTCATTGTGAACATATATAATGTCATTTGAAGTAAATTTCTCTTCAAAAATTAGTAAAAACTTTCAACTAAAACTTATATAACTCAAGTTTGAAAAATTTATTAAGTACGATATATCATATCATATTTGTAAAAAATGTAAATAACTAAAATGTGAAAACAATATCATTTGCACTATATTTTTTCCCATCTTTTTAGGTCTATCATTTCTTTTATATAGTTTAACACCACATAAAAGTTTCTTACCTAATTTCTCTTTGTGCATTATCGTATCTTTGTCTTCAAATTTTGTTAGGTATTAGATTATCGACATATCTGATTTATCTATAATTATTTTTTATAAGAGTTTATTAATTTTTCCTTTTGGATTTTATTATTTTACTTTATGGTTTATTAGATATAAATTTTTTACATGTACATTACAGATTGTTATAACTTCAAGCCAATATATTTATTATTCTTACAATATTTAAAAAATTGTTAAATTAGATGGATCATTCTTAATTGTTGATATTGATAAAAAAATTTTATCAAATAATTGTATTAGTTAATTAAATTTCTCATACTTTTGTTTTTCACCATGTTTCGAAATATTTTCTTTAAGGAAAATCCAAGTTTGAATATAGACACAATACAAATTTTTTATTTTGCATCTTAATGCTGTTTTTTTCCTCCTATTTTTATTTTTCTTTATTTGTTCTACAATTTTCTTTTCATTTTATGAATCACTCTATTAATAATAATGAGAATAAAATACATTGATTTAAATAATAGTAAGATGCAAACTAAGTAGATTAAATATATTACTTTTTCATTCTTTATTTTGAATGGTGTGCCTATTAAGAAATATTAGAAGCTTCATAGTTAAGTTTTAGAATAATTTTTTCTTTATTATACCTTTATTAAGTTGGATTGCATAGTCTACGCTCAATAATTAACTTAAAATTTGAGAATAAATATATTTAAAATATTAAGACGTTATCATGATAATATTAATACATAGTCACTTTTTCATCTATTTTATTGGTCCAAATATAATTTCTCTTGTATTTGGGACCTATTTACTTTTTTATCTTATCTTTCATAAATTTATAATAATCAAATTTAAAGTATATTAATAACTTGTTGATGATGTTATACATTTAAACTGATATTGAACTTAGCATGCACAGATTCTACGCTAGTGTGTGTGTGTGTGTGTGTGTGTGTGTGTGTGTAAAGATGTATGGACAAACAGTGAGACTCCAAATTATGAAAGAATTAGTAAGTTTTCATGGGGTACAAAGAATAAGAAAATGCAATTTAGAACATTTATACGATCATAATTTGGTCATGGGGATACATTTGATGCAATTCAATTAATTAATTTGGTGAATTAATAATTAAGAATTAAACGCAACTTGCAAAACACTACATACAAGACATGGATACTGTGTAGTTAAATACCATGCAAATAAACCGAGTTACCGGCGCACACAAATATACGACTTCGATTATGATGATACCGCATATTATCTAATCAATTAATCAAAACACAAAACCTCAGTATAAGAGAAAATAAACAAGTGACAATAATATAATTTAATTGAAATTTTTTGTAATAATTTGTATTAAGTGACAATAATTTCAATTTGTTTATTTCACAAGTTAAATTAATTAAACAACAATAATTTTTATTTTTAAATGACTCAACAATGACAGTTCAATATTTAAATTATCACTATTTAAGTAGAAGTATTGACGTTTTATAGTGACAATTTAAAACTGAATTATCATTAAAATTTTGTGATTAAAATATATTTTCTTGTTAGTAAGTTGTCATCATATGGCACTACAAGAAAAAATAATATTAGTGATAAGATATAAAAATGGTAATATAAAAGTTGTCATCAATATATAATTCTATTTTGCCATTAATTAAATTTTTTTGTGACAAGAAGTTTTATATTGTCATAATATAACACAATAATGACAAGAATTAATGTTTTAGTTGTCACCATTAACAATTAGTGACACACATATAGTGAGAACTTGGTAACAAAAAAAATTATCATTTAGGATTTTGTTATAAAATTTCATTGCCACTAAGTTGTCATAATCGATTTGTTACTAATTATCAATTTTGTACAATATTGTCACATTTTTACATTTTGTTGTTATCGTGGGCATTGTACAAATTATATTTTGTGAAAATATAATTTTGTTGTTACTAAACATATATAATTAGTGACAATTTCTTCATCATCACTTGTTATATTGTCATCAATTTAATTATTTTCTTATAATGTGGATTGTCGCTAATTATTAATAGTGACAAGTTAAACACAATACTCATCGCTACTGACATTGTAAAACTTATTTTTGCAACAAATCAAATTTTCAGGTTACTTATAAATATAAATAATTGATGATAATTTGTATACCGTCACTAATATATTAACGTTAATTTTTTTTTTCTTATAGTGCCTTCCCAAATAACCATAACTCTTTTACTCTAATTTTCTTTTTTCTTTTCTTTCTTTTTTCTTTCTTTTGCTCTTTTTCTATCAATTGTTATAATTGGACCAACAATTACTATCAAAATAACTAGTACAAGTTAAAAACGGCACATCACAATATTCCCGTTAATTCACTTTCTATTTGTGTCCATATTCTTGATGTACTTGGCCGAAACTAGAGTGTGACCAAATGATGGTGATAAGATTCCAAATTTATCACTATTGTAATCATGCGATCTCACTACTAAATGACTAATCACTAATCTATTAATCCTATGTTCCATAGCAAGTACACAGAGTACGTCAATGATGGAGCAAGAAAATTAACTAAAGAAGTTTAAATTCATTATCGTCTCGTATTAAAATTTGGCGCAGCACATTTTTTGTACTTGTCGAAGTCAAGTAATTGTCTTGTTTAGTCTCTTAAAAAAGAGAGGGAGTGGGGGGGGGGGGGGGGGGGGGGGGGGGGGGGGGGGGGTGTTGGATAAAACAATTCAAAACCTCAAATTTAGGGGAAAAAAGAAAATTTTTAAAATACAGAGGGTAAAATAGGTCAAAATAAAAATAGAAAAGATAAATTGACAAGCAAATCTAGAAGTCGGGCCCCCCTTACATGCTTTTGAGTTCTCTGGGCTCTCTTCTTCGTTTATATCGTCGCTGCCCCAAGAGAATCTCTGGCAGCTCTCTCTGTGTGTGTGTCTCTCTTTCTCACCATTTCCACAATTTTCTTCTCCACTCTCTCATGGCTGCACGTAAGTTCTATCTCTCTCTAAACTCACACGATCTCCCCTTTGTACTGTTACGCTATCCGATGTTTATCTATCATCTATATATATATATATATAGTGAGTTCTTGTTAATTATGCTTTCTTCTTTTCTTAATCTTGTTTCTATGCATATTTTTGTAATGGGGTTCTGTTTTTGTTGATTTTTGTGCATTCACTTCTCAGAAATTTTGAATATCCAGAGTAAAATTAATGTTTTTTTTCCCCTCTATTTGAATTAACTTGCATTGTAGTGAAATGGAATGATGTTTGATGTTTTCTTTTTGTGGTGATATTCGTTTCAGGTGGTTTTGGGGCTTCGGGGCTTAAGATACAGTACTTGGAATTGGGTTCTGTGAGGCCCAAATTGGGAACTTTGCAGCCATTGCATGGTTTAAGGGCTACCAAAATTGTTCGATTTGATGGTTTGGTGCTGTCGTATCGATCAAAGAAGCCAATAGTTGGTTGTCGGAGTTCAGCTTCTGAAGCTGATTGTGAGTTGATCCCCGCCCCGCCTCCCCGCCCCCCGCCTTTTTTTCATTTTTTTAATTAATATGTTCAATATAATGATGACATTTAGTGAAAAAAATATCTTTTTTCATGTATTGAATCCATATAGAACATCAATTTAGATAGCTGGTTAGTTATGTGAATATCTAGGTTTATGAAGGATTAAAGTACTAACATGAGAAACTCAAGCAGTTGTGCAGAATCTGTTCATTGTTTCTGGGCCATGGGGTCTTAGGATGAGGATTTATGAAATTGCATAATCCGTATGTCTGATGATGAACTTCAGGCATACGGCAAGGAATTTATTTTGCATTGACTCTGATTGACCTACAGCTAAAGTACTTGTAGAGAACCTAATATTTTTCAACTTTAGTTTCTCTTTGGATTAGGTTATCTAGTACTTTATTGGACTAAAAATAATTCAGAGGTGAGTTTGATTGCTTGCTATTATATGAGAGAGGTGTTAAATAATCGTTAGTGAACCCCTCAGCGAGGGGAGAAAGAGAGTCCTTTTTTATTGATCTTATATGAAGGGAATGATTTTTTAATTTATTAGTTCTCTTTCTAATCCAGCCTTTTCTTTTTATAAATAACAGCTAATGCACAGGTGGAGGATAATTCTAAAGAAACTGAGTTGAGTGATGCAGTAAGCCCACTTATTCCCAATGCATTTGAGGTAAATAGCTTATATTTTTGTGGTATACCGTTCTGTACATCAGCTATGTATTGATATCCTGATTTTTGGCTTATTTGCTGTTCTGTGGTCTCCTTGCTTTATAAGATGAAGAATCATTGGAAGAAAATTTTTAAGAATAGTGTTGTATAAAGAGACAATGAACTAAATTACATTTGCAATTGTGGAGAAGCACATTCACTTATTAGAGAACAAGGATATTCGTTATTGAAAATTTCAATGGCAATGAAGAATTTACATTATTTGGTTCCTTTTATCTTGTGCCATCTGATGCTAATGCAATCTAGTCATCCACATTTGCTATCTGTTGTCGTGTTGGAAGAAATCAGTTAAATATTCAGTAGTTTATCCCGCTCTTTAAATGGTAGTAACCTCATTAGAAGTAAGAGCTGTGAAACTGCAAAACAAGCTGCTTGAACTCTTTGTGATCTATTGCCTCTTGTTTTGTCCTTTCAACTTTCTGAATGGCAGTAAACCTGATCGAAGCAATAGAATCGAATCTGCCGAAGCAACAGCTTTTGGAATGTGGTGAAATCTGTTATTTTTTCCACTAGTTTTATCAATATTGTGTCAGTCTATTTCCTTGTACCTCCGACTTCTTTTTTTGTAGCTTGTAGGTGTCCTATCACCCTTGTTTAGGGCTTGGAAACTCTCAGCTAGCATTTTAGTTCCTCCAAACCTTTGGACCAGATGCATTATAACCCATGCATAATTTGTGGATTTGATGATACTTTTATGCTGTTTTTTGGGCAATATTGTTTTGAATAGACACCATTTTGTGTAAATCAATGCAATTAGCTTACTCAAATCTCAATTTTACAGGTAGAATCTCTTTTGACAACGCTATGTGACACAACATCAATTGCCGAGTTTGACCTTAAAGTGAGCACTGCTTTTCTTTTTTATTTTTTTTTTCTTTCGTTCATCTACATGGACCACCCTTTGTCAACCCCGTCCTGAGGGATGAAAAAGACATAATGAATACAATTTTAACTTATTTCTGGGAAAAAGTCATTTAAAGTTCAATATGATTGTAAAATACACATTGAATTCTTTTGGTTTAGTTAGCGTGGAGTTGTCATCTATCTCCCTTGATAGTTTTTCTTTTGACCGTGTTCATTATTATTTATTTTATTCTTCTAAATTTTCGGTTAGCTTGGGGGATTCCGGTTAAAAGTGTCAAGAGACTTGGCTGATCAAAGTGCACCTCCACAACCTCCAGCTCCTGCTCCTGTTACAGCCCATACAGTTGTCGAGACGCCTGGTTCCAATGGCTCTGCTTCATTACCATCATTAGCCCTTTCCAAACCAGTTTCTTCCTCAGGTGGAGTTCAGATACTGCTTGACAATGTAGCAGATGAGGGCTTGATGATAATTCAATCTCCAAGGGTAAGAATCCAACTTTTTCTTTTTAAAAAGAAACACTGAATAGATCTTTTTGCGGGTGTTTCTATCTCAAAGTTTATATCGGATGCAGGTTGGATATTTCAGGAGATCACGGACCATTAAAGGGAAGAGAGCTCCTCCATCTTGCAAAGAGGTGTCTTTTTCTTCTTCTGGATTTCTTTAGTTATTTTTTCAAATATTCCCGTTTATAGTGTGCTATTTATTTAATCTCGTGAGATACTTGATATAAACCTACTGCATTTTAATATTATGTTTGTTTCTGGAAGGTGTGAACAGTCTTTCTTTGTTATAAATTTTCTCTGCATAGTCCAATCATCCATATCATATTGTTTTGTTTGGTTTTGTTTAACTTCATAGCAAAAGCCCTTTTGGTGGGTACCTGTGCATCTGTTTCCCATTGTCAACAAAAAAGGCCCCTATAACCATGCCATTCAAATTTAATGGAAACAATTTGGTCCGTTGGGCTGTGAAGCAAAACCAGGGACTTTCTTTATTGACTTGCTTTATAAGCTGTTAAGTTTTACTTGTGCAGGCATTTGAGTGGAAACTTCTATAGGTACTCAAACAGTAAATTTGAAGGCATCAATCATTGTTTTGTCAGCTTCATGATCACTCTCCTTTATAAGCTTGTAGTATTCACTTGCTATCTCTCATTTGACCAAAAGTTTTGTTATGTTAAGAATATTCCATGGAACTATCTGCCTTTCTACATGAGAGGAATCCCACATTGCTTTTGTCCATGTCCCCCATTTACTCGGAGATACCTCATCAGTATTGATCGTCACACTGTTTGCCTGTTACTGCAACATAGAAAACGGATCCCTTTGGGATATTTTCTTCATGATTAGTAATTGCCCTTTTAGTTTTTACTAAATCCCATTACTTCAAAATTATGATTTGCACATGTGTGATTATGTTCAAAATACTATAATTATGAATTTTTTAAACCATTACATGAATTGAAAATTGCTAAACAAAAAGAAATTATAGCATTGCTCTTAAAAAGTTCGTAATTATAGTATTTTGAAAATGATTATATACATACAAATCACTTGCATTTTTCTAATACTTTACAAAAATTCAAACTCGCCTTTCCAACAAATGTTTTTTACTCATTTCTAATCTATGCAGCTCTCAGTTTTGATGTGCAGCTGGAGCACTCTTATCAGATATAACTGTCCAATTATTGAACTGTTAATGGTTTCTGATGTCTTTTGTCTCCATATATACCACCTGCAATTTCCTATGGCTATATTTACTAGTTATTACTGTTGCTTAACAGAAAGACATAGTAAAGGAAGGCCAGGTGCTATGCTATATTGAACAGCTAGGTGGTGAGATCCCCATTGAGGTCTGTGCCCCACTTTGATTGCCACTACCATGATTAAGTCCAGATTTGGATTTTAAATTAACTTGTGTTCTTTCATTTCTGAATCCTCCCTTCCCTTACCTTTGATTTTTCCTTTTCCCAGTCTGACATATCTGGAGAGGTGGTTAAGATACTCAGACAAGATGGCGGTATGTATCTTTTTTTCTATTATCTTTGTTGATGAAATTTTCTCATTTTTATCCAGTCTTCTTTGGTGATGATCGCTGACTCTTGAAATGTTACAGAACCTGTTGGGTATGGCGATGCTCTTATTGCAGTTCTTCCTTCGTTCCCTGGAATAAAGAAGCTTCAGTAGATTGTCTTCTGTAACTTATCAAGATTCCTGGCTCCATTTATCTTTTTGGGTAGCTAAGCTATCATGTTTTCTTCAATTTTTATGTGTTCCTTGGCATGTTCGTCATTTTCATTGGGAGGAGGCTTTAGGGGGTGCCGGCTGTTGGTGGGCCTGCAAAAAAATGCGAGAACACCGATAATGTAATCTGGAGAAATCAGATTGAAATATTGAATTATGAATTGTTGCTTCTATGATATTCAAATTTGCATCAAATTCGGATAGGATACTGTCTTTACGATTTGTTTCCAGCTTTCAGCCGTTTTACAGCGTTTATAGAATTGCTTGTAAATCTTGTTCTGTTGGCTGTGGATTTTATCCGGTTATTGATTTCTTTCCTGTCGTGGATTTTGAGGTAGCTTTCTTGTTGAAAGGACTTGACTTGGAAATTGCTTTGTAACATATTTATTCCGTTGCTTTGTATGGTTTCGAGTTGTGACGCTATTCGGGATTTCAAGTACGCTCAATGTTGAAGAGAGTAGATTGGGTTTATGCATGCCAAGCTAAATTATGTTGATTTTGAATTAAGGTTCATTTGGATAAGTTTAAAAAAAAAATGCAGGTGGGTTCTTACTTTTAATAAAGACCTGTTCTTAAAGTAATGTTTATTTGGATGCAAAGGGCTCTAAAAAATTAATCATTTTTGGCTTTTCTTTTCTCTGGCTTTAGTTTTTTAACACACATTCAAACACTCATTTTTTTTTTCACTAAATACTTTAAAAAAAATTAGTGTGTTTTTTTTTCTTTAAAAACCCATCCAAACAACTTCTAAGTCTGCATATTAAAAACTTCTCATTATAAATTACTAAGATAACTTTAGAAAAAAAAAAATTCAATTTTGGCTTTTCCTGACTTTAATTTTTTTACACGCAATTAAAAAATTAATTTTTTCATTGAAATAATTTTTTTTCCCCTCTTTTTGAAAATCCATCCGAACAGTCTTCCTAGTTGAACCTAATGGGATACATCTTTACAAATCCCTTTCCTTACAAATAATCAATATAAGCAATCAGAATCCGCCATTGATATTACAGTCCCTTTTGCTGGTTAATGGGTGTATACGGCTGTCAAATTTGACCCTTCAATTGGGTGAGTTAAAATTTCCATCAAACAAAAAAAATTATGGTGAATTAAAATAAACCATTGTTTTGATTTGAGTTGAAAAAAGATAACTAACCCCAGAAGTTGTCTTTAATTACTGCAACTGCCGTTGATTGCCCTATTTTTGAACACCCCCACAATATAGTTTAAATTCCAAAAATTAGCTTCCCTCGTTTCCTTCTTTGTTGCGGCGCTGTGAAGACAAGGAAACTTGTGCTGGTTAATGGGTGTATACGGCTGTCAAATTTGACCCTTCAATTGGGTGAGTTAAAATTTCCATCAAACAAAAAAAATTATGGTGAATTAAAATAAACCATTGTTTTGATTTGAGTTGAAAAAAGATAACTAACCCCAGAAGTTGTCTTTAATTACTGCAACTGCCGTTGATTGCCCTATTTTTGAACACCCCCACAATATAGTTTAAATTCCAAAAATTAGCTTCCCTCGTTTCCTTCTTTGTTGCGGCGCTGTGAAGACAAGGAAACTTGTGGTGAGATTTTTGTTCTCCATTAAATTTGGCTCTGTTGCCGTGGCGGATCTGCTTACTGCCTCCAATCGGCTATGCCTTAAATTGCCCTTTAGCCCATTTTATCTTCAACTTTGATTTGTTTTAAATTCATTCCATTAGTTCATTTGTTCATCGTCTCTTGATTGTGTTTTTTGTTTCTTGTTGTGCTGTAGGGGGCGTTGATTTTGTGAAGTTAGGTGTGAGAACAAAGAAGAGCATGTTGCAAAAGGTTGGTCTCTTTTTGTGTTTATAATACATTTTTGCAATTCAGTTCACTGATTTTGGTATTGTTTGTATGTTACATCTATATGTTTTTCTTTTCATGTATTCATGAGTATATTGAACAGAACATGTGCATTGGCTCTTAATCTTTTGTGGGGTTTTTTGTTAATGTGTTTAAGGTGAGAGATTTGTCGTTAGAGGGTAAAATCTCACGGTTATTTGGAGTATGTTTAACATGAACTCATTCTCGTTAATGTATTCTTGCTCATGGTGTTTTCATTTGTTGTGTATCATTTATATTGGCTTATTCTATCTGACTGAGTAATATTGCCCAACCACTTCCATCTGTCACCGAAAAAACAATTAATAATACTTTGTTAGGGCCATTAAGAAAAAAAGCAATATTACTCAGTCAAATAGAATAAGCCAATATAAATGACACGCAACCATTACAAGAAAAAAGTCAAAAACCTACGGAATTTTCCTACAGAAAACCTATGGAAAAAATCCCTTGCAAATACCAATAAAAATCCTACGGAAAGCCTACAAAAGTTGGTAACATGAAATTCTATTGGTAATTCGTACGAAAATTTACCATGAAAATGGCGGGAGAAATAGTGCCATTTTTACCAAGGGATTACCGAGGGATTTTTTTATTATTTCATATTCCAACAGAATGCCAACGGAAATCCCACAGATTTAATTTGTCAAAATAAAAACCTACCAACGGAAACCAAAATAAAATATCCCTAGCATTTCTGTTGGCTTTCCGTAGGTACATATGCCGTAGGTAGTCCATTGGTATTCTGTAGGTAAATAACTAAACATTTTTCGTAGGTTTTCCGTTGGTATTCCGTTGCTACTTTATCCATTGGCAATCCGTTGGTAATCCGTAGGACACTATCTAGCAAAATTCCATCGGTTAATTTTCCGTACGTAATCCGTTGGCGAATTAGGGTTGAAGTTTCCGTTGGTTTTCCATAGGTAATCCGTTGGCAAATCAGGTCGAAGTTTCCGTTGGTTTTTCGTAGGTAATCTGTTGGCAAAAGCTTACCGGCAATGCTTTTTTTGAGGGAATCCATTCCGTAGGTTTTCTGTTGGACAACGTAAATTTCGTAGATTTTCCGTAGGAAAATTCCGTAGGTTTTCGACTATTTTCTTATAATGAACAAAAGAAAACACCACGAGCAATAATACATTAACGAAAATTAGTTCATGTTAAACATACACCAAATAACTTTGAGATTTTACCCTCTAATGACAAATTGCTCACTTTAAACACATTAAAAAAAAACCTCACAAAGGATTAAGAGCTAGCGCAATGTTCCGTTCAATATACTCCTGAATACGAAAAAAAAACATATATATGTAACTTACAAACAATACCAAAATCAGCAAACTGAATTGCAAAAATGTATTATAAACACAAAAATAGACCAACCTTTTGCAACGCGCTCTTCCCTATTCTCACACCTAACTTCACAAAATCAACGCCCTCTATAGCACAACAAGAAACAAAAAACACAGTCATGAGATGATGAACAAATGAACTAATGGAACGAATTTAAAAAAAAAATCGAAGTTGAAGATAAAATGGGCTAAAGGGCGATTTAAGGCATCGTCGATTGGAGGCCGTAAGCAGATCCAGCACGGCTACAGAGCCAAACTTAATGGAGAATGTAAAGATGTATCCCATTAGTTCGAAGTAGGAAGACTGTTCGGATGGATTTTAAAAAAGAGGGAAAAAAACTATTTCAATGAAAAAATCATTTTTTTAATTGTGTGTGAAAAATTTAAAGTTAGTAAAAGCCAAAATTGAATTTTTTTTTTCTAAAATGATCTTAGTAATTTATAATGAGAAGCATTTAATATGCAGACTTAGAAGTTGTTTGGATGGGTTTTTAAAGAAAAAAAAACACACTAATTTTGTACCTCCTGAAGATAATCAGTGAATGTGTAGTAGACACTTTAAAAGAAGTTGTTGGATCTTTTTATTGCTCTGCAACAATTGTTGGGTCAATTCAGAAATTTTCTTAGTACCTTGAGTAATACACATTTACACGAGAAATTTCATTCTCTTTTTTGGTCAATTTGAATAGAATACAATCTCTGCTACAGGTTGGGTTAATTAGACTTGCACCTGGTTCAAGATAGTCAAATTATCAAAGCCCTCTTGTAACTTTCATAATTACACTCATGCTGCTTCAAGATTTTGCATGAGTTGGAAATTAGGGCAAAAATTCCATATTGTGCCCAATTTATAAAAAACTAAAAAGGCTCATTTTTTAAAATAGACAAATTTGTCCTTTTTTTATTGGGGAAAAAAATCTAAAAGAATGAATTTTTTCTCCTCAAATTCCTTCTACTTTCTTTGTTGGAAATCCCTTTAAATTAAGGTTTTGGACATTTAGAAGAGTTTAGAAGGTTTTTAATGTTTACATGAAAAGTTTAGGTGATTTTTTCCTCTAAAATTCACAAAAACATAAACGGAAAGTAATGTTTCTTAAACTATCAAAGTCAAAGGAGGCATTAGAGTAATTATAAAAAAAGTTACGCGGAACTTGGTAATTTGACAATTAAACTCAGAGAATATTTGTCTTGCATTTGGTGCTAGTTTAACAATTATCTATTTTATTTGTTTATTAATTTGTTTTTCTCTGTACTCGTCTAAGTTGGTCAAATCAAAATGAGAAATAACATTTATGGGAGGAGGGAGAGGAAAGCAGCATCATATGAAGCAAAGGCAAAAGAGAACCAACCGAAATTCGAATGTGATGAGGTGAAATCGAGATTTCTGTTTTATTTATTATACCAAAGAAAACCAAACTTATCGATTGCTAAATATTCAAATTTTTTTCCTAGATTACTAATAGAATAATGGATTAATTCATTTAAAGTTTTTTATATGTGTTAATTTATGCATTTTCCTAACGTTAGGCGCGTATAGGAATCAGAGGCCAACATAACTATGCCTCTTGAATATGTAATCTAGAAGTAGGTTTTTGCATAGCGCACTGACGTTATAAGTTTAAAATTAATTGAAGGGATAATTACACAGAGCTACCTAAGCTTTACTTCAAATACTCAAAACCTCCTATGTTTTCAGAAATTACAAATAATACCATATTGACTAACGGTCAATGTTAAATTAGACGAAATGAGCAAAATTACTCCTTCCTTTCTCCCTAATTAAAAAATACTTGAAAAACGTCAGAAAATGAAAAAAAATGAAAACTCAATTTTGCCCTTGTGTGTTTGGCAAGCTTAAGGGTGCCTTTTCTTCTTCCTTTCGTTTCAATCTTTCACACTTGGGAAAAACGCTATCTTCTTAGAGAGAAAACTTCCTTCAACTGATAATCTACACTTGGGTTGCCTCTTTTTTAGTTTTTTTCATTGAAATTTTTCAGAAAGAAGAGAGTGAAAAGCCA
Organism: Petrea volubilis; assembly: GCA_026212405.1. Classification (NCBI taxonomy): domain Eukaryota; kingdom Viridiplantae; phylum Streptophyta; class Magnoliopsida; order Lamiales; family Verbenaceae; genus Petrea; species Petrea volubilis. The sequence continues at coordinate 3,828,044 of CM047871.1, read as the reverse complement.
TTTTTAACACCTAGGGCGAAGGAACTTTGGCGGTTGTGTTTGCAAAAATGGTAGGTTTGTATTTTGCTCTACATCAATTTTTTCTTCACTTTTTTTCAATCTTTTATTTGATTTTTTGAAGAGATATTTGATTTTATTTTTTCGATCTTTAAGTTTAGTGGGCCTTTATTTTTGATTTGTTATGTGGGTTTTCTTCAAAGTGCAAGTTAGGTTGGTTTTTGACTATATTTTGATGCTATGGCAAACTATTTTGACGTTTGCAATTGTATTTTTATTACGGACATATTTAGTTTGCTAGGGCTTTTGTTATACTATGTTAAGAGAGAGGAGTTTCATGGTTGAATATGTGAGATCTACTATTATGGATTTTTTTGTTAATTATGAAATAGCAGAATGTTTGATTTGTTGTATGATGGAAACTATAGAGATGTGCCTATAATATATGATTGCAAAATATTTGGTGTTGTAAGCTTGTTTTTGAAATTTTAGGTGGTGTTATAATATTTTGTTGGTTTTTGTTTTAGGGATTGAGAATTCTCATGAATTGATTGTATATTAAGAGTATTCTGTTTCCATCTTGTTTAATTTGGTTTTCTGAAAGTTAAGGGTGTTTTTCGTAATATGTTTAGATTGTTTATGTGTTTGTTTTGTAATATTATTAGATTGTTAAGGTGTTTAGTTTCTTCTTTCTTCTTTTTCTTTTTCCTTTTTTTTTTTGCAAACTGTAGAAGAAGACCTAGGTGAAAGATGTAGATCCAGCTACCACCCTTACTGACATTTTGAAAAAAATGAAGAGAGACAAGAAGAACCAAGCATCCAATAGTGGAGTTGGTTATGGGACATCAGGGAGCCAACCTTGATTGTGTTGAAAGATGTATGTTTTGTTGCACTCCTTTTGCAAGTACTAGATCTATAAGTGATAATTATAAACTTGTTGCCATGTGTGTAGTTGATGCCTAAAATCATAGGTATATTTAATTGGGCATTTAGGTTTGTTGTTATATTAATTAGTATGGCAGTGGTGCCTAGTCCTTGTTTTATTTTTGGGATGATGATTTCGTATGAATGTTTTATTGCCAAACTTTGTTAATTTGTACGACAATTTGACAATTTGGCTTTCTAATTGATATGCTTTCTATTGATTTCTTTGTTAAATGATTGCAATTGTTATGAAATGTAAGAATCTAATCTCAAAAATTTAATCATCAACCCTAGTTCAATTAAAATTAAACTACACCCTAATATATTGGGAATGTTACAATTACCCCCAACATGTTATGAGTATTACAAATAACTCACCAGTAGTTATTATGATGTGTAGAAGTTTTTTTATGGCGTATATAGGAATAAATAATAATTTTTTTTATCAAAATTGTACTCGTATATTACATAAAATAAAATTATAATGACATTTTTCATTGACAACCCTTAGTTTGGCATAAACTTACACATAACCCAAAAGGGTAACTTAGTCAATTTATAAGCATTGAAAAATAGTAAAAGGGTAAACATGGATTTTCATTGAATATTTTTGTTGATATCATCATTTTTCTTTAGTTTGACTAACGGTAGGTGAAGATTGTAAAACGGTGACAAATCTTAGGAGGTCCAAGGTAATTCTTGAAAAGATAGAAAGTTTTGAGCGAATGGAGCAAACCTTAGGGGGAGTGTGTGTAATTCTCCCTTAATTGAATGCAGGTGGAGGGCTCAAGCGATACAGGTTGCTTTGAGGACATGATCGGTGGATTGCCTGATGATATTCTAGCATCAATTATCTCTCGGTTGACAGTACGAGAAGCCACGCGTACCAGCATCCTCTCTACTCGGTGGAGACACCTCTGCTACTACATTACTCCTCTCAATTTTGGCACCGTGAAACCTGCAGAAATTAGTAAAATAAAATATAATCCCAAAAAGAAAAAGTCCCCAATCATACATTTCTTATTTGCAGTTCAAGTCCGCATCAACACGATTCCCCAGCGTTTTTTCAGTATATGGTCTACCTAAAATCTCACCGGCCTGGGAATGTAATTCCCATTACAACCTGGCAATGGTCAAATTTTCTGGATATTTGGGGAAGAGATGTCAATATGTATTTGCAATCTTCATATTGAAGAATGCTCTCAAACTGCAAGAATTTATGATCGTCGAACCTCTCGAAGATGAGCATATCGCATCTATTGCTCTTGCATGGAAGCGATATCGAGGAACACCGCCACAGCAATCTCGAGGAACAACGCCAAACTCTATTAATTTGGTGGCGATCTTGTAGTAATAAAAAATGAAGGGATATTTTTCCTAAGTTATTTTAGGAAGCTCTGTCTCAAGTGGATGAGCTTTGGTTGCTGTGCTTTATGGGGCGACATGGATTAATATCACGTTGTGTATCATTTTTTGGATTAAAAATTGAAAGGGTATTGATTATTATGTTCCAAGTTGCAACTTGCAATTCTCCCAATTTCTAGTCTTTTGATTTTTATTATTAATGGTTTTTAATTTGTTATTGTAGCTTGATGGATATGGTGCCTATCTATAACAATATGGAAGTATCTGAACAAAAAGAAAAGAAAAAAGTATACTGACAGGTTTGAATAATTTACTAAAAATTCCCTACTTTTTCAAAAATGACCAAAAACCCCCTAAGGTTTCAAAAATATTACAAACTTATTCGAATTTTCGAAAATACCCCTTCCCCTTTTTTGGGTGATTTACATTGACCACCCTGAGATTAGGTTAATTTACGAGAAAACCCCCTATGGTTTCAAAAATTACCAAAAATCCCCTGAGGTTATATTAATATTACAACTAGCACCTACTTAAGTTAACTTATCAACAATATTAATTCTTTTTTTTTTCTCTGTAATATTGTTATCATAAAATTTTAATTTAATAGATTTGGAAAAAAATATGATTACTTATTCAAACAAATATTCTGAATTTAATGTTATGAATTTATACTAAATATACGTAATATGTGCTAAATTTATATTGGAGAAAAATATAATTATATGCATCGTATATATCCATTATGTGAAATGAGAAATATAAACATTGATTGAAATAAAAAATTGAAATTAAATCATACACTTGAAAACTTTGTTTAGCTTGAGGACTCTAACTCATTTCTCTTATAATTTACTCCGTATTAGCGATAATATAACATACTTGATGTGTTGGTAGATACCTTTAATGCATTAAATTCAGAATATTTATTTGAATAAATAATCACATTTTTTTTCAAATCTATTACATGGAATTTTATGATAACAATATTACAGAGGGGAAAAAAAAGATTTAATATTGTTAATAAGTCAACCTAAATAGGTGCTAGTTGTAATATTGGTATAACTTTGGGGGAATTTTGGTAATTTTTTAAACTATAGGGGGTTTCTCGTAAATTAACCAAATCTCGGAGTGGTCAGTGTAAATCACCCAAAAAAAGGGAATGGGTATTTTCGAAAATTTGAATAACTTTGTAGTATTTTTGAAACCTTATGGAGTTTTTGGTAATTTTTGAAAAAATAGAGAGTTTTTCGTAAATTAGCTAAACCTCAAGGGTAGTCAGTGTAATTCGTCCAAAAGAAAATTAGGTATAAAGAACGTATAACTTGAACGAGAGAATGAGTAAAAAAATATCTGAAGGTCTAACCTTAAAGAAAAAAGACCTAGCAATGGCCAAACAGAGAATATAGATATTAAAGGCCAACAATCCCTTCAATCTACATCTGAAAAACCAACGAGTCTATCAAAACTACAGAAAAACTTGAAAATCCTGGAGAGTTAAAAGTCTGTTGGTTCTCGTAATAATCATTATTTCAATTATTATTTTATCATTAGTTATTATGTAAATATTCCAACTATTTGGAGAGAAAAAAAATATTGATGTCAAGAGGTAAGGACAAGATTCTAAAATTTCAATGATTTGGATTCAATTAATTTTTTTTTTTTTTTTGGTATGTGAGGATTCCATTAATTTTATTTCATACGTGAGCGTTTACATACTTTTTGGGGAAAAGTGGAACCGAATCCTTTTAGTCTTGAAATTGATTAATTCTGAGCGGTTGGCTCAAGTTTCGTTTCAGTATTTTATTATTATAGTTTTATATTTCGTTGCTCTCAACCACGTTTTTATTCATTACAGGCTCAGAAAATGCAGAGGGATATTTTAGTATATTTTCACGTCATATCTGCAGTCTCTCTCATTGACATTAAAATTTATATTATTTTAATTATAATTACACTGTTTTTATTCATTAGCTCATCGGGTTTTTCCCACGGGCTCTCCTTTATTAAGTCTAATTAGAGTAAAAAACCCTACAAATTTGAACTCCATCAAAAAAGACTTTTCAATGATAGTTTATATTACACATGCCTCTTCTACATCTCGAATAGTATTTTAGGCATACACAATTACCCTTTTACCCTTAGTAATATTTGTATTTCTCTGTCTTTAGCATATGGCATCCTCAATTTTATAATATTAACAGGCTTGATCTTGTGTTATAATAAATTGGATTGTGGTAGATGTGGAGGTAATACAATTACTATTAAAAAGTATACCAAATCCTTTACTTATTTATTATTTGTTAATTTATTTGTTCATACAAGATATCCCATACTTTTACTAATTTATTGTTTGGTTGTGTGAATTTACTATGTTGGATTAAATGGAAAAATATTTTAGTGTTCTCTCAGTTTTTAACTATTTTTCATATTCACCTTCAAAATTTATAGCACAATTTCAATCATGAACATACACACCCATTGTCTCACTTTTAAAACTATCATCCACCTGTTAATATGATTTATTTAATTAAATTCATTTAAATTAGTAAAAAAAATTTATAAGTCATAATATTGGGAACATTCAATTTTTGATAATTAAAAATAGTTTTCAACTTAGCGTTATCTAAAGTTTGTACTTATTAAGATAAATATTTAAATGTTGAATATCAATTAATATAGTGAATATATATTTTTTGTTTAATGAACTTTTAATAAAAATATTATTATTTAGATCATTTTTTGCAAAATCTACAATCATTCAAATTTTGAGTATTTATGTAAAAGTCAATTGTTAATATGGATTCAAAAGATGTCATTATTTATGAAAAAAAAAAGGTAAGACGATCTTTCCAAATTTATTAAAAGAAGAAATAGAAGAAAGACAAAAGTATTACACTCTTGTAGGGGTGATCTGTAATCTAATAAATCTATCAAACAGATCTTGGGCTTTTGTATAATCTAATTATTTTCACGGTCATTTTTGTTCTATTCTTTTTACTTTAACTTTCTCTCTCTTATCCCTTTCACTACGCTTGTTTTTCTTTTACCTTTTTAATATTTATCATCTCTATTCTATCGTTTCTCCGATGTCATTCTACTAAATTATTTTTAACCCTCTTATATAATTATTTTTCCATCATATATTGTTATCTTAGTTTTTTTAGTTTTCAACTTATCTTAAATTTAATAATTACTAAAAAAAATTTATTCATTACTTAATAAAAATATCAATAGTATAATTTATAAAAATTTAAAAGATAATTACAAAATTATATTTTTTTATTTTGCAGCATCAAGCGTGCCTACCTTTCTAGTTATACTAATTGATGGACCACACTCAATTTGTGTGCAAAATTGAAAATTAAACTATCATTTAATTACATATTTAAATTATGAATATATATAAAAGCAACTTATTTATTAAAATTTGTACATTATTACATAGTTTTTTATTATTTGTAATGTATGTATCTTACTAAATTTGTTATAAAAAAAAACTCAAAATAAAGATGGAATTAGAAATATATATATATATATATATATAAATATAAATATAAATTAAAAAAATAAGAAATAAAAATTTAAAAAAAAAGATAAAAGAGATATGAATATATATATATTGGTAGAGGAGAGAGAAATAGAAAAGAAATAAATTAAAAACTACGTTAATAGTGGAAGAAGAGAGATGAGAGAGAATACAAATGATAATGCCGACTGTTGTTTTGTGTATAGAGGTGATTTCAATAAAATAAAGTCGATGCAAGAATTTGATTCTCTATTTCTAAGGCAATTTTGCCCTGTACAGTGCTCACGGTTTAAATAGCAATTGTCTCCCAATATACAACAACTTTTCTTGAAATAGGAGCAATTCAAATCTCAAGAAAAACGAATAAAAAGTATTCGAAACTCTTGAAAGAAAAACAAAATTCTTTTGGAAAGTATGTATAATGAAATGCAGAATGTTGTAAAACACTTTTGAACATGAATGAATGGTTCTGGCTAGAGTAGAGTGTATATATAATAAGTGAAAAGTTGTGGCCATTCACTGAATAAGTGTTAATTGCACCGCCTAGATCAAACCATGCACTCGTTCGGCTAGACCGCATCTGATCGTGCTGGTTTAGTCACAATCGAACCCACCGACCCAAGCTCCACACGAACCCGATGCGAACCCTCGATCCAAATCTGTTTGACTCGAATTTGGATTTGGTTCAACCCAAATTTCAATTCGATTTTAGCCCAAAAAGAATATATTTTAATTACGGCATGCCCAACCGCCACCGGCTTGTCCGACCGGCTTGGCAGCACGAGTGTGGGCTTTAGCCCGAATCCACTTAGACCTAGGTCTTTGCTCATTTACACATTTGGGTATCCTCCAAGGGACCCCAACCCCTTGTGAGTTTTTGGGCTATATTAAGTGGTCGATTTTCCTTAATTTTTTCAATGTGTGATAGCATTTTTAATGCCTTCCCAATCCTAACTTCATTTTTAAGTTGCCAACTTTGACAATTAATTTCTCCTACACATGAAATTGTATTTAATCGATTGAATATATTATTCACATCTACTTTCGAAGTAGAGTTCATTAATTCCAACTATAATTACAAAGAAAATTGTAATCCACTTTGATAATTTCTCAAAGTTGGTCAAATATCAACTTGCTAGGAATACAATTTCCAACAGCGACACCAGAATAGATCAAAAAGACCTAGGTGGTTATTATACACCCTAAACTCTTTATTTTCTGTTTTGGACTGCCATTTTTTATTTTCTATTTTCAACTCCTACTCTCTCTCCTGGCTACCCTACACTACATGTTCTTTTATAAATACGTTTTCAATATTTCTCCTCTCTCATGTCATGATATTAAATAATTTTTAATTTTCTTATATAATTATTTTTCAATGATATAGTTTTTGTCCTTTTTTTAAAAAAATTTCAATCATCCTAAATTTAAGAGTTCAATTTACAAAACCCCTTGTATTAAGTCTAATTGCCATAAAAACTCCTATGTAAAAAAAAATAGTCCTAAACCCTTCATATTTTTTAAAATTTTCTCACCGCCCCCTTGAGGTTATTTTTGATAATTTTAGTACAATTGGCCAAAAATATGAAAAATAACACCACATTTTGCCTCATTCTCTACCAAGATCTTGGTCTAGAAAATGAAAGATGAAAAAAATCCCTTTAAAACCCAAGCTCTAACCTTCAAAATTTTCTAAATATTTACGGTTGGTTTGTGTCTTTGTGAGATAATCCAATTGCAATGCTAGAAGGGTAGACCCTCCCATTTTTTATAAGATGTATTTAAGCTTGGCAGCCATGAAAAATGTAGTTAGCTAGGCTTTGTTTGGCAGCTAGATGGTGTGGACAAAGTGAGTTGAAAGTAGATACTAGTTATTGCGGAAACGTGGTGGGGTGGTGTAGAAGAGTACTTAAATTTAGGAGAGAAGAACACACAATTTTTCTCTATTCAATCGACATTTCTATTTCACTCAAACTTTACTAAAAAACACTTTTACAACTCATTTTCTCTTCTAACTCTTTCACCTACTCACTCACACCTTCACACACAAAACGACTAATACATAACCACTATTTATACTAGTATCATACTAAATGGCATGACTATTAGAATACCAATTTTATAAGTTACAAACTTAATTATATGAAATAAATTTAGTAACTCCTAACCGTTTTGCCACCATCTTGAATGGCTCTTTGACTTTTCAACACACCCCCTAAGTTTGATTTTCTCATTCTGAGACGACTCCTCAACTTCTTGAACACTTCTCAGTTGAGCGGCTCCGTAAAGATATCGGCAACTTGATCTTCAATTTTGACATACTTTAATTGCACATCTTTCTTGGCAATGCTCTCCCGAATGAAGTGAAAACGGGTGTCAATGTATTTACTTCGATCACGATAAATCGGGTTCTTTGCTAAAGCAATCATTGACTTGTTATCGATATAAATCTTTGTTGAATCACTTTATTGGAAATTGAGCTCGTTTAGCAAACTCCCTAGTCATAATGCATGGGAAATTGTTGATGTTGCAACCACATATTTAGCTTCACATGTTGACAAAGTCACTATTGATTGCTTCTTTGAACTCCGAGTATAAAATTGGCTATGCCAAATAAGTGCTAAAGAAATGAAAATTATTTTTGTGGAAATTATACTTATTAAGTAATAATTGGGCTTCCGTCGTAACTACGTACCTCAATGTCTAGTTTTTCCAACAGTTGAGATGCATGGATCAAGGATAGGAGATTGTAGAAACATGGATTGTAGAAATTCACAGACTCCCAACACCAGATGTTTTAGATTCGTCAATCTTGGAAAAATTGGACGCCATGGCTCGATCTAATTAATTAATTAACACAAAGTGCAAACAAGATTAGCATATATTAGACATGTATCACATTATTAATGAAAATTCACAATGACAAAATTGAAAAATAAATTGAATATATATATATATACATATATTTATATATATGTGTGTGTGTGTGTGTGTTCGTGTAGGTCTTTACCCTGATCCCCCAAGTAAAGTGTATGACCAGCATAACGTACACAAGTTGATTAATGCAAAATGAAAAATTGGAAACAACTCGTGGAAGCATCTCGTGGGAACCATCCCCAGAAAACCATATTTTTACTATAGACTAACTGGACCCATCTTCGTGTTTTTGTAGAACAAATTCTTATATAATTTTGGTATCTATGACCTTTTTTTTGTTTTTTTTTTTTGTTTTTGTTTTTGATGAATTTGTTACATTTTTACTTAACTAGTAAAGAACACGCGCTTTGTGCATGGCCATTAACGTTTATCTTATTTTTGTCAGAAAAATATTGGTTATTATCATAAAAAAGAAAAATACTGATTGCGGTATAACATATATACATTGAGAATAATTTAGTTTTTTAAAGGAATATTATGAATGTATAAAAACTAATGAAATTGGTCATTTTATTATATTATTACTATTAGATATATCACACTAATAGTTTTTTAATGTTATTTTGCTTTTTTTATAAATTTTTCTTGATAGTAGCTTTTCTTATGAGTAAGCTATTAAACTTAATCTATCATAGGCTTAGAATATTATAATTGAAAGTTTTTACAAGATCAGATATACATCTTAAGAAATAATAAACTCACTATGAAAATAGAATATTTACTTTACATGTCAAGAAATATAAATTCTCAACACAAATTAAGAAAGAATTAGATTGCATAACGGATAGAATTTTAGTTTCATAAAATATTTGAAATGCTTAAATATGTAAAATTTTTAATTTAAAATGTACATTTTCCTTGCAAAATATTATTTGAGCAAATTTAATATCAAATTACCTTACACTAATTTCTCAAAAATATGTCTCAAATAATGATTTTATAAAGTAAAATCAAAGGTACGGTTTGATGCAGTTTCAGGATGTTCAATGTGGTGTTCAATAATTAAAAAGTTACTTAAAAAAAATAAAAAATAAAAGTTTTTAATATTAGGAAAATATTTAAATTAACATTAGAAGATCAATTACACACGCTATATATGTTAAATTTTAAAAATTAAAAATATAAGAACAAAGTTTATAACAATCGTATTTTCATAAGCTAATACATAGTGTGTGAATTTCCATACATAAATCAAATTCAAAAAAATGATATTACGTTAACTACACTACTTTTTAAGACTTTGGCATAACATGGACCTACTCAATTCTAGAGAACCTTTTTTTTTTAATTCCTTGGAATGGGAAAATTCTAGCAAACTGAAGAGCACAAATTTTATCAAACGAAGAGGGAGAAAACAAAGGGGAAAAAAAAAATTCTTTTCTATGACAAACTCAATTTTCCGCCACACACACACATATATGTATATATATAACACGTATATATATACATATGCATTTGATCTTTATACATACATATATATGTATATATGTAACACGTATAGATATATATGATTTTTATATATGCATTAGGCGGCGCCTTTAAAAGTTGAGCCAACCTTCACCACAATAATCATTTCTTCATTTCTCTCTGTCACTCCTGTTTTCTTAATTTTGTTTCTCTGTCCTCGCGTTTCTCCATATACCATGAACTCAAAAAATACAATGAAATCCGCCAAGGGATACGAGGCTATCAAAAGCCTCAAATCCCTCGTGGATCGGGCTTCCAAGATTTCTCAACTTCATCACGCGAAGTCTACTGAAGTCGAAGCTGAGATCGATAGCGTCATGGGTCTAAGCTTGGACACTACAAGAAAACAGCCAAAAACCTACGGAATTTTCCTACGGAAAACCTACAAAAAACCTACGAAATTTACGTTTTCCAACGGAAAACCTACGGAATGGATTCCCTCATAAAAAGTGTCGTCGGTAAGCTTTTGCTAGGGAATTACCTACGGAAAACCAACGGAAATTTCGATCATGATTCGCCAACAGATTACCTACGGAAAACCAACAGAAACTTCGATCATGATTCGCCAACAGATTACCTACCGAAAACCAACGGAAAAAGCTCCTACAGCTTACCTACGAAAACGTAGGGAATTTTGCTAGATAATTACCTACGAATTGCCAACGGAAAACCAACGGAAAATTCCGTTGGTTTTCCGTTGGTAATACATTCAGACCGCCGGAGCATCGCCACCGGTCGGGCTATCTCCGCCGCCGCCCCGGACCCTGCCGCCGTCGCTGCCGTCACCAATTGGCGGCCCCCCACAGCCTTCATCATTACTGGAATAGTGCCTCCGTAATTTGCAAATTTTTGCAACTAAAGGGATTTGAACTTATGACCTCAGGCTTGATTGTCAAGCCCTCAACCACCAAGCTAGTGCAAGAACTTATGACATGTTTTGTTTTGTTTTGTTTTATACTTATTTAATATTTGTTTGATTATTCTTATTTTAATTTATTAATATATTATTTTATTTTATACTTATTACATATTCTTATTTTGTTAACTTATTTTAATTTTTTAATATATTATTTGTAAAATATTATTTCAAGACCAACTCATTAATCTATTTTTTTTAATAATTAAAAATAATATTCAAATATTTTAATTTCTATTAAATTTAATTTATTTAATATTATTTTTTGAATTGCTGAAAATATTCTCTTAATTCAATCGAGAAGAGGGAGATTAAATATTAGTAATGAGAGGAGAGAGAAATTAATTATAATAAAGATATGTATAAATTATAATATTAATAAATTATAAAGATAGTATAAATTATAAAATTAATAAGGATATGTGTTAATTTAAAATTATATTTGGATCATACATAAATTCAAAACTTTTACAATGGCTAGAATAATATTTAACAATAGATTCATATAATTAAAGATCCGTTAAAGATCCGAATCCGAATCCGTTAAAGATCCGAATCCGAATTTTGATAATATATTTTATTAAATTTATACATTATATATAATACAATAGTAATAAAGATACTTCAATATAATATATACACAATTAATTAGTCTAGATATTAAAATCTCTATCACATACACAATATATATACACATATAGGATATGTTATTGGAGATATCTATTATATAATATCATTAAATAGACAACTAATAATCTATATACTTATTAGAGATCTTTACTAAATATACTATACGTAAACGTATTTATATATAATTCTAAATATATATTGTTATTAAAGGAACAATTCAATATGATACATAGTTATTAAAGATCTCTATTATATATATAATATATTTGTACAAGTTTATATATTTATATACAAAAGAATTTTTTATTATTTATATTTTTATCGAATCTCGGATTTATTTCGGAATCAAATTCAGAATAATGAATAACGATCCTGTATGATTTTGGTAGGATTCGGTAGCCGGTACCAACTCTCGAATTCGGATCCACATTGCACTAATTTGCTCCAGATCCGATCCTTTGACAGCCCTATTTGAATCATACATAAATTCAAAACTTTTGCAATATATTTGGCTAGAATATTATTTCACAATAGATTCATATAATTAAATGATTCATAGTGTCCAAAAAGGAATATTATGAGTAAATACAATATATACGTATTCATCATTTAAAAGAGGGAGATAGAGTGAGTAATGAGAGTAAAAATGAGAATATTCCCTCGGTTTTGCCTTGCCAAATTTTAAAAAAAAATTACCAAGGAAAAAATCCGTTGGGAATCCCTTGGAATATTTTGAAGGAGATTACCAAGGGAAAATTCCCTTGGTATTCCGTTGGGACTTTATTAAAGGCTATTACCAAGGAAAAAATTCCTTGGGAATCCCTTGCTAATTTTTGAACAAGATTACCGAGGGAATTTTCCCTTGGTTGTCCATCGGAAAATTTATTAAAGGAGATTAACAAGGGACAATTCCCTTGAGATTCCCTTGGTAAATCTTGAACCAGATTACCAAGGGAATATTCCCTCGGTTTTCCCTCGTCAAATTTTTACAAAAAATTACCAAGGAAAAAATCCGTTGGGAATCCCTTGGAATATTTTGAAGGAGATTACCAACGGAAAATTTCCTTGGTATTCCGTCAGGACGTTACTAAAGGCTATTACCAAGGGAAAAATCCCTTGGGAATCCCTTGGTAATTTTTGAACAAGATTATCGAGGAAAATTTCCCTTGGTTTTCCGTCGGGAATTTTAAAAAAAAATACTAAGGGAAATATCCGTTGGGAATCCCTCGGAAAATATTGAACGAGATTACCTAGGGAAAATTCCGTTGGGTTTCCGTGGGGAATTTATTAAAACAAAATTATCAAGGGAAATATCCCTTGGTAATTTTTGAACAAGATTACCGAAGGAATTTTCCCTTGGTTTTCCGTCGGGAATTTATTAAAAAAAATTACCAAAGGAAATATCCGTTGGGAATCCCTCAAAAAATCTTGAACGAGATTACATAGGGAAAATTTCGTTGGGATTCCGTCGGGAATTTATTAAAAAACATTACCAAGGGAAATATTCCTTGGGAATCCCTTGGTAATTTTTGAACAAGATTACTGAGGAAATTTTCCCTAGGGTTTCCATCGGAAATTTATTAAAGACAATTACCAAGGGAAAATTCCCTTGGGATTCCCTTGGTAAATTTTGAATGCGATTACCTAGGGAAAATTCCCTCGGTAATCCCTTGGTAAAAATCGCGCTACTTCTCTCGCCATTTTCTTGGCAAATTTTCCTATGGAGTACCAACGGATTACCAATGGAATTGCATGTTACCAACTTCTGTAGGTGTTCCGTAGGATTTCCGTTGGTATTTGCAAGGGATTTTGACAGTCAGGTTTCCGTCGGAAAATTCCGAAGGTTTTTGCCGGTTTTCTTGTAGTGGGAGGAGATACCCATCCGTAACGCGGCGGAGATGAGGGCGGCGCAACGCTTGATGTTGGCAGCGTACGAGGGTGTGTTTTTGAATGCCGCCGTCTGATGGTTGTATGCGTGGATTTTGGTGGTGTTCTTTTTGTTCTGTTGTTCTTGTTGTGATTTTGAATCCTGTTGTGCCGTTGTCAATTTCGATTTTGTTCTGTTGTTCTTGTTTTGATTTTGAGCCCTGTTATGTTGTCTTTATTGCCAAAATCTGAATTAGTTATGAGATGAAATACGAATTTGGGAAATATGAGTACTGCTTTTCTGTTGTTTGTTCTCTGTTTTCTTATTAGCATCATTTGAAGAAGAAACTTTAGTGTCATTAAAAGGTTTCGTGTTCTTCGTAACAAGAACTGAAAAAAGAACAAAGAAAAATCGAGAAAATTATGTACTAGTTCATAGGAGAAAATGAGGTGAACCCATGTAAAATTTTTGGCAAGAAATGAAGATTCAGTGGAAATGGAGCAAGGCTAAATGGATTTTCAGCGTTAGAAAAACTCAAATTTGAGGCAAGAATTGACGTGCGAAAAAGTGAGAAAATATATCGAACTAGTAGTGGAGTGAGACAAAAAGTGACAATGATGAAGCCTGGGGTATTACAGAACCCTGATTTTCAATTGGTATGCGTACAACCATGCAGAGAGGCTTAGCGTGAAATGATCGAATTGACCCTCCATGTGTTGATGTAAATATTGATGGGTTGGATAAGCTCGGATTACCTATTTTCATATGGTGTTAATTTTAAATTCTTAGGCTTGTAACAGGGATTTCAGTTACATATTTCAATCTTGTAAGTTAGCGAATATTTCTAAATAAAGGAACTTGTGGACATGTGTCTTAAACTATACTGCATTTCGTTTGAATGATGTATCATAAAAAAATCGAAGGTCGTAAACACCAATACTCGTATTGTGCTTACTTGAAATCCCCAATACTCTATGACTTCGAGTCCATATGGATAAATTTTTTTCAAAGAGAAGCATTCATTTTTTGGAGGAAAAAAAAGGCACTTCAATAGGAAAAACAAAATGTGTTTGGCTAGAATTTTTTTTTTAAAAAAGCATGAGCTAAAAAAAATTCAAAAAGTGAATTTTTTTTCCTGAAGGTTATAAAAAATAATTTCAAAAAAGGACTTATAATCACTGAATTGAAATGCAAAACAGTTAATTTTTTTCAAAAAAAATCGTTATGATAAAAAGTACGATTCAACAAACACTTTTTTAAGCCAATCATACAGTCCTTCATTTGGTTGAGTGTAGTGTAGTGTAATACGTGTCCTAGTTCGTTCCTTCGCCCTTGTTTGGTTGAATGGTGAATGCCATTTTGAAATACCATAATCCAATTGAAAACTTATGCAACTATTGTATTATGGTATTTATTAATCTCATGGAGTTGTGTTTCTAAGTTAGTTCAAAAAGTGTTTTTTTTTCTAAGAGTTATCAAAAATAATTTCAAAAATGGGCTTATAATCACTGAATTGAAATGCAAACCTGCGAATTTTTTTAAAAAAATCGCTATGATAAAAGTACGGACAAACACTTTTTTTAGCCAACCATACAGTCCTTCATTTGGTTGAGTGTAGTGCAGTGTAATACCTATCCTAGTTCGTTCCTTCACCCTTGTTTTGTTGAATGGTGAATGCCATTTTGAAATACCATAATCCAATCGAAAACTTACCCAACTATTGTATTACGGTATTTATTAGTCTCATGGAGTTGTGTGTTACTAAGTTAGTTCAAAAAGTGATTTTTTTTTTTTTAAAGTTATCAAAAATCATTTCAAAAATGGGCTTATAATCACTGAATTGAAATGCAAACCTACGAATTTTAAAAAAAAAAAACCGCTATGATAAAAAGTACGACTCGACAAACACTTTTTTAAGCCAACCATACAGTCCTTCATTTGGTTGAGTGTGGTGCAGTGTAATTCATGTCCTAGTTCGTTCCTTCACCCTTGTTTTGTTGAATGGTGAATGCCATTTTGAAATACCATAATCCAATCGAAAACCTACCCAACTATTGTATTACGGTATTTTATGTTAGACGAAATTTGCAGTTGTCTTTCTATTTTCGAGTGTTCTAATAACATTGAGGGTATAAAAGTAATTTATGTACTCAGTACTAGGGGTGGGCGTCAGGTCGGATTTTGAGATTTTGGGGTTTTCAAGTTGGGTATCCAAATTGTCAGGTAGCATTTTTTGTTACTCGACCTGACCTGAAATAATCCAGTACCCGTTTATTTTTCTACAAAAAAAAAAGGAAAAAACAACTTCAAGTGAAAAGAAAATATTTAAGAGAGTGCTGAATTTTTTTTTTTTTTTTTAATAAGAACCTTGGAGTGTATTAAAGCAAACATTACATTAAGAAAAAGGAAGTTACAAATTTCGAACTCGAGTTGCACATCAAACAAGTAGCATATATTCCGATGTACATAATAATATCACATCCAAATACTTATGGCGTTTAATTAACTCTCACCAACCAAATCAAGACTAGGAATGACTAGATGAAAAATCGAGAAAATTATTTACTAATTTATGGGAGAAATTGAGGTGAGCCCATATAATTTTAGGTGCAAATGGACGATGGGTAAATGGATCTCAAAGTAAGAATCGTTTATATCGATTACGGCTGTCAATTAGTCAAAATGCGAATCGAATCTTAATTCGATTAAAAGTATTGACAATCGAATATGACCCAAAATTTTATAGGATCTTCATTCATTATTCCGAATTCGAAATAGATTCAAAATTTAATAAAAAGATCCAATCCGATCCGATTTCAATAAATAACATTGAAGAATTTATAGTTAAAAATAAAATTAAAGAAAGTAGAAAAATATTTTAAACTATGTATGAAAATTATACAATGTTTTATGAAAAAACACATTGAAAAATAATAAATAGTATATTATTAATTATAATGACACATATATTACATACTATTAAAGTATTTTTACTACTATTATATTATATATAATGCCTTAATTTAACAAAATATATTATAAAAATTCGAATTCGGATTCTTAACGGATCGGATTACTAGATTCCACATTCAATCTATTTATTTTAAATTATGAATATTTATTATTAGATCTAATTCATCAAATATTTTAATCTATCAAATATGCTAAAATTCAAACCGGTTTCAGATTAAAATCTGCTCCATCGAGAGCCCTATTATTGATTATTATTGTAAAAAATAAAATCATCGAAAGAAAAAAGGCCCAATTTGATTTTACTTTCAACCATACTTAACCCAGCAATCAATGCAAAACATGCATCAGTTTAACGTCTCGAAGACTGCAATCAAAAGAAACTTCTACAACACTGAAATATCGCGGGAGAGCGAACACAAAATTTATATAGAAAATAAAGAGAAAAACGAAAAGACTCTTTCTTGTAACAAACTAGCTGAATTCCGTTTCTTAATTTCCCGCCACACACGCACAAAGTCACACACACACACGTATATACATTCAAATATGTACAAGTATAGATGTACATACATACGTATATGATTCTTATATATATATATATATTATATAATATAGGCCCTTAGCGTACAACAATCATTTCTCACTTTTCGGTTCAATTCTTTCTCGTTCTCCCTCCTCGATTCATTTCACTTTCCTCTCCTCTCACTCATTGTTTCTTTAGAAAAAGTATGTCGACATGTATGAAATCCAGCAAGAGTTATTGGGCAATCAAGACGTTGAAAACTGCTCTAGACCAGCATGGAGCGTTGGATAATGGTGTCAACCGTCAAGGGATAAAAATTGGAGGTTGCAGCAGAAGTGATGTTGAGAAATGAGAAATTAATCTTGATTTTAAGAAGTCAAAGAGCAATTCATGGTGGTGGTAAAAACGGTCGCGAGTTACAAAAGTAATTTCAATAATTAAGTTTTATAACCTATGCAATTAGTATTCTAAGAGTCATGTCACTTATTAGAAGACTAGTACAAATAGTAATCATGTTTATGCATTTTGTGTGGAGTGTGTGTAGTGAGTGAATGTGATTGAGTGAGTGAAAGAGTTAGGAGAGTAAAAGAGTTGTAAGAGTGTTTTTAAGTAAAGTTTTGAGTGAAATAGAAGTGTTGATTGAGTAGAAAAAAAATTAGAGTGTGTTCTCCTCTCCACTTCCCCTCTCCTAAATTTGAATACTTTTTCTACAGTACCCCCACCACGTTTCCGCAACGGGTGAGACGTGTGATTGACCTGGATCCGGCTGAAATTCTGGTGCAAACTCCGATGGAATTGAAGGCGGCTCCCAGTGTCTGATCGCAGGAGGCTACCGTGGGCCGATTGTCAATGAACTTGAATAGGTTTTTGCTTTTCTTTTCTTTTTTTGGTTGTGTTGAAATGTGAGTTTTGTGAGTCGTCATCTCTCTTTCTGAGATGCAGAGTTTTTGTTTCTGAGATAGCAGAGTTCTTTTGGTGATTTCTTTATGACGTTCATCGAATTGTCTTGTTTTTAGATGGTGTTTTCTTTTTCTTGCTTTAGTTAGTTATTGGTTATATATTTGGGTGCTAAATTACTGAATTTCAACATACTAATAACTAAAATGGGATTAATGAAATGTAATTTAAGCAGGCGTACATCTAATGAAACTGAAATCAAAACCCCACGTTCTGTAGAGGTCTTTTCCTCTAATTTATTCTACACGCCAGTTCAACTTGACTGTGTTAAGACTTTAAATATAGCGTCGTAATCACAGCTTTCTAATCGCAGATTATAATGCCAAGGGGGAAGAAAAAAAAAAAAAAAAAAAAAGAGATGTGTATACAAACGCTGATCACAGTAGCAGAAATTAATTCCGAGCGGAATCCCAGTCATTGTGAGCAACTGGATTGAAAATATTTCCGATTTCGATTTAACAAATTCTGTGGGTGCCCTGGTTTGGGACTCAATTGCAACCCATTTCGCCTAAACAAACTGTATTGTTGTCTCAATCTAAATAATTTGATGAGACCTTTGTTACATTGATCTAGTCAGTCAACTGTAATTTTGTAACCAAAATGTGGTTAATGGGTTTAATTATTCTAATTTTAATTTTTATTTTTAATTTTATTTTTTTGGGTAGTGAAAATGATCTAATTTTGCAAAATTACAATTTAACCAATTTGTCGTGTATTAGTGCAACAATTAGAAGAACAAAATTGTAAATAAAAAGTCTGTATCATAACTTCATTTAACATAGAAAATTTCCAATTTTGTCCTCAATTTTAAATTTTCATATTTATATTGCTTGAAAATTGGGTGGGCTGTGGGATGATGGTAGGGTAATTGGGAAAGATGATGGGATAAAGGGGGAAAAGAAAAAAAAGAGGGAGAAGAAGAAGATAATAATAATAATAATAATAATAATAATAAAACCTGATGGCAGAAAAGTAATTTCGACGTTCAAAATACATGAACTTTTGCACGTTAGGTGCGTGAGACTCACGGGAGTTTTTGGCTAATTAGCAGTAACCCGGCCCAGTGACAGCATGCAGTGTAAAGCTGAGCTTTTATGGTGAATGATCAAATGAAGGATTACTTGCCCACTTTGACTTGATCGCAGCCCAATAATGTTTTCTTAGGTTGCACTTCTTCGAACTTGTCTTCTTTGAGATAATTAGTATTGGACCATTGGTTGTCTTCTTTAATAATGTTTTTATTAATATAATAACCTTATCATAATTAATAATATTCATTCTCCGAAATAATGTCAGTTACATACATATTCTAATATATATTTTTTTTTACTTTCTTAAATTTTATTTTTCACATAATGGATAAATTTTTTTATTGGTTACATGATCTTAAATTTTCAAATTTTTTAATAATTATTTAGGTCATTTTTTTATCTGATTTCAGATTTGTATTGAATTTAGGCTCAATAATAATGAATACAAGTTCTATAGAATACGGGTTGAATTTGAATCCCCGAATCCTAGGAAAGCTAATCAAATTTGAATTCAAATTTTCCAAATTCGCTCCAAATCTGAACAGTTGACAGCCCTACTTTTGTGACGTGAGTATCAAAATCAACTTGAAAATAAGGTAGAGCATCAATACTTTGTTCTTTTTGGGCATAGCATCATTAAGTTTTTGAAGTACTATGTGCAGTTTTCTTATGCAGAAGCTTTGGAGTTTCAACTTTTTTCCGGAAAGCCTAATCAATCTTTGTATCTAACGGGCCATATGCTCTATATCGAAATTCATCTTATGGGTCAAAAAAGTTATTTTATTTTTTTGTTTAAATATGCAGTGAGGATTTGAAAATATATATGATTGATCTAAGTAGAAAGGGAAAAACTGAAGTACCACAACTATCAAGTTGAGATGACGCCAAATTATAAGTTAAATGTTTACTAAATAAAAAACAATAAAACAAATTAGCATGTTGATATTATCATAAGATTGACATCAAATGAATAGATGTTGGTGATGTTTCTCGAAATTGTTGGGATTTTGTTCCTTGATGTTTCTGCCGCCCACAAACAAGAGATGTGATATGCTCATCTTGATAAGGTTTGACAATAGTAAATTTTTCTAATTTGAGAGCATTCGTCAAGACCCATACTACGAATGGGGCTTGAGCTTTTGTCCTTGGATATCCACAAAACTTGACCAGGTTTGGGATGGGGCTTATCCACCATTACCCATATGTACTGTTCAAAATTAAGACGAGTAATGTAATAGCAAAGGTTTCTCCATCGAGTGGAGAGGATGCTGGTACGCGCGGCTTCTTGTACTGTTAACCGAGAGACTATTGATACAAGTATATCATCAGACAGTCCACTGATCCTGTCGTCGCAAGACTGTGTAACACTTGATCCCGCCTCCTGCGAGCATCAATCTTATAAACTTGCCCTATCAATGCATGGTTTAACATATATATGTGTGTGTATGTGTGCGCGCGTGCCCGCTTTGCAAACACCAAGCTTTTAGATTACATATTGAAGACGTGCTAACAATGAAATATAAAGAATATGCAGAAACTAACATATATATACATTTATGTAGTTAATTGAATGCCAGCAGAGAGTTAGTAATAAGTTTTTCTTTCTTCTTGTATGATAGATCGGAACAGAAATTTGGGTGTCACCTTGCCACCTCGGGATTTCAGTTGGTTCCCCTTTTCCTCAGATGCTGCTTTCCTCTCCCTCCTCTCACAAGTACTATTTTTCATTTTTATTCAACCAACCTGAACATGTACACAAAACAGCAAACTATAACAAATAAAATACGTACCCAGAAAGTTGCCACATATATTCATATATAATAAAATAACAAATAAAAGTTAAATATCACAAATTGACGAGAGATCGAACTCAAAAGTTATATAATTACCGAACCCGAGATTACTATTTCCGAAGATTAACATTACAAAAGAAATCTATACAGAGAAAAGGGGCATACCTGGAGAAGATTGGACAGAACCCGAGATAGAAAAATATCAACAAACAGATATATAATTACAAGAGAAAAAGAGTGGGCGAGAGATAGTTTAGTTGGTGATTTGGTAGGATACGACTCAGGCGAAGCTTGAAAATTCGTGTAGTAGGGTCCATACATAATAACAAATAGGATAAATTACCATGTATGTATGTATATTTCTTTTGGTTAATGGTGATATATATAAATATTTTTTTTAGTAATATTTTATTTTTCACATTTAGTTTTTTGTTAATAATTTTTTTTTGATCAATTGTTAATAAACTTATTTGCTTAGCCTTTTCCCGATGCTTTATGTTTCATGCATAATTATATAATCCCTAAGAAATGAATGGTCTATTGAAGTCTCTAATCTATACTTATAATGTTTGAGAGCGGTGTTTAACTCTATTTGGTTAATTTGGATTAAATACTCAATTTTAAAATTTTTTTGATTGATTAGTTTTGAAAATAAAATTAATAATAATAATAACTCTCCCAACCATCCATTTCTCTCCCCACTAACACGCGAAAGTTACTAGGGGTGGGCATCGGGACGAGTATTTGGGATTCGGGATTTTCAGGACAGGTACCCGAAATTTCGGGGAGCAAAATTCGATCCCCGATCCTATTCAGAATTTTTCGGGTACTCGAAAATCGGGTACCCGAAAATTTCAGGTATCCGACATTTTCGGGATCGGGTACCCAAAATTATTAAAAAAAATGAAAATTTTTTTCTGGACATGCTCACAACTCACTGGACAGTGGACAGGCAGCCTGGAAATTTTTTTTGAAAAAGGCGTGAGACTAGGTGAGAGAAAGAGGCATGAGAGTTTTGATAGATGAGAGTTCAAGTTAAAGTTTTGATTTTTTTTTTTTATAATTAATAAAGTCGGGTACCCGATCGGGATTTTGGGTTCCGAAGCCGAATCCAGTCCCGAAAAATTATTTTGGGATAGGGTACCCATCCCGAAATTAAAAAACCCGATTGGGCTCATCCCGATCGGGAATTTCCCGATCGGGTCGGGTCGGGTACCCGATACCCGACCCGAAACGCCTACCCCTACGCGTAACTATCTCCTACGCCTATTTTTCTACAATTTATATAACTCCTACTATCGTCAATTTCTTTGTACCATTCTTCGAATAAAAACTCATCAGAAAAACAACATAGAAAAGAATAGAGAATTCATCGAGAAATAAGAAATCAAAATCGAAGAACTATTGAGAAAAAATTGGCTTTGATATTGATTATTTTGTTGATATTTTGTATTTTCTCGTTGTTAGTATAAAAATTTTTAGAGTTAAATTTACAAAATCTCTAGTTTTAATTCTAATTAGCACAAAAAATTCTATATTAAAAAATTCATCGTGCATATTCTTAAAAATGAAACACCAGAACCCTTTAACAGCTAGTGGTATATTTGGTCTAGCTTTAAAATTTTTCTCTCCACAATTTATCCTCATCTATTCAACTTTTTAATTTTTTAATTTCTTTTCTATTTATATCCAACATAATCTTATATTCTCTTTCATATTTATTTTGAATTTTTTTTTATAATTATAGGGATAAAAATGATATTATATTAAATTTAAATATATAATTAATATTATATTTTATTTTTATTTTGCGCACTCATCAAGTGTGCACTTGTCGCTAGTATATATAAGCCTCTATGGAAGAGCTAAATTGTTTATTTAATTAAAAAAAAAATTTATTGTTCTTTCATCTCAGATAAATTGATGGTGCATTTTTGTGTACCTCTCCCTTTTTTCATTCATCCTTTATTGAATTATGATGGTCCGTGCACTTGGATTGGCATAGGGAATCGAAATTTGATAAAAGAATAGAGTAATAAACCGGTTGTATACGTAGTTATTAGTTATCCGTCGGGTTAATTTCATTTTTGGTATCATAAGTTTGGCTTAGTCTAATTTTGGTACCACCTTTTGAATTTATAACAATGTTGGTACCATATCTTTTGATTATTTCAATATTGACCCCAACCCATATTCCGTCTAATTTTTGATGGAAATTGCACGTGAGAAGCACATGGCCATTAACTGGCGTTTAAGAAGGGAAAATAAGTCACGATTCTTTCACGTCAGAGAGAGTTTTACCCAACCAAATTTTATTGCCCACAAATTGAACCCTAATTTCCCCAAATCGAAAAATTCCTAAATTCCCCAAAAAAATTCTATTGAAATCTAAAGAACTTACGATAAATTATAATTTAACTCACGTTATTTTGTAAATTACAATAAACCCCCTGAGGTATATTCCGTCTAACAATTTACCCCAGCCGTTTAGTTCCGTTAGGATTCCGTTAAATTTTATATGTGAAGTTCCGATAGTACCCTTGAGGGGTTTTTTTTTTTTAGTATATATAAAATATTTGGGGTTGTATGTTATGTATTATAACTTTGTGGGTTTAAAAGTAATAATATTGAAAATATTGCTCCCTTTTTAAGAGTTGAAAATGATTGTTAATTGGGAGAAGAGAGAGATCTAGATATATATATACAATGTATATACACATGCAAGTTGAGAAATTCTACACTTTCAATTCATCATAACTCTCTCATTTCTTCTTCAAATCGCACAAGTTGTATGTCAAAATTGATCACCGCAATGAGAGGAACACGCTAGCGGTGGTAGTTTCAGGTTTGGCCTAACGGTGGAGGAGCAACGGCGGTGGCAATGATGAGGTGGCGGTGAGTTTCCGTTTTCCAACAAGTTTTTCTATGAACTTGAGACATGTCTTAAACTTTTCGATATTAGAAACACGTTGGTGAGAGGTTAATTTTGGGCTAGAGTTGATGGAGGCGGCGGAATTGAGGCGAAGAGTGGGTGTTACACATTTTTCGTCCATCATTTATAATTATTGCATACCACAGGGGGTTTATTGTAATATACATAAAAATATGGGTTAAATTATAATTTTGTCAAACTTAATGGGAGGTAGATGTATTTCGCCCTATTTAATATTAGCAAAAAGTAAAGGGCAAATGGACACTATATATTTTCTGTTCATCACTTGTAATTATTACATACCTTAGGGGGTTTATTATAATTTACAAACTAACGTGCGTTAAATTGTAATTTTGCTGAACATTAGGAGGTAGATGTAATTCATCATAATATGTATAATAGCTTTGTCTTTCTCTCATTTCATTTGTGTCTCTTCACGTTCCTATATCTCTCTCTCTTCCGTCTTCTCAGTTTTCCATATCTCTCTCAGTTCCGACGGATCAACCAAGGGCAAAAAGAAGACAACCACAAAAACCCCTACTTCTTATCAAGCTATAATAAGCTTGAAACATGTTATAGATGAATACCTGCTCGCACTGACGCTTTTTGGAGAGAAACGCGAGGAAATCCGTGAAGATGTTAGGCGGATCAAAGACATGAATCTGCCCCACGTAGTGATCTGCGACGACATGCACGTCAAAGCCGTCATCCGATTGCTAGATGGGGCTTGTGAAGGGCCATTGTATGCATATGCTTCAAATTGTGACAAAACTGAAAAACTGGTCAAACTCTCTGAGCTATTGAAGATGAAGAAAGAGTTTATGAGCCTCAGAGGTAAGAAAGGCGATATCAAGGACAAATTTCTTAAAGATGAAAGTGCTTCTAACTTCTAACGACTCTCGTGGTGACTCCAATGGTTATGAGTTCATCTGATTTGGAGTTGTTGATGTGGGCAGTATGGCCGTAAATTGGAATTCCAAGAAATGAGGATTGTCGCTCGTTTTTCTGTGTTTTTTTAACGCTTATTGCTCATCAATGAAGGCCTTTGTTTTTCTGGTCTTTGTCTTTCTTTAGAGTTTTTACCTAGTTTTGAGTATTTGATTTTACAATTTTTGTTAAATTTCAGCACCAAAAAGTTACAAGCTAAGAGCAATCAAAACCCAATTTAAGCCTGCTTGTTGGTTTTTCTGTAAATATTTTAAAGTTTCTTTTCACACATTTAAGTACTTTTTTAACTTTTCTTCTTCTTCAAACACCTCGCTGCTACTTTTGCAGCTTGTCACTTCTTTTGGTACTCCAACCTTTTCCAAACACCCCAATCGGTCCAATAACCCATAGGATCTAGAAATATTTCCCTTTGAGATTCATAACCTCCTTCTTCATCCTCCAAAGCTAGTGGATATTCAGAGTATTTCATGGTTGGCTTTCTGGCTTGATCGGAACAAAGATTGTTGATAGGAGCTGAGAGAGATATGGAAACAGAGATAATAACGTGAGGAGACACAGATGAGAGGGAGAGAGATACAAATTACAAAGGCCAAATTGTTAAAATCTCTCCTCTGGCTTAGCAAAGTTGCGCCGAACTCGTGCTTTAAAAATAAGCAAAATACCACTTGGGATTATAAAAACACTACGCACGTGCCCTCAAAAAGAAAACACCGTTAACCCAAGTTTAACGGCATTAGATTTATATTAAAAATACATTTATATCCCTTTATTTTGAGCCATTAAATCTTGACTTAGAAAAATTAACGGTTGAGATTGATTGTTAATTATAAAATTAAATAAAAATTATAAAATATATATAAAATATAAAAATATATAGTTGTATGTAAATTTAACTAAATTATAATAATAAAAAATACAAACAAACACACACAAGTTAACACACACTAACATCAAACACACACACTTTGCACACACACCAACATCGCACACACACACTTTGCACACACACTAACATCGCACACACACTAAAACACACTCTGCACACACAGTCACACACACAGAGTCACGGACACACACGAACACACACATACAGTCACTCACACTCTACACACGCACAGGCACACAGACTCTGCACATAGCACACACACTGTCTTCACACACACTGCACACAGCACACACACTCTCTTCACACTCACACTCACACTCACACACACACACTACACACACCATGAACACACACACACAGTCACTCTCCTTCTCCCCCGACACCCCCGTACATTAGGATTTTTGTATGATTTTTTTTCAAATTAAATGCAAATAATTTGAGATTTGGTGAAATTGATAAAGGGTTTTTGTTTAGCTTGAGAAGACGCATATACCAGTGTTTTTGGTCATTACTCCGACGACGGTGGTGGTAGAAGAGAAAGGTTGAAGACGGTGAAAAATGAAATTTAACAAGTAAAAAGACTTATTTGTAATATAGGATAAGTTAATTTAAATTTATAAAAAAAAATAGGCATAATAGTGAATATGTTTGTACTTAAGGGTATTTTGATCATTTTAGTACTTTTAAAAGTCAAAATGAAACTAAATTACATGGTCAGCTGCACCCCAAGCGCGTGCATTTCAATCTCCATTATCGTGGAAAATTGTGCAGTGTTTTTATAACCGCGGGTGGTATTTTGCCTATTTTTAAAGCACAAGGGGTTTGACGCAACTTCGCTAAACCACAGGAGGGATTTTAGCAATTTGGCCAATTACAAATAAGCAATTACTCGTTTCCAACTCACATCGGGCGTTGATCTCGCCTGCCATGTCATAAGTTTAAACCAAAAAATTCAAATTCCTCATTGGTGGGGCTAAAATTGTCTCAAAATTGAATCCTATAGAACTAATTTTAGACTTAAAATTCCTATAGAATTAAATGTGGCCTAACCTCAATCCTATGGAACCAAAAATGGATTTATCTCTTTTTTTAATGATTTTTTTTAATATAAGATGTCCCTTTTTTTTTTTTTTTTGGAATTATGTTCTTGAAAACTATTGTCACTCAATAAGGATCTCTCTTCATTGTCTATATATACCAAAATAGAGGATTGTGTTTAATTTGCCTTGCAACGAATCACAACAATATTGTTATCCTAGCTCTTTGCCCATTCGTGGTGCACGGAGATGGATAGCATGTTTATTCAAGATTTGGCCGACGTTGACAAAAAGAGGTCCACTTTATATGATCGAGTTGACATACGCAAGGCCATGAAAAAAGTGAACGACCAATGTCGAACAAGCTTCAACATGCAACAGCCGATTGACACACATTCTACCAAATTATTTTGAACCAAAAGTTTAAGCATGCATGATAACTACGAAGTTTAATGAATACAACAATACAATTTGACATGACCTATTTCTCTGTTTCGAAATCAAGCAATTTAAGCCAATTTTTTTTTTTTTCGTTTTCAAATCTGCGACGTGTAATTATTGGGGAAATTGTAAAGACCAGACCATCACAAATGATTTTCTCATAAATTAGGCCAAAAGCAAGGGATAATATTACTATAAGGAACAAAACTTGAGTTAAAGATATCCATACAACTTCTAAAGTATTTTAGTCTTAAATTGTAATTTTGTCTAACAAGAATGAAAGTTTACGTGACATGTTTGATTTATAATTTCAGCTGTAAAATGTCAAGTTTGAATGTTGTGTGAGCTCACATTTAAGGCATTTTGTAGGCTTTTTGGATTTAATATTTTTGAAATTTTTAATTAAAATCCCTAGCATCACCTCCTAAGAAAGTTTGTTATAGGTCACTTTTACACATTTGAAATTCAAACTGCATTTTGAATCACTGCTCGGAATGCAAATCATGACAAATCAAACAATCTTATATGTGTAATTGAGCGGATAAAATCTCATATTCCAAAATGGTGTCTTCTCCAATTCTATAATGCACATTCATACTGTGTATAAAACTATTTTCTTAACACTTGATCTAAATCAATGCAATGGAATAAGAAATGAAACACAGTTGGAATAAAGGAATTCAAGTGGTAGTACTACAAACAAGTAGGTCAAACATGTCCATGAACTTTTCTAACATGGCAACCAAAAAAGAGGATACAACTTAATTAATGTCATATAAACAGATGCTTTTTTTTGAAGATATGAATGTTTAAGAATAATTAAAAATATTTTCATTATTTTGTTCCTATGAATTAAATAGCTTATAAGTCCCAAAGTTTTATCTTATAATTTTCTCCTTAAAAACTTACAACGTTCGGTAACACAACAAAGAAAAGAAAAGAAAAGAAAAGTAATATTAGTGTCAAAACATAAAAATTGTGTCAAAAAAATTTATGCCAATAATATATAGAACGTAAGAATATCATTTATTTTGGCACTAGTTAAGTTTATTTTACAACTATAATTTTTATTCTCACCAAATCTGTTTAAAGGAGACAAGATCTGTATTTCAAATCTTCATATTTACAATTAGTGATACATTTATAATAAAAAATCTAATAACAAAAGAATTGTCAATATAAAATTGTGACAAAATTTTGACCAATCATCAATTATGCTAGCTTAAACATAATTTTCACATGACAAATATTATTTTTATTACACGACAGAATTTTTTATAATTAGCCACAACTTTTACACTTTCAATTTTTACATCAGCACCAATTTTTCCTTGTGCTATATCTTGGTGTCTAAGTTTGAACGCTTTTATACCAAAAATACTACCATATTTTTGAAGAGCTTATAAATTTCAAACAATCCATAGAATATTTCGAGAGCTTATAAGCTTAGCCCAACACCATCTAAGAGCAACAGCTTACGGATTGATTATACAACCAGAATATCTAATTGGTACTTTTTGGAGTTGCATTTTTGGCATTTTGTATTCACCTAGGCAAGTATTTGGATGACATAATTGGAGACAGAGTCCAAGTATGTTTACAACAAATCCTGCAACATGTAAACGATCCTCGCACTCATATATTTCCAATGACAATCAAAACAGGAGAAAACTATTTTTTTTCTTTTCTTTGCTGAAACAAAATCTCATTTATGATAGAAATGATCCACATGTCGCAAACCAGTCGAGCGAGTCCCCTTGACTATTGATATTGAAAACTTCAAACAAAGGACATTTTATCACTAAAGTAACAAAAATTCTTCGACGGACAGGGAAAGAAGTTATTAATCGGTACTCCCTCTTCAAAGGAATATCCTTCAACAAAAGCTTAAAAATTAAAGTCAATAATCAAATTCCACTATCACTAAGTGAAGGAATATATGCACGACGTTCAACGGAATAATAATCCAATTCAAAATGTAGAACTATGCAGATTGTCCTGTTTGAAGACAAAAAATGTGGGACAAATGGAAGTATTTTTTTGCCATCACTTATTATGCGTTGCATAAGAAAGTGTGCAAGTCCAGCAAACATGTATTCAAATCCAAAAACCATCAAGAATACTACATAGTCCATCAGTCTCTCGCCAGATCTTATCCTGGCGACACAATTGCCAGCTATATTCAATGATGATCATCTTCATCATCCCCATGTCCGTCAGGAGGTCCGCCAGGGCCAACCACTTCCAACTGTAACCAAACAAACAGTACCATCAACATTTTGAAAGCAATAATCTCAGGGCATTTCAAAAACTAAGTTTTGTTTGTTTCCTATCTCATATCTGATAGAAAGACAAATACTCTCCCGCTACATTTGACCACACACAATATATGTTGCATATGTTGCCTGCCCAACAGCCAAAGTGACCTAGGTTTCCTCCTTGCATAACTCTAAGCAGAACCGCACACAATATGTTTGTTAGTTTTGTTAGTTCTGCTTGTTAACCTATAACTAAGCTAAAAGAAGCAAATTTTCAGGCATGCTCCTGAGCATACTCTAATTTAGACCAAATAAATTAAATCCAACAAGATAGAAACCCTCCCAGCTTTGGCGTCTCAATATGGTTAGGCGGTGAAGCACTGAAAATCCAAAGGGCCATGGTTAGGAGCTCACGAGCATATTTCTACAAATTAACCAAGAAAGAAAGCAACGAACAAAGAGATTGATGCTTCCATGTTGATAATCATTTCAATGTTACATGCACTTAGCTTTTGTTATGCAGAGTTGATAAAGATCTAGTTATCGGGAAATCAAAGTTTTATTTTATTGAACTTTTTTGTGTCAAGAAAAATGCAGTAAAAATAATCTCTACATAATTTAGTGCCTTTCGTGCTTACCACAAAGTATTGCGAGCATACTGGGCATTCATGTGGCTTGCCCTTCTCTAACCAGAACCAAACAACATCATGCTCATCCTCTGTTGAATAATGGGAATGCAGATCACATGGTCAGAAACTAGTAGGGCGTAAGTAAAAGGATCACATATATAGTCTTCACACAAACAAGAAACAAGAGCACATAAACACTTACCGCCTTCACCTCCAGGGCATCCTACGATTCTTTTGTCATAATAAGACTTTATGATAGCTGGTTCTTCCTGCAGGCAAACAAGAATACTTTTATTCTTTGGTTCTTTTCATTTTTGTGTGCTTACGTGTGCATGAGCATCGGGAGAGGGGCTCACATAAAATATATACCGATGGTCTCTAAAAGAGATACTTTATAAGAAAGACCGTAGGCAATATCATGATTTAACAAGTAATTTAGTGAAAGCAGGCAGAGTAGCGAAGAAATCCCACCAAGAGCAGTGAGCAACATCAATAGTAGGTTGATTTGAGTTAAGAGCACTGATTGAACTCAGTGATAACTGATACAAGTTCCTTATCTTTTTCCATTTGTGTTATTCTAGATGTTTAAATAGGCAGTAAATTTTCAGTGGAATCACCATACGCTAAGGTTAGGTCAATTAAATTTGTGAAATAACAAACTGGGTGACAGCAATTCCGCCAAAATTAGTGCAATTATCAATAGTGGCAATCATATCCACACACACACCCCCACAATCCTTCATTACAAGTACACCATTTACAAGGAAAAAAAAGTGCATGAAATAGAATCCGTATAGACATATAGACAACATCGTGTTGAAACATAGAACATGATAAAGAAGCTTTAAGAATGCTACGTAAACAAGCATCTCACAACCACCTTAAGCTAGTCTATTGCTCATAGAGGAAGTGCCTTTTTTCGCTCTTCCAATCCTACAACAATAGCCACACTCAGTGGAGTGCCAAATTGTGTGATATTTCACTGTTTAGCGGACATCTTGAGCTGCCATTCATTTTTTAGCGGTTCTTTGATGTTTATTACACTACAAATCCTATTATCAGCTACGGTCAATTAAAACAATCTTAGAACACACCAAGTGAGAGAAACACGACAACATTAAAGCCAAACATAAGACTTTACACACTAACCTTTGTTCCAAACGGACCAACCGGGTGGTTAATTTCCAGGATGTCCTTTCCCTAATAATAATTCAAAAAAAAACAATATAAGAAAAATCAACCACAACCAAAGACCAACAATTTCAACTCAACATTTTAAAAAATAAAACAAAAATAAAATAAAACAGAGCCAGATTAACTGAGTGAAAATAAATCACTCACTTGAAGCTCCGCCTCGAGCTCTTCGCGCTCATGACCAGTAGCAATTGGCATTACATCCTCCACTTTTTTAGGCACATTCCCTATAATTCGCATTCCATTAAAACATTAAAAAAAGAAAACAAAAACCAAAGAATGCACAAAAAATCACTTCAAATAACACAATTATCAACCTACATAACGGTCAAAACGATTTCGATAAGCCACATAACGGTCATAACGATATCGACAAGCCAACAAGAATTAGGGTTTAGGAACACACCAGAATCAGTAGCGAAGTGGCGAGAGAAGATGGGCAAAGCACGTAGAACATTCTCCGGATCTCTGGAAGATCCGACAGCGAATCGGGTAGCCTTGGCGGCGGATCGGGCCGGGGCGAGAGCTCGAATCTGGATCGCAAGCCTTCTAAACATGTTTCGGATTCGATTAAAGTTCTGGAATTGGTCTCAGGTCGCCCCCCTTTGATTGAAAATATAATTAGTTTCTCTCTCTAAAATTTTAGTTGCTGAGAGATGAAAAAGTGGAGAAAGGGAATGAGTGTGGGGAGGCGTTGGGGGAAAGAGTATTTCTGGGTAGGGTGGAGAAGAGAACGGTGGCATTGGCCACAGGAGCTGTTGATTCACACGTGTCAAGTGCCATGAGTTTGGCACGCGCGTCTTTTTTTACTATTTTTTCTTGGGCCGATTCTATTTTCCTTTTTATTTATTTATTTTTTCTCCTTTTCTTTTTTACAAGTTCAGTTTTAATACTAAGTTATGATCATTGAAAAAAAAACACATTTCAATATATAAAAAAAAAAAAAAAAAGATGCTTGTTTGGAGTTTTTAAAAATGTAGAAGCCATAAAAAAGTGCAAAAGAAGTAGATTCAAATAAAAATACAATTTAAATTATTTTTAATTATTTCATCTAAAATGCAAAATTATTTGATTTAAAAAAAAATACACTCTATTATAAAAAGTACGAGATACATTTTTTTTTTGTAAATATATTCAAGCAAGCCCTGAGCCAATGACTCAATTAGCTAATTTGTAATTCAAAAATTAAATTAAATGCGATTCCTCACAGGAAAATGAAACCCACTGGAAATCTCAACCAAATAAAAAAGAAACCCTATCGAAATGTTTATCAAATCAGTCACATTTAAAAAGTTCTTAAATCAATCGCCCGAAGGATACGACAGAATTCAATTTATTTTTGTTATCATAGTCTTAAATCAAGACTGTATAAGATATCACTCAAACTTGATAATTACAAAGTATTTTTCACGGAACGATTAAAACAAAGTAAAATTGCAACTTTCTCCGTCCAAATTTCTGAGTTTCTATTTGAAGTGATAAGAGTTGTGAAAATGAAAATATTATGCAATTTGAGGGTGTTAGGAATTACTTTTATTTTTGGAGAAGTTGGAATTGAGTAGTAAAAGTTGATAATTTTTGAAAATAAAAGTTAAAAGTTGGTAGTAAAAATATGGAGTGTTTGGAAATAAAAATAAAAAGCAATTAAAAGTTGGTAAAAAAACAATTTAAAAAGTTCAATTTATTTACGAAAATACCAAAAAATACTTTTAAGCTGTTAAATTTATTTACGAAATACTTTTTTTCAACTTAATTTAAGCAGAAATTATAAAATCAAACACTTAAAATAGATTTTTTGAAGCTAAAAACAGCAAAATATTTTTTTAAAATTTTTCAAAACACCCCTTTTACATCATTATCCTCGAAAGTTGTAGTGAAATTAGTACTCCTATATCATCATTAGTTCAAATGTGAGGACAAATTTGAAAAAGAAAAATAAAAGGCCCCCGCAATGGAAGAAAAAAATTATACTTGTGACTAATATAGAGTATTCATAGAACGCATTTCATCATAACAATAAATAGAGGCATTAGCTAGTACCTAGTATCAGATCTTTCACGTGGAAAATCGGCGTGACCTATTTAGATTTCACTTAATATATATATATATATATATATATATATGTGGATCGAGACATGCATCTCTGTTGTAAACATTTTATTTAAAAAATACAAAATTTAATAAAGAGAACACATATCACAATCTGCATGCAATTGGGCACGATCCACAAAGAAAGCATTGAACCTCCTCAAAAAGTACATACATACACACATCTTTAAGCAACATGAGAACATACAATTTTCAGGGTGAGATTCAAACTGTATCTATGTAGAGTTCAACTAAAACATCCCTAATTAGTGGAATCTAATATCTCAGATGGCCAACATAAATTTAAAATATACAATGATATAATATATTTTCACCTTCAGCAGCAACTATGTTCTTGGAGGCAAGTCAATAACAGTCTGTTTTAGCTTCTTCTTGGATTTGGGTTCCTGCCTATTATCTTCCTCC
This sequence comes from Petrea volubilis, assembly GCA_026212405.1. Classification (NCBI taxonomy): domain Eukaryota; kingdom Viridiplantae; phylum Streptophyta; class Magnoliopsida; order Lamiales; family Verbenaceae; genus Petrea; species Petrea volubilis. The sequence continues at coordinate 3,794,299 of CM047871.1, read as the reverse complement.
AGTTTCCTCCTCAGACTTTTGAGGTCTTCTTCACTCACCTTCCCATCTAAACTCTTGTTCAGCTCATATGCTTCGTATAACATACGCTTGTTCTCTTTGCTTGCAATATCATGGTCCACCACTGGACAGAAACAAATAACAAGCAAACATTTTCGATGACTTTTGGAACTCTTGAGAATAAAACAAACAAAATACGTAGCATAACTTGACATGAAACAGACAAAAGCCTCACGGTAAATTTGCAATTTTGAACAGAACTATAACTAGAGATGCCAAGAGAAATGAGTTAAAAAAAAAAAAACAAGAATTTAAAGGCAATTGACCTGGCTTTGGATAATCTTTTCCAATAATGCATTTTGCTTTAACTTGTACGCTTAGAGGAGCTGTCCATGGCTCGTAAATATACTCCTTGGGCATGTCTGCAACACTAATATCACCTTCAAGACTACAAAACATAACATGCTAATGAATCGTAAAGCAATTAAATGTACATACCTTTTAGTACTGGGAGAAAATGCCTAATATAACTGCCTTTCGGGTCATATTTCTTCGCAAATGAGATTGGAGAATAGATGCGGTTATACTGGACATACAAACAGTCAAGATATGGTGAATTTGTGTAAGGTCTCATGAATTCAGGGAAAAACCAGTGAAGCTGAGGATGTCTGTTTTTAAGTTTTTCAAATACAAGCCAAGCTCCTGCTGCTTAAGATTCATCCCGTTCATGCTTGGAATTGCAATTTCCATAAATTTAAAATTCTAAAAACTGCTAATAAATATAGCCCGCTGAAGAGTACCACTATAACCTCAAAAGTCAGCTGATTGTTCATGAAATTTACAATGGCCAAGATGAAATAATGAGAAGTTTCTCAAACCTGGTAAAAGAATGATGAGCATGATAGCCATAACCAGTTAGCATTATTGATTGACCAATCCGAATCAATAAGAAGTCGCTCAAAAACGTCACGCCCTTTTTCCCAATGTACAAACTGTCAAGATTGCAACCACTATCAATGAGAGAAGATACAGGGCAAATTTGAATATGGCAAACGCTCTTGAAGTCAATTACCAAGTCTCCACGAGTTAGAAAGCAAGCAACACAGTGCCGAGCAAGGTGGTGCATCCAGCCCCACTTTCGAAGCTGTTCTATCAAAATAACAATTTAGATTGAAAGGTTGTCCATGACAATAAAGCATGATCCAAAACTAGCAAACTATATCGAAGAGTGAGCATTTTCTGGACCAAATTTTGAAACTAACCTGAACCATTATGGCATCAATCCATGGAAATCCTGTCCTAGCATCCCTCCAGGCGGCTAGCAATTCATCATCATTCTTCCATGGTATCTATTAAAAAAAAAAAAAGGTCACTTGAAATGACAATTAGATAAATTCTTCAAGTACCATGCCAAATATCAACATGGCCTACCCCGAGATTTTTCCATGAGGCTAATAATATTTTATGAAGTATTTGTTACTGCATAGAAGAACTTCATACTATATGTGCCTAAGAGAATATTAACATGTGATGCCAGAAGTTCTTCAATGATGGTCTAATATAATTCTGTCACCGTGCTACAAAGTAAGATCATATGGGTGTAAGTTACGTGATCCAAAACAGATAAAAACGATCAATAAATATGTTTCAGTAAAAAGAAAGTAGACCAAGGCACTGTTCGCCAATCAATCTGGGAATATTGTCAATACCTGTTTGCAAATTCTATTGTCCTTCATCTGGTCAAAATTAGGAGTGCCAAAAGCAACCGTGTAGAAGAAATCTCGCCACAACAACTACAGAAATTCAGATAATCAGATGAATGGAAGTCGATGAGACTTACAGTTATTCTAATAGTATCTAATAGTAAACTAACCTGTCCAAGAAGGGAAACAGGAGGAGATGTGTGTCTTTTCACATTTCTCTGAACCTCTTGAAGACACTGGTAGAAGTACCTGGAAGACAGACAACCAAACTTCCAACAATTTGGAGAAAGAGAAGAGATTAGAAGGCTTCTGGAATAGAAAGAAATGAATTACTACGAATGACCTACCTTTAAATAAGGTGATAAAACAGTAGTTGCTGGTTTAAGAAATGAAGTCGGATCTCCCTTGGGTTTCTCAAAGTTGGCAACCCAGTCCTGCCAAAGAGAATAGAAATTTCAATTGTACATACACCAAAGGGTTGAGCAGAATTTCATAACAATGCACCAGGAAAAAATTGCAACAACTTTATCAGCAAAATTCCTCATCATATTCCCAAACATTTATTTGTCACGACTTTAGGCCTTGATTCAGAAGGAAAAAAACTTTGGTTGACAACTAGATTATTTCAAACAGAGAGAGCAGGAGACAACCTCCCATTTGATGAGATAAATATATTTCTTAAGTCAACTTTGCGTACAAGATTACGTTCAACGGCGAACTTTACTAAAGCTATTGAAACAACTTTTAGGGCCAAGGAGTACAGTTTTTTGCTTATAACCCCAACAGTCACTTCATCAAGACTATTCACACATCCTCTTATGATTATATTTCTGGTTTACTTTCAGTAAAAATGATTTTCACAGGATAAGTTTACAACAGCAATATCACTCGCAGGTCACACGAATAATCAATAGAGAAGCCTTACTATGTTGTCAAACACACTTGTCTTCTTCTCATTTCAGGGTAACATCCAAACCAGTTATCCAAATACTAAATGAACAAAATTCTTTTAGCGGTTTTGGCAAGCATGAAAGTTTTTTAAACTAGTCTATGACCTAGCAGTGTCTTGAAGTAACATTTTAGTGCCTTTACTACGTTGACATTCTCAAGTAGAGGCACTAGGGTTGCTACCAAAGTTATTGTTGGCAATATTGCAACAATATGACAGACTAGTTTATCCACCAAAAGGACGCATGTTGCAGCACTTTCAGGAGAACAGGGATATGCTCCAGCATACCTTGCTTGATATTGATTCTCTCAACCGTTTTAATGCTTCTGATTCACCACCTCTGAAGGGAGTCCTCTCATCCTGTCCATCAATGTCTGTTAGACAGAGCTTGAACTAGAAGGACATTTAAATATATTAGTAACGTCATACCTCTTTTACGTCCTCATAGCCAAGTTCCTTGATTGATGGGACTTCTGAAATAGGAGAGTTCCCAACACTCCCAACAGGAGGTAGGCTGGTAAGCTGAGTTGAAATGGGAGATGAGGCCCAAGAGGGCTCCCCAGCCAGTTTGACAAAAGACTGATAACTCAAAGGTGGTTTTCCACCATTCTAGGACGAAATGAACAAAAAGGGTTAAAAGGGGATATTCCAACTTCCAAAGACTTCATTATTTCTATCATTATCTGGTTTCTTTGAAGAGTAGAAAAATTGTTGTACTTTGCATAAACACATACTTACCTTCTGTATAATATCTGCAGGATCGAAGAGTGTATGACTCACGGGAGAGAAAATTTCTATACCAGCAGCAGTAGCATATTTCTGCAGGATGAGAATATTAAACCGTTTCTTGCAAACAAATATTGAAGTATAATTTCATGAACTACTACAGCCTCACACATAAAAGAAATTAAGAACCCTGCTACTCTTCTCCAGCTATATTGTGACTCAGACACCCCAAAAGAGTACAGATGCATTAAGATTTCCGTTATAAACTTACTTTGACTTTATCATCCAAAGCTTGATAGTATGGCTCTGTGTCGAATTCAAAGCATAGCTTCTTTATGCTCCACTGGTGATTCAGAAGAAAAAGAATGATTTTAGAAGATAAACATAGAAGTTATGAAAGTATATAAGTACAATTTATATCCATCAAGCTGATTACTGCAGTAATGCTATGCTCAGTAACTTATATTTACTGCATGAATTTATACATATTGGTCCTACCATCTCAAATTACCTATGCAACACTCAGAGTATCACACGCAATCACCCTGAGTTAAACTCACAAGAGATGTCACAAACCACTGGTAATGTTATTTGTCATCAAATTGAAAGGATGTCCATCATAATCAAGGGCATTTATAATCAAAACAAGGGCAATTTCAAGGATAGCAAACACCAATTACTGATGCCTCCAATGGTAGGTTGCCAGGCTGTAATGAGTTGTAGCACTTGGCATCATGGAGATGACAACCTAACTATGTCATTGAAGTAATTGGCCACCGAACAATTAGTCAATCTCAACAGATATGACAATGACACAATTTATTCTCAACGACAAACACGAAAATAGAATCGCAATCACAAGTTCTTCAGGAATTAAAGGTGTTCGTCTACTGAATCTTGTAAGTCTTATCTTTATCTGTTTACCTATGAACCCCAGTACTTGAATCCACAGAGGATTGTAATCATAAACGATCAGAAGCATACAAAAATCTGAACTATTATAAATGAACTTCCATAGAGATTCCTTAATCAAAATCACCGTTCTCTAAAGTCTAAACACATACTCTCAACTAATAAAGCAAACTATCTACATAAAAGGCCATGCATCATAAGCAAATGCTAACTACAACAGCTGCGGCACAGGCAATACTCAAAAACCACCACTCAAATTCCCACATAACAGTGTAAACAATTCTAGCCTGGTTAAGCCACACATTGTTCAAGCTTATTTTAAACTTGTGCTCGATAGTGCTACAATTGAGTTGAATACAAACAAGCTAAAATAGTTTCAGGCAAAATATAATTTCACTTCACTTTTTTTGGCAGCAATTCTGAAATAACAGGCCAAAAAAAAGGGAAGTTTACCTCTTTCAAGCAGCGGAACAAGACCTCGCTAGGCTCACCCTTGAGAACCAGCAAACGCGACCCCAATTTCTTGAGATTCAAGTCGAGATCCACCAGGCTCTCGAGCAAAAACCCAATCCTGTTCAACCCTGCAAGCTTCGACCCGGGGGAGAACGCGTTCCGGTCGGGCTCCATATAGTGTGGGTCGATCACGAACACCGGGTACACATAATCAGACCCTTTGGCAGCGTATTCCAGCGCGGGATTGTCGTGGATTCGGAGCCCCTTTCTGAACCACATGAGAGAGTTGGATCCGGTTACCATTGTCGGGTTCGAAGGCGAAGAGAGTGACAACACTGGGAATCGCATTGAATAGAAAGGGGGTTTTGAGGGGGGGGAAATGGTGGTTTTTAAACGGGTTACGTGTTTCCCGCCTCGGATTTGAAGGGCTAATATGCGCCGGAGGTGAGAGTGAGGTGGTTTGTTAGTAGCCGTTAGAAGTGGCATTGTTGGCAGCTGCGCGCAGGATTGTGGGAGTTGGAGAGAGAAGGGTTGGGATTGGCTGATAGCGTGCCACGTTGATGGTTGTACAACTCGAGCCGCTGCTTTTAATGCGTTTGATTTAGATAAATAAATGTTTCCCATAATAAGTAATAACTTATTACTACCCCGTTTTACAATATTTTTCATTTTAATATTTTATTTTATTTTAAAATATATGTTATTTTATAAAAATAACTACAATATTTAATACATTTTTTAAATTTTATCCTCGCATAAACAATAAAGATGTTTGCCACTTTTGATATGATTTGATGTGATCAATTAAATATAAATTATTAATAAAAAAACTATATCAAATCCTTAGTTATTTATTATTTGTTAATTTATTTGTTCATTCAAGATATCTCATACTTTTACGAGTTTATTGTTTGGTTATGAGGATTTACAATGTTAGATTAAATGAAAAAATACTTTATTGTCCTCTCATTTTTTAAGTGTTTTCTATATTCACCCTTAAAATTTATAGCACCATTTCAATCAGGAATATATTTATCCATTGTATCACTTTTAAAACTAACATCCATATTTTGATATAATTTATTTAATTAATTTCATTTAAATAAGTAAAATTATTTTTATAAGTCATAATATTGTGAACATTGAATTTTTGATAAATAAAAATATTTTCAACTTTGTGCCATCTAAAGTTTGTATTTATTAAGATAAATATTTAAATATCGAATATCAATTAATAGTGTGAATATATACTTTTTGTTTGGTGAACTTATATTAAAAATATTATTATTTAGATAATTTCTTACAAAATCTACAATCATTCAAAATTTGAAAAACTTACAATCATTCAAAATTTGAGTATTTTTATAAAAGTCAATTGGTAATATGAATTCAAAATATGTTATTATTTATAATAAAAGGATAAGATTGTTTTTTCAAATTTATTAAAGGAATAAATAAAAGAAAGGAAAACATATCACACCTTTGTAGGTGTGATCTGTAATCAAATAAATCTGTCAAACAAATCTAGGGTCATTGTATAATCATAGGCCTAAAATTTTGCAAGTAAATAATAAATTAAGTGGGTAAATATATCTATTAGATTCATTCCAAAATAGCAAACGTGCCCTAAAAATATAATCTATTTAAATCAATATTTAATACATTTTTATTTGGGATTGTTATAGTTTCAATAAGTCTTTAATAAGAACAAAAATTGACTATTAATTCGTCTAACAGGATGAATCATTAGATTCCTTAAACAACTTTTAGGATTCGAATCTTTGAGTTGTTAATGGAGCAATGGTTTGGGATAATAGTCCTCATAATGAACCTTTATAATACTCCAATTTAGATTAATCAGTTAGTGGGTCGAAATCGAGTAGCTGAGACAAAAAAAAATTAATAGGAATAAAGTTGTCAAGTTTGTTACCTCTTAAAATCCTTTTAGAATGTTGGAAAAAACCTTGAACCACAAATATTGCAAAAACAGTGGTAGTACTTTTAATTCCCTAAATTTGAGTAAAAAATTAAAAATTGAAAAACAATCAATCCCAATTAAGGAGCACAGAATGTACAACAAAGCTCGTGCTTTTAGCATAAAAGAACCGTGTATGCTAGCACGGATAGAACAAAGAGCTCGTGTTAAGATCCAGCAAAATTGTGTGCTTCAAAATAAAATTTATGTACTCCAACATGGCGTGAATTTTCATAATTCCCGTGCTCCAAGACGAGATTCGTTATGCGCCAGCACAAGAGATGCATAACGAAACTCAAAAACTGATTAAAAAGTATTATCCTTCAGCTTTTTCTTTATTTTGCTAGGGTTGGACCTTTATTGTTATGTAGTATTGTAGTATTTTCTCTAAGTTAGTTTTATTTGTAGAGACGAATTAGATTGATGAGTGAGTATGATATGAATGTATCTACACACCACAAGTAATCCAATATCAGTATGTGATAATCCTTCTTTTTTTTTTTCTCCCCAATTACTTCACACAAGAATATTGTAGATTGTATGACAATAAGTAATTCATAAAAAGGTTACAATACTCTTATAATGTTAATTGATTCGATATTAGTAATCGGGACCTTTTAATTCAAATAAGGGATAAGAACAGGTTCGAGTAATACAAACAACTAGGGGATTTCATAATTACAAGCTTTCACCGGTCTTACTTTTAATTCAACGATAGTTTGATACTTATTTGTTTTTCTTGTTTTATTTGATCGTTTGAATAAAGACGAATTGCATTAAAATAATATTTAGTAATTGGATAAATTGATTTGCCGCGGAAACGATATTTAACTCTAATATCTATTAAATAATATTTGAAACATTTGCACTTAAATGACAAGTAATTTCTGCAAAACATTAATGACATGCCCATCTAGATTGGGACATTTGCAAGAGTTGAAGGGGACAAACCATTTTCCTCTGCAACTCCAAAACACGAAGAATTAATTTATTTCTCCCCCAAAGGAATCTCAATATATAAATATTTGTTTTTAAATTCCATAAGCACATATAAAAATTTATTCTCAGAATAAATAATAACCCAATTACAGTTGAGTTTAATTAATTAGAGTCAACTGCCCATGTTTTTTTTTTTCACTCATTTTGGCATTGTATTATTAATGATTGATTTGTTGTGCCATGTTATTGATCAATTATTGCTTTGTTTAATTATTCCCAAATCTTTATTTATGCAAGCACTAATTATACTATATGTTTTCTTTTCTCTAGACACCTTACCTTTCTACATTGATCATCTATTTTTACAAGTATTAATTAAAACAATGATTGCCTATAAAAAAATATACAAAAAATCAAAATCATTATACAGAATGATGAAATTCATTATTTATTTTACTTAAGAGGATGTTTGAGATTCTTCTATGGAGAAAAAAATTAATTAATAAAATGTCCCTCAGTCATTTTTTTTTTAAATTTTGTTGACTTTTCAGATTCTATTGTTGCATGTTGGTAGTGTGCCATATGAAATGGCAACAATAATCTAATTAATCCAATTTGTAAATGAAAGAGCCAATGTAATGTCATGAAGAGTACTATTTAATTTTAAAAATTTTAATATTGCATAATACACTACGAGAAAAAGTAAAATTACTGATAAGATTTAGAAGTGATAATATAAAAATTGTCACCAATGACTTGTATTAAGTAACAATACCTTCTATCTTGTCGTTGATTAAGTTTTTATGATGACAACAATTTTTATATTTTCACAATATCACTCAATAGTGACAATAATTCGTGTTTTAGTTGTTACAATTAACAATTAATGACACGCATATAATGACAACAAAATTTGCCGTTAAAAATTTTGTTACAAAATTCCATTGCCACTAAGCTGTCACAATAGTTGTGTTGCTAATTGTCAATTTTTTACTATATTGTCATATTTTTACACTATATTGTCACCATTAACATTTGTGCAGACTGTGTATTGTGACAACCTAAATTTGTTGTCATGAAATATATAAAATTAATAATAATTTTGTAGTGATAGCTAATTAATTTGTTGTGTAAAAAATGGATTTTGTCCATTTATTGGTGTTAGAAGCTGCTAACGCGGCTTGCCAGTGATGCATTTTTTTTATAATTATTTAATGAATATTGATGAGACCTCGATAATTTACACGCATAATTTTGCGTTTCAATAAATATATGAATATTTTTATTTATCTCTTTCCGTGTTGATATAAGCATCGTTGTCTCATTTGTCATAAATTGCTCATTGATTGCAAATTAAGATATTCCCTCAATTCCTTTTTATTTGTTATTTTAGCAGAAAAAATAATATTATTTCGAGATATTTGTCACTCTCGCCTTTTAATACTACATTTATTTCACTTTTCAACACTGCATTTATTATTATTTTTTTCAGACATACGTTTCAGTTTAATAAAGTATCATTTGTAAATTCTTATAAAACTATCAATAACTCGTTAATTAGAGTAATTAATTAAAAAGATTTTTTAGTCTTATTAATCTACAATTACGACTATTAATATTCCTTATTAATTTTTGTGTAAAAATTTAAACGATAAATTAAAGGAAACGAATTGAGTATTTTATTTTAATATAATATTAATGACATGATTACTTTTTTATTGGGAAAATGATGATATAATTAACAGAAAAGCATATCGTAACTTGAAGAACACTGCAAATAAATTTCGAAGTACGGATGAGAAAGTACTACAATTAAGGACACATCAAGTTTTTTGCTCCCATTCTACGTTATATGTAGCATTTTTAGCTGTAAAAATATTCTTTATTCTTGCTGAATTCTGGACAAAATAGGCAGATCCAAGAATCTGATTTCTACACTTCAAGAAATAGTCTTGACAACCAGGATACTTTTTCAACAATTAACACTATTTTTTTTTTTAAATGGATCTATTACAAGCAATCAATTCTATAAACGATCTATTTCAATCATCGCATTAATATCTCAAATAAAAAACAAACCGTTACAATTAAATATTATTAGAGTGCAATAGGAAGAGACTAGTATTAAATTGAAAAAAATACCCACATTTACGAAAAATTGAACCCACAATGAACACTATTAGAATACACCATTTTACTGACAAATCAACTCATTATAAATTTAGTTTTTGTTATTGGTTTTATCTATAATAAATCTACTAATAAATATCTTGTTACTTATTATTTTTGTAGATCTATTTACATTAATTAAACTCCGTTACAAATATCTAAAATTTACGACAGAATCTCTCCTGTTACAAACTTTTTATTAGTGAATGAGAGTGTTTTTTTGTAGTACGAGTACAAGAGCCAAAACTACATTTAAAAAAAACAGAATGAACAAATTAAAGTAGGACTTGTTAACGTACTTGATTGACAAAGACTGTCTCAATGCCAACATAATTACTCATAAAAACAAAAGCCATGATGTATACAAGCATAAATCAAGAATTTACATAGAGCAGCATACATTTTCCTTTTTTTTTTTTTTTTTTTGGTTACTTCACCAATAAATGGCGCTGAGACTCGAAATCTGACCAAATTTCGAATCAGTCGGCGTGGAAGACTTCACCATGGGAAATTCAAAGTTGGGAAAAAACGACGAAACATTAAAACTAAACAGACTAACACGTAAAAGGGTTAGACGAGATCGATCCTATTAGACAACTTCTAAGTTAGACAAATGAAACACGACCCGAGTTAGAATTCTAACATTCCTAAAATAGAACTCGATTAAAAATTAAATAAAAAAAAACCTTATATGACTTAAACACGGACCAAAATTAAAAAAAAAAAAAAACAGCATATTTTTCAAGACTTATCTAATATACCACCCCTACTCCTTTTTTTTTTTTTTTTTTTTTTTTGGGTTTTTTGAAATGGTCCTATAATTTCCTAAATACAACGGGTGCACCATGTTGAGGGTGCAGGAGCATGAGGACCGACGGCGCGTGCTGGTAAGTCGGCGCGAGCTCAAATGAGAAGCGCTGGAGGATCATGGCTACGGCTAATTTGGCTTGTAAAATGGCTAGGTTTTGGCCGATGCATCGGCGCGCCCCCAAGCCGAATGGCATGAAAGCCATGGGGTGTTTGGCGGCGTGAGCCACGCCCTTGGCGAATCTGGCTGGGTTGAATTCGTGTGCGTCGTGGCACCATAGAGCGGGATCGTGATGGACGGCCAGGATGGGGATAAGGAGTTCAGTTCCACGCAGGATGTGGAGCCCACCCAACTGCATATCCGTCTTGGCCCGTCTGATTATTGCCACTGCTGGCGGGTACAGCCTCAGTGATTCGTTCAGAATCATTCCCAGCTGCATATGGGTTGGACAAAATAACAAATACTAATAATTAGTTAACCAATAACATTATTAATAATAATAAAGCAATTCTTGTATTTTAATGTTGTGGTACTAATAATTATAGTCATAATAATAATCCGTAGCTATTTATAGTTTTTTTTTTAGATCAGTAATTGCTCAACATTTATCCATTAGTTAGTTGTGATTTTTTTTTTTTCGTTTTGTCCTTTAAATGGAATAAAGGCGTAGTTTGTCTTAAATTTTGAACCCATCTTATTTATTCGAACACTTCTATTTGGAGACATGAAAGAACGAAAAATCAAATTTTAATTAAAATTTCTTGTAAATGAATTGAACAATTATAATTTCAAGAACCCAATAAAATAAATTTAAAGATTTAATGCTACATTGTCAAGAAAAGAGGGGAAAAAAAGTGAAAAGCAATATATATATATATATATTTTTTTTGATAATTAAAAGCAATATTTGTTGGACATTCTAAAATTGATATTTTTGAGAAGATACATCAATTAATTGTGTCACCTAGAAACCCCTATCCAGAAGATAAGACCCCTTTTTTGCGCATCTAACACATGCTAAAGTTTCGCCCTTTTTAATTTCTTTTTTATATTTTATTTTCTTGGGAACAATTATCAAGGCAGATATTTTATTTTATTTTATTTTATTTCTTTTCTTTTGAGGAAAAATAAAAAAATAAAAAACCAAATTTGTTTTGTTTTGTTTTTTTTTCCATCATCTACTCTAGAGAGAGAAAGAGAGGGGAGGAGAGAGAGGGAGGGAGGGACCAGAAGAGGGGCAGAGAATGAAAGAAATAGTAAAGAAATCAGAAAGAAGGTGGGAACTTTAGCTTTTTTTCCCACATACCGTTTTGAGCTTTGCAAGATCATCTTTAGTGGGGGTGTCACGTGCTCCACACACCGTCAGGACCTCCTCACGTGCCTGTTCCTGCCACTGGGGATGCATGGCCAGGAGGACGGTGGTCCACGTAAGCAGATTCGACGTCGTATGCTTGCCGGCAAAGAAGATGGTCTTGCACTCCTCGACGACGTCGTCGGGGGTGATGGCGAGTAATTGAGAATGCGATGGCGATTCATCGGCGGTGGCGGCTTGTTTGAGACTGGCCTTGATCATGAGTTCCAATAAATCGTTAGGACATTCGTCTGACACGGCCTGACAGCAGCCTCCCGAGGAATTTCTCCGCCTTCGATCGATGAGCTTCAGCAACGATTTCCGAATTTCTTTTTCCAGTCTCCAAGATATTCTATTCTTTTTAGTCGGCAAGAACCTGTGTGTTAATAATAACAACTATTCAATTTTCCGAATTTCAAGATTCAAAATTCGAGGCCCAAAACAATCATATTTCCCGAAAATAAATTTTATCCGAATTTAATTTGATCCAATCTAACAAATCATATAACAAATAATGGGTCACTCGACTCACTCCTTTTAAATTATTTACTAATTAATTAAAATTGATTTAGTCGAGTCGGATCTATCTAAAACTTCTTCAAATATCGGGTTCAATTTTCAAACGAAACTCGAATTATTAATGAAATTGAATGAAGTATTAAAAAGTTCAATTTTGAAGCATGCCTATCCAGACAAAACACGTCGTCCCTATCACTTACATTCTTATTTATCATTAATTTCCCCCCTTTTTGGACAATTAAAACAAAAGAGAAAAAAAAAAACCAAATTCGGGTTCTTCAAAATATTTTATGTTTTCATACAACAAAATAAGGTAAAAAAAAAAAAAAAGTCCAAATTCCACGACTATAGTTTCTTAATTAAAAGCTCATCACGAGTTGAACTTAATTTTATATATATTTTTTAAATATTCTGATGTAATAAAATAAAAATAAAACAAAAAACACCAGAAATTTTGGGTATAAAACAAAATATGTTAAAGAAAATTCCAAAACTCTACGGCTATAACTTGTTAACTAAAGCCCATTATGTGATACAAAATATTTCGAACCGTCTGGACTCAGAAAAAAGTAAACTATACTCTACATGCTTGTGGGCTCGATGCTAAAACTAGGCGTACGAAATTATTATAACGAAACAAAAATGCACCCCCTAAAAAACGAAACTGGTAGCTGAATTAATTAATTCATGCCACATTGGTACAAAAAGATCACAATTATTGCATTCCGATGATTATTAATTCCTAATCGGGACAACGCTAATTAGCTGATTAATAAATTATGCAACAATTAATTACAAGCACTTCCATCAAAAATAATAATAATAATAATAATTACAAGCACTGGCTGAGTGAGTTCGACGGGGCTGGAGAGTGAGGTCGGTCTCCTCATTTCATCAAGTTCATATCGAATTAAATTTTATGTGTATTCTTTTTGAAAATTTTAAAATCAAAAAAGGCAATAATATAAATGCCTTGTATAATCTCAGCCGGAAAAAACAAAAAAAAAAAGAAAATTCTGACTACGTCACTGATTATAGATACAAAAATTTATGCATACCTATAGCCAGGGATGAAAACTTTCTGATAAGCCTCGGTAGCGTGGACCATTTGCTGAGATTGGAGTTCAAAAATGGCTTTACCATCTTCGTAGCTACTTCCAAAAGTGGCTCTTGTGATCACATCTTCGACTAGATTTTGGAACCAATCTGATACTTCAATCTCAACTTTCCCAGCATTATTTGACATTTTTGAGCTCCATTTCATCAGGGCCTCCTCCATGCTTCGTGCCATCATCGGTATCATTAACTGTAAGAGCATAGATATTAACCAAAATAAAATAAAAATTAGTTAAATGTACACACAACAGTGTCATCACATGCCAGAGGTGAATTTAAATTACTCGAATTCGACTCCAAAGTATATATTGAATTCGTACTACTTAGTAAGCTGTAATCAAGCTGGAATCGCTTAATTTAGTGGTTAATTAAGAGAAAAATTGAAGGAGGAATTTGGATTTGATGTGTGCGTGTGTGTGCGCGTTTGCGTGTGCGTGTGCTGACCTTGAGATTTTCTGTATGAAAAGTGGGTTGAATGATCTTTCTGTGGTGAGCCCATTTTTCTCCTTTGAGACTTAACAAACCATCACCTTCAATTTTCCTAACCAAAGGGGGTGACTCATTCTTCTCAAAGAGCTCTGATTTTAATACAAAAATTTCCCTGATGAGGGCTGGATCAGAAATTGTGAGACGAGGGGTTGGCCCAAACCACACAAGAAACATGGAACCTGCAAATAATTGATGTCCAAATTGTAACAAAAATTGTATAAATAAATGAAATAAAATTATAAATGTTTTAAAAGGGTATTGTATGAAGGTCTAATAACAACAAAAATTGCATGTACAAACCTTGAGGGGTTTATATTCCTCTAATCCAGGGATTAAACATAATTTACCAAAAGTGGAAGCAAAAAAAAGGAGAAAAAGTTATAGTTTTTATCATATTATTTGCAAGGCAATGGATAGTGTAGACCCTACAGAACACACACACACACACACACTATGATCCTCACAGCTCACACCAACTTTCTTGGCTGAGTAATGTGTATATATTTGAAAAGTTGTACAGAAAGAGTGCCACAAAAAATTGATATGTGGCTTTTGTAAACCATAAACAAGACAAAAAAGCTTTAAAAAGATGAAAATCAGGACATTTTTGAAAGACATAAAATGAAGCCCACTAAACAAAATAATAATAATAATTTTTTTCCCCTAAGTTACTACTTACCATATATTTTCTTCCAATGATGGTAGAAAGAGAGGACTCTTGGGAGTATATTGTGGGAGAGTGGCAAAGGTTGAGTTGAGGCCCTCAAATTCAAGCTAGCAAGCTCCTTCAAGTTCCCCAAGAAAAGCTGATACTTAGGCCCTTTAATCCCTTGCTTCATAAAGTGATTCTCAATTCTTCTTGGTGTCCACCATAGATGAACCACAACTTTTACAACAAAAACAAGCACAAGATATGAGATCAAAAGGAACCAAAACAATTTGAAGTAACTATCTCCCATGCTTCTGATTAATTTTTTTGTTAAATTTTCTTGATGTGGGATTTTTGGTGTTTTTGGTGGGTGGTGGAGGGGGGGGGGGGGGGTGGTGAGGAGAATATTGTTTTGGGTGGCTGGCTGGATTGTGTTTGTTTTTATACAGAGAAGAGAAAGTAGAGGTTTCTTGTCTGTAGTGTAGGACAGTAGGATGAAGATTGGGCTCAACCAGGCAGAGGCAAAGAAGCAACCTTATGAAATTTTAAGGTCAACTAGTTGAGCTAGCAATAACAATTAATAAGTGAGGTGTCCTAGTTGAAATTAATTCTCAAGACAACATTATTTATTTCTTTATTTAATTTCCTAAAAAATAGGTTCTTTGTTGGTTCTTCAACTACCTATAAGGAATTTGAATCCGGATGGACAACTGCACATTCTTACCACCGAATTATCTGCTTGTCCTTGTTTTCAAGATAAGATGACCGATCTTAAGTCTTGGGACATCAGCCTCGCCTGTTGAGCTGGGCTTCATCGTCTATTTATTTTTCCAAAAACAAAAGAAAGATTTTCGTTGGTTCCTCAACTACCCCTACGAAATTTGAATTTGCGACTGAGACGCAAATACAAAAATTGTTACAACCAAACTACCTGCTTGTCCCTATTTTCAACACAAGATTACCCTTGTTTAATTTTCTTTAAATTTTTAGAAATTCTTAAAAAAGAAAAAAAGAAAAAAGAAAAAAACAACAAAAACACTGGCCATAAATGAGAATTACATTTATGAGACACATTAATATAGGTTGTGGCCATTGCTCTGATCATGTCATGTGTCCAGAAACAACACTTTGGCCAACCTGAAAAACTTTTAATTGCTACCAAATAGATACCCTGCATTACTATGAATGTATGTGCTATACTATAATTAGTTGGAAAATGAAATTTCATTCTTAATTATAGTGAGAGGGATGCTCAAACCTTTTTCTGCCACTGTTTCTATCATTTCCTCTGCCAAATTCACATTAACTAAACTAGCCCCTGTTTTTTTTTCTTTTTTGCTTTTTCTTTTGATTTTTCTTTATTAAAGTTAATAGTATATAATAGGCAAAAATTCAACTTTCCCAATGATTAAAAAAATAAAGGCAGATAAGCTATTTACGTCATGACAATTAGGTGTTGGATTTTTTTTAAGCTGAAATGAATATATTAATGTGCAATATGAGCGCATAATCTCCATTATTTTAGCTGGAAATAATCTCCTTAAAGAAGAAGCATAAAAGATCATACAATCTTTTTAGATATATCTTGTGATTGTGGGTGTGGGGGGGCGGGGGGGGGGGGGGGGGGGGGGGGGGGGATGGGGGGATGATAATACTATAGGCACATGCATGTTTGACCCTAGTTCTTATTAGGGCATTTGAGGAAATGACAGGAATTTGTTTTCACTATAACCCCAATTATCGATCTAAAAAAAGTGCAAATTTCATGTGATCTAAATAGATACTACTCGGTTAATATTTTTAGTTGTTGGATTTGAATATAATGATGTCAAAAAGTAAAATTACGATATCATCATATTTAATCCAACGACTAAAAACACCACTTGAGTGCTATCCAAGTGTTTAACATTTCATGAGCTCTAAAAATACATAAAATTTCACAATTTTTTAGAGGGGTCAATCAGATAGATAATTGCGAATTCCCTTTCAAATTGATTGATATATATTCCCCTCCGCCTCAAGTCTCTATCCACTAATGTCATTCACATATGCTGATTTTAAACCTAATTTTGCCCCACTTATGAGTTCAACTGACTTAACTATTTATATGCTTTTTGTGACAAGGTGGGCTTTTAATCCTTAGTGATCATGGAAATGTACCTCAAATATTTTGAATATTTGAAGTTGAGTGTAGTATGTATCTAAGCGTGAAAAGCAATAGGGAAAAATTGTTTTTGACGTGCTACCTACAATTTTAATTTATTTTTTATATTGAGATATATGATCAATTTATTTATGATATATCATTCAATATTCCATCGAGGTAAGACAAGTTATTATATGTCCAACAACGGCGGTGAAGCTAGGACTCTGGTGTCAAAGATGCACCAACGGACAAAGGGCTACTAAATACGAATAATTAAATTAAAAAAAAATCGGGGGATGCACTAGAAGATGGTGAGGGCGTGCATTGAAAGACAATAAAATGAGCCACTCAAATTTAACGATAGATATAAGGTAATATTAAATTTAGGAGAACACGTGCACCATAATTGTCTCCGCCGTAGCCCACCAGTGTCATAGTGAAATAGTGAAATTAAGAACGATGATGCAGAAAAAAATTCATGAAATACAATAATATTATGATAACTATATTTGAGACATATTTTCTCAATAAGCTAGTTAAAATTAGATGGACCGCATAATTAAATTGTTGTCTATTGTGTCGCAATCGGTATCCAGATTGTTAACATCGTTGTTGTAGCATTCAAATTACGCAAAACGCGAACGCGTAATTAAATTTACTTTTTTTTTTTCATCAAATTATTTTCATGACTTTAAAATTTAGATGTATTTACGTAGTTGGGGTTGACGCTCCCCATCGCCTTGATGACCGACGGCCCGCCAAGAGCCAACAAAACACAAGTGTAGGTAGGTGTTGGGCAGACCATGCCCCCGGGGCTAGGGTCCCGCCCACTCTCCCTCTCCTCTCACTGGAGGAGAGAGAGAGAGAGAGAGGGAAGTTTCGAGTGTACGTATAGAGTGGGAGCCTTATTATATGGTGATTGGGTAAGAAAGAAATGAATTATAATCGGAGGCACCGGAGGAGTTGTGTTTTGGAAGGTTGCTCTTAAATTGATGCACATGGGAACAAGGCTGTCTATTTTATTGCTCCTTTTTGCTGTGTTAGCGGGGGGATGTGCCTTGGTTGTCCCAAACCATGGGTGCCCCATGCTAGGGCACTTCCCTTAATCTTGTCTTAATACTACCAAAACATCTTGGGGCCATATGCACCTCACACTTACCCCCACTATTGTTTATTTTTTCCTCATTTTAATTTTTTGTTCCTATTTTATCCTGCATTTCATTATCTGAATTCGTATTATTCGTCCATCGTATTAAATATTTTAAAAATGTATTTGATTGTGAAATATCCAGATATAGACATTTTCAACCTTTTTAAAAATGCTTTAAATCGATGATTAATTTCAATATCTTAAATTTCCTTCTTGTCTGGATTTGACAATTGTCTAAATTCAAACGGAAGGTCAGTGCGATTATCAAAATCATAATGGGACTCGGTGATATTGACGCATAAGAAGGTGGTCCGAGTGTAATTAATTCTAAAATAAAAGAAAAAAATTAAAAAAAACGAATTTTTTTTCTTGATTTGTTGTGAACATGGCTTTGTAGCCTTTTTTTGGTGCCTACTTTCCAAGAAGATGGAGCACTGTTAGAAAACTGGATATGCAGATGTTTTGGCCCTTTTTGTGAAATATATAATAATATGTCTATTGTCTCGGTTACAAAGTATTTAAAAAGTTTAATGTAAGTAGGTAACCTTGTGCATTTTTATTCACACAAAATCCTAGCGTTTGGCTCGTCGCTTTGCTATTTTGTCAATTGTATACTTTTTTTTTTTTTTTTTTTAACGCCCTGTTTGTGGGCTATTTTTCGACACATAATCTGTCAAACACCTGTCAAAATTAGGCATGATACACGGCAGACCAATCAATCTTGTTCTCAATCACATAGCCAAACAAGCGTTACACAACAAAGGATCTGAATTTAGAAATGGTCACACCAATATCAGATCAATTTTTTTTTTAAAAAAAAAAATTAATCCATCTTCTAAATTTAAAATTAAAAAAAAATCACAAAACACTTCAAGATATGATTAATATAAGACGTATCTTATAACAAGAATTTGGAAATTACCTTAAGAAATTCGACAGAATAACTAATGTTGCAAAATCAATCGTGCAATATATTAATCATCATGGTATATTCGAAATCCTTAAGTACAACAATCCAAAATCCAACCAAACTAATGTCTTGAATTAACTTAACATTTCACAACAATAGTACTCCTAGAATTGCCTCAAGAATTTTAGCAAATAACTCGTATATATCTCTCCAATATATTTATCGTCATAAATTCAAAAATCTCAACTCCCGCAATCCAAATCAGACGGCCTAATGTTTATCAAACTAACTCAACCATCCCTGTCTCTATAACAATAATTTGAAAATTGCCTAAAAAAAATTTCGACGCACATAAACAAATCGAAACCCGCCTATCATCACGAACTTGCTAAACAATCCCATCTTCTACTCCTGGAATCGACAGAAAAGTAAACCAATTAAGCAACATATACATACATATAGATACACACGCAAAAAAACACATAGGGCTAGGTAGCAGGAGCGGCAGGAGAGGGCCTGCATTATAATGACTCGTCCGGGGTGAGTGATCCCTATCCATCCTTAGCTCCATTTGTACTAAATATTTTTCACAATTCAGAAACACACTATATATATATTCATGCAACAATAAGTACACCCATCTTAAGACTTTGTCTGCTAAGGGACCCTTGAGATGTGTCTATGCCATGTGCTTTTTCTTTCTTTTTTTTTTCTTTAAAAAACAAAGGGTGAAAAAATTGCTCCATTGTCCTGTTTGCCACCCCACCCCACTGTCGCACAACCAATCAAACTGACCAATCCGTTAAATTTGTCTAAATTTTTCATCTAACTCTAGTTTTCCCCTTTTCTTTCTCAAAAATAAATTGAAGAGCTAATTACACTACGAAACAAACATGTCACTTCACTGAAAACGTAGAATTTACTAATTATTTGAGGTATTATTGTCTAACAATGGTTGACTTATAACACCTAGTTTGATAAGTAGAAACACTTAATTCGCTAGTGTGATGGTAAGGCTATAATGACTAAATTGGGATTAGTCCCAATGAGTTATGACAAAAGGAATATTTCGTGGCGGTTGGATTGCTTTAGTTAGAAAAGCTACAACGGATCTTTGGACTTCGCTTTTATCCCATTAAAAACAAAAGAACCACTACAAGAAAATGAGTAAATTTGTAATAATATAATAAGTGATAATAAAAAAATTGTCATTTGTTATATATATTTGGTGACAACAAATTGATGTTGTCACAAAATATAGTATGCACAATATCAATGGTGGCAACTTATTGTAAAAATGTGGCAACATAGTGTGAAAGTGATAAATAGTGACACATCTATTGTGACAACTTAGTGTCAATAAAATCTTGTCACAAAATCCTAATAATAATTTTTATTGTCACCAAGTTATCACTATAGGTGCGTTACTAGTTATTAATGATGACAACTAAAACATTACTTCTTATCGCCATTGAATCATATTGTGACAACATAAAAATTGTTGTCACAAAAAAAACTTAATTAGTGACAAAATAAAATGTATTGTTACTTTATACAATCATTAGTGACAAGTTTTATATTGCCACTTTTAAATATTGTCAATAATATTACTTTTTCTTGTTGTAAACATCCACTTCTCTAACGGCAAAATCAATCAAAGATGCATCGAGATTTGTACATCATACAATTAGTCCATCACAAATTGTCGGCATATGCTTTGTCACTAATTAATTATCTTTTAACCTTTTGTTTTAATTCGGTAGATTTCCGTCACAAAAATACCGTTAGTAAAGTGGATACTTTGTTGTAATGTTATTCGCCGCACATTAGATTAGTTATGAAAATTAATAATTATATTTAAAGTAAAACTGACGTGGTAGATGTCACGCGGCTCTAGCTAGTTTATTTTTAAGTGTAAAAAAACTATATAATATGTGTCACGCGTAAAATTGACATTACTGAACTATATTGCAATATCTCCAGTATTAGGTAGCTTAATCACGATTATGTTGAACACTATTTTCACAAATTAATAGAGTAGGTGTTGAACTCTTTATCTTTTTATTCAAATGGGCTCCTTATACTTGTCATAAAAACGTAATTTTTTTTTCTTTCCCGTGGGTTGTTTTCTAAGTTTGATTTGTTATATATAATATTTACATACACATCATCATCGTACATTGTTTATATCCACGAGATGCACATAACAAACAGACATGTTGATCTAGTCACGTAACAGTTACGCTAATTGCACTGTGTAGCAGATAATGTTTACATCTCATTCACGGGACGCACATAAACATAATTCAAATCAATTTCCAAAAATTTTTAATATTTCAAAATAGTTGGACCTGATATTTTAACATATGCTTAGCTCATCTGTTATATATAGTCAATGTTAGGCAAACATTAACACACATGACAAAGAAGTGATGACACGACATTTCTTAAAAAGTTTTTATTGATACAACAAGTCTCAACAAGATATTATATATAAATAATTTTATATTATTTTAAATTTTTAGTTAAATATAAGCACAAGCCGGTTTCGGATTTTCTGGTACATAATCGTATTACATCTTCTGTTACACTTACCAATACACGCCACGTGTATTGGTGAGTGTAACAGAAGATGTAACACGATTATATATTAGAATATCCGAACTGCAAGCATATACGTATGCATTTATATAATTTAGTAAAAGATTTATAAAAGCATATCATTACCAACACAAAGAAATGTATTTTATCAGCGTTGAGCTATATATATTGAAGTTTGATATAAATTCTTCAAAGATTTCAATTCATTTTGTTTCTCTCTCTCTCTCTCTCTCTCTTCTTTTTTGGTACGAAAGGTTTCAATTCTATGACTTCAACTCCTTCACATAAAACACGCACTATAACTCATGCTGTTATGTCCTGTTTTTATGATAAGGATTTGACACCCAGTTTCTTGTTGTTACATACATGCAATCAAAATTTTCCAATTATGTCATGGACTAACTTTATTTGGGACTCACGTCATGCCCATGTCAGCTTCTACCCTTAGCAACAACTTGTTTACATGATTGATGACATCAGAATTTTTTTTTAAACAAAAATATTTTTTTGAGACTTTGATATGTCAAAATAGAAGGATCAATCATCATTATCTTTTTGCAGTGGCAATCGTCCATATATTGCCAATCTGCAACAGAAAAAAATTAATCGGTTCATTTTCCAACAATAAAGAATCTATCAAAATTACCAATTTCTTTAATTTTCTTCTATTTTTAAAAAAAAAAAATTCCAAAAAGTGATCGCTGTGGGCTGTGGCCTCTGTATGCTTATCATCGTCTTGTACTACCTGCAACATCCAATCATGTAAATTTGGCCTCTTTCTTGTCCACATCTCTCTCTCTCTCTCTCCCTCTCTCTCTCTCTCTCTATATATATATAAAAGGCTGTCTCGTATCTTCTCTCAGGTAGTGTAGTCGCTTCCAGCTCTTCCTTCCGTATATGCTTCGCAACAGTTATTGCCTGACATATAACCTTGTCAGGGGCAATTTAGACAATTTCACAAGTTGTTGAGTCGGAAAGTTCTTTAGTGACCAACTAAACAAGTTACAAATCAGATCAAGATTGGCCACGCCAGTCACTCATTTACTTGATTAATTATATCGTAAGTGTTATTTATACTTTTAATTTAGTTGATCGATCATTTTGTGATGAAGACTGAATGTCAGTTGCATAACAAATGAAATATACTGATAACATAATTAATTTTGATTCGAGTTATTTTGTGACTTTCGACAAAAGACTCTTTCACATGTGTGTGGTGACCATACTATCCCTAAAATGATCCCTATAATGGTTGTATCTAGGGGTTGTATACGAGTACCAATGGACCAACCGTACAAATAAGGCTGACTTGGAGTTTGATGGTGCACAAGGATCATCACTTCTTCTTCCTATTTGTAATTTCCTCATTTTCTTCATGTTCTCTCACTATGTTCTCAGCTCACATTTCCACTTAGAGGAATTAAAATAGTTCTTAGCGCATTAAGGTAATGTGCCATGAATTATTAGAAAAAAAAGGGGTTAGTGTGACTGATAATTCCTGAAATTTAATGTTTGAATTATTTTAGTTTCTAAAGTTTAGTTTGCCGTGTTTTAATTTCTCTATATCATAAATAAGTACCACTTTTATTCTGTCGATGAACTTTTTGCTTTAATGAAATTTTGTTTGAAATTGTTTAAACAATGAATTGGTTGGTGCAAATTAACAAAAAATGCTCTTCATATAAGTGTTTTTATAAAGAAATTTGGCTAAAAAAATCAATCAAAAGAATTAAAGTATTATTTATTTAAAATATAAAGGATCAAAATGTGATCGATTTAAAGCAATCATATATATGACAATACATATGCATAGTGAAGCTCTAAAGCAATCATATATAATCACTTTCATAAGTTATCCTAACATCGATTCTTGATTTGCCCTTGTATTAGTATGAATGATAGTTATGATCAATTGGCAGGAATATGCAACATTGCCAACTCCACATCACAAAAATAAAATAAATAAATATTCAATCCCACACTTGATAACCACATACTGCAAAAATCACGATGAATCAATTGACTCACAATATTTTCTCTCACACACAAAAGACTAACTCTGGCTGAAAACATAAATCACCCCTCATAATTCTTATACCCCACCACGGACGGAACGGGGATTGGAGGTTGTGGTTATCCGTTCTCTAATTTATATCGATCTAAAATTTATATATATATTTTTTAAAGTTATAAAATTTGCCCCATAAAATTATAAAAATATTTTTAATATGTTATAAAATTTGACCTCGTACTCTCAAAATATAAATTTCAGACTTGGTCCCTAACCCCACCGGGCCACCCCCATCCCCCATATTGTCCTGACTTAGCAATATGTTTTTGCAAGAAAACTGATGAGTTATAGGGTCACACTTTTTATTTTTATTAATTGTCTTTTCAGGCCAAAAGGAGATAAAAACTTAACAGGGGGTTGGGGATTTGTTTTGTTTTGTCAACGACAGAGATTTTTCTTCAGAATTATGTTGTTTTAATTAATTTATTAATGGGAGTGGGCATATGCCATTAAATTTGGGTATTATTGATAGAAAAGACTTGCATTGCAGGGGTTGGATTCCAAGGCAGAAGTTGTTAGAATTGCATATCAGTATTTTGTTTGTTCTGCATCAGATGACTCCGAGAAGAACCTTGAGCGGTACCTCTAACTTTAAAAAAAAAAAAAAAAACAGAACAAAAAAATGGTGGTTAATCATTTTAGTTTATTTTATTTTCTAATGGTCTTCCAACAAATATTCAATAGTTAATTTTGTTTATCATATTTACAGGCAATATTGAAGTCTTTAAGTTTGATGGCCGAAATTGTTAACTATCCCACATCGATTGAATACTAAAACATGGTCTGTTTAATAATGGTTTGGACAATTCTCATTTCATGAGTTAATTTTTATGGTTGAGTTAAACTCAGATCCCAAAACAAATATCATTTCCTCTTGAGAATCAAGAACTAATTAGTAATATAACATTTACTCGATTTTATTGGAGTAATTTTCTTCATTTATTAATTTTCAATTTATGTAATCCACCTATATAAATAGATGTTCATTGTAATCACAAAAATCAAGAGAGAATGTAGATATAATTTTTTTTGCCCCGTGGATATAGGCCGAATTAGTCAAACAAAGTAATCTTTTTGTCTTATTTCTTTTCTCTTCATTGTATATATCTCAAATTTCAATATGATATTAGAGCAAAGCAGGTGAGGTCCTACGTTATTACTGGATCTCCCATTAAACTACTTTTCACACACCACGTTGTTTCCTAATATATTTGAGCCTGGGCCGTGCAGTGGGCGAGTTAACTATTTTAGATCGACTAAATATAAAGATGTATAGTTTGCTTAATAATAGTTTGGACAATCCTTGTCTCATAAGTTGATTTTTGGGGTTGAGTTAAACTCAAACTCATAATATTTATGTAGAAATTGAATTTTCACAACATATAAAGGATAATTGGTCATCATGTTTAGAGGAGCAAATTTTAAACTTGAATGAAAATACATTGTAGAAAATAATTACTAAAGATCTTTCAAAATAAGTTTTTATATCTAAAAAGCTTGTAAAATTATCTTTGAGTTTCTTACATTAATGTTTTTTATTTAATTATAGGTCAATTTCCTTTATCTATATTAATTTTTATGTGTGAAAAATGTGGGTGTTTTGAAAGGTTTTGCTTGATTGTTAGAAAGAAGTCTTTGGCTTGGTTATGTTTTCATGAAAACTAATTTATGTATATATATTATCTTTTTGATCTTTCATCCAATTCTAAAAATTACAAGCTTCAATTATAATTTTATATTTTAAATTTCAAGAAAACGACATAAATAAGTTGTATATTTTTTAAAATTCAAGTTTTTTTGTCAAAAGATATTTTTTAATCATCATTGACATGAATCAACTTAAAGAACTTAAGAGGAGTTATTAAAATAACTAATCGACTAAATTCTTTTACTCTAAATAATCAGAGGTAGTGAGAATTTAGTGTTAATACTTTTAGTAGTTTTATAAATTTTTTAGATATAACAAATTATTTCTAAGAGAGATTTTAGGGAAAATTCCATAACACCTTGTGTGATTTCGCAAAAATACTAAATTCCCCCATAATTTAAAAATAGGTTAATCAGTCTTTGTATTTTTTAAAATACTACGCATTTTACCAAGACAACGAAGAGTGAAACATATGTGCCTTTTGTGCGGGTGTGCATGTAATTTGACCTATCTTGACTGTTCAAGAGTAATGAAATTGATTGAAACATCCTTAAATACAAATATATTAACTTTATACCCCTTCTTCACCCCCCCCCCCCCCTCATCCACCGGAACTGCTGCTCAATGCAGTCGGGAGTTACTTGACTGTGCGCCTTCTCAAGTTAAATTAAAGGCCTCAATCAATTTCGTCAAATCTTTAACTTTTTTTGTTTAATAAAAAAAAAATGAAAACTCTAAAATCCTCCGCCAATTTGTTCCTTTAATTCCTCCACCACTATAGGTCTTAAAAATGAGACTCACCAATACACTACCCATACCAAATCGGTCAAAATCCATCTAATATTTACCAAATGTGTGTGTTATTGCATGTTTTGTGTGTGTTGTCGTGTGTTTTTGTGTTGTTTTTCTTGTGTGTGTGCTGTGTTTTTGTGTTGTTTTTCTTGTGTGTGCTGTCTCTGCGTTTGTGTTGTTTTGTGTGTGAGTGTTTACTATGTGTGTTTCGTGTGTGTGTGATTCGTGTTGTGTGTGTGCTGTGCGTGTGAATGTGAGTTTTTACTCTGTGTGTGTGTGTGTGAGTGTGTGAGTTTACTGTTTTAGCGTGTGTTTTTTATACTATATATTATTTATAAGTTAGTCATACATATATATATATATATATAATCTATATTTATATATATATCATATATTTCTTATATATTTTATGTATTATATATCATATTGTTTTATATTATATAATATGTATATATAAATATATATATTTATATATTATATATATTTTGTACCCAATGATCAACCTTGATCGTTCATTTTTCATGTTAAAAATTCAATGGCTCCTAATAGGAGGGATGGAATGGGCATTTCATGTAAAAATTTAACACCGTTAATTTTGAACTAACAACAGGGCAAGTGGGCAAATTTTAAAAAATACGGAAGCTTTTTAGCCTAATTTTAATTTATGGAGGATTTTTAATACTTTTGCGAAACTACAGAAGGTGCTATTGAATTTTCCTGAGATTTTAAATAATATTTTCCTATAAAGCATAGTCTAATATGAATTTAAAAGGCACTTGAACCAACTAGTCCTCACTGGCTCTGTCTTGATCATACGATAATTACGTATATAATTAGTCCCTTGTATTAAGTTTGTTCATTTTATGCACAAAATGTGGTTTAACTGATTTGACACTTTTTTATAAGATTTAAGTACATCACTTGTGTTGATTGTTGAAAAGTTTATCTGAAAATGTGAAGACTGATTTTGAGCGAGATGGGATTATTGTTCATTTACAACTTCTTGTTGAAATATATATATATATATATATATATATATTTGTTTGGCCTAATAAAAAGTTTTATAACTGAATTTGAGAAGAGCATTCTCTTTCTTCACGACTCAATGCTTTACTTTTCTTTTTATTATTATTATTTTGGTTGCTATTTATCAGTTTGGATCATCTATTACATAACTGTGCTACATTTTCTATTACATTCATTAATACACATCACGTGTATTGGTGAGTGGTTGAGATAAGGAAAGAGAAAAACTGATGATATTCTCTGATGATATAGAAAAAAATATAATGATTATATTTCCCTATCTTAACCGTTTACCAATATACGTGGTGTGAATTGATGAGTGTAATAAAAAAATATAGTACGATTATGTAATAGATGATCCGAATTGTGCTACCTATAGCTGTTCTAATAGCTTTGATTACCATTACCAATTGTAGATCTCATTGATATATAATGTCTAAAGTGGAATATATTTTCAATTTAATTCTATGTTCTAACACATGAAAAATTCATGTCTGAATCTGATTTGGTTGAACTCAAAAAATTTTATGATAAGTATATTGCATTTACTAAGTGATTGGTCACTTTTCTTAAAATATCAATCGACCACTAGGCAAGTGTAAAACACTAATCACGTGATTAATATTAATTTGATTGAGTCGAATTTGTAGATAACTTTAAAATTTTAAGACCTCAATTTTACCACTCGGAGTTAGGTCCAGACAGCATCTATACCTTCTTTAATCCTTTTCCTTGTTTTTACGCAGGTTCTTAGAATTACATATGCTGCTTATAACTAATTAAATTAATGTTCTAATCCCATTCAAGAAAATATGTATTTAGCCCTAGAGACACGAGTTTTACATTTTTATCCAAAAACTAAATACACGACTAATTAGTCCCTTTTGTATATAAATGAATTATTCTTTTTTTTTTTGGTTTTAATCACCCGATTTCGATTCATTGGCCGACTAATCCGAATCGGGTACTGTAGAAGCCCATTATGGGGGCGACCCTCCCAACCCAATTGCGTCATTCACAACACCAGGATTCGAACTTTGGATGTTGTTTAAGAAATTTAACGCCTCATCCCGTAAGACCAACTGGTAGTAAGTATAAATGAATTATTCAACTTAAAGTAAATTAACTAAAATTTATTAAGCAGCTCAAACATGAATTATCTCGAGCCCTAAAACTTATGTTCCCTTTGTTAGTTGTTATCACCATTAGGCAAAAAGGCAAAGTTAATCTCGGTAAAGCGATAAAGCAGCCCACAAATGTTTCTTCTCAACGAACAACAAGATAACAATCTGGCTATCGTTTTGGACAAAACAAATAAAAGTTTCGAAAAAACCAAAAAACAAAGCGAAAAAAAAAGAAAATTATTATTTTAAATAAAAAGTGGGAGCAGCATTGCATTTGTCTGTTAATACCGATCAGTGATAACCACTTTTGCGGCATGTTGTCACAAGTCATAAATTTTGTTTTTTTTTTTTTTGAAATATATTATTATATGATTGAAAAGTGAAAATTGAGAAATAAACTAAAAAAAAAAAAAGATGTTTTTTTTAATTATTTAATGTTCACGAAAAGATGTGAAGGAAAATTAACCCTGAACTAAACCAATGTTTTGTCTCTTTAAAACCATGCTTTGATGTGCTTTTCACTTCTCTGCTTTTCAGACAAGTGTCTTTTTCTCTTTGACAACATATTTTATGTCCTTATTTCTCGGTTTTGTCCACTTCCGTGCCAAATTATTAATTAGTTTTCTAAGCAAATTCTAAAGTTCGAATCCTGATATTGTGAATGAAACAATTAAATTGAGAGAATTGTCTCTATAATGAACCTCTATAATATCCCGATTTGAATTAATCGATTAATGAGTCGGATTCGAATGGTTAAAATAAAAAAAAAATTAATTAGCTTTCGAACAATTGAAGTACCTTAGAGTATTTAAAAAAAAAAAATCTATGTCAATAGAGCGTTTTATTTTATTGTATTTTTATTTTCATTTATGTGATATTCTTAAATTATTCGTACTAATTAATCATTAGAAGTCGGCAACTATGAGAATGGAGTACCTATTTTCATCATTTGACGTATTTAATTTCTTTTTTTTTATTAATTTTCTCACCATTATGTCCATAAGTACCACCCACTGTTTGTATTGCAACAGAACAGGCTTTATTATTTTTTTAACCCCTCTCCAGTATTAATTATCTTACTTTTAGTTAAATGATTGCTTTATCTAAAAGTATATTTGTTTTTTCTAAAAAAAAAATACACACTGGTATGTGCCGAGCGAACTTCTTTTTGTATCAAACATTTCACGTGAAATTCTTTTTGATAAATGAGTGGCGACGGGATTCGAACATAGAACATCTTATTTGGGTCGACTCTGATACCATATTAAATGACCGTCTCATCTAAAAATTTAAGCTGTCAGAGAAGAGAGTCATCAAATATTTATTATCTCCAAAACTTCTCTTCGTTTTTTTTTCTTATAACAACTAATCTCAAATTGTATACATGTATCATTAATTCTGAAATAAGACAATTCAAGCATTGTGATTATCATTATCAAATTTCTGAAAAATCATATTATATTATCACAAATTATTGTTACTTAATATGCGCTATTAGTAACTGACAAATTTTAATTATCACCTTAAACGTCTTATCACAAACATTATTTCCTCTCATTATATTCTTAATGTTAGATTCTTGGCTCATCAAGTCCTAATGATTCAGTCCAAAGGCAACCTTATAACATTTTGTGTCTCACGTATTTGTTCCCATTTGTGTTAGCGTATGAACATTTGAAGTACAAAAAGTTAACCATGAAAAGTCAAGAACCTCACATTTATGGAGTCACACTTTTCCTACAATTTGTTCATCCAATTTGTCTTTTCTTTTTAACCGGAGCTGATTGCGTTGGAAATAATAAATTTGTTAACTATCAACTCTTAACATCATAAATTTTTAAAATGAGGTAATCATTCAATATGATATAAAAGCCAATTCAAACAAGAGTCTTGTATTCAAATTTCACTGTCATTCATTTATGAAAAATAATTTCACATGCAAGATTTAACACAAAAAAGAAGCTCGTCTTCACACAGCTTAAGCTTTAGATGAAATTGTCGTTTAATAGATTCCTTTTCCAGTGTGCTAGTTAGTGGCTGCAGGACTGAATACAAAAAGAAGTTTGCCTTTCACGTTTGGTTATTTGATGACCCTCCTCTCTAATAATTTAAACTTTTAGTGAAGAAAAAATCTTATTCGAACCTAGTTTGGCAAAACCCAATAAATCATATGTCAAATGTATTTCACTTGTTAAGTGATTGATCACTTTCCCTAAACCATCTACCAATCATAAAGTAAGTATAAAACATTTGTTACGTGATTAATACCGATTCAATCGAATCGAATTGAATCTAGACTAGAATTTTCTTTAAATGAGGTGGTCGTTTAACAGATTCCTTTCCAATGTGCTAGTTAGTGGGCTTTTTTCGCTGTATAAATGTATAAATGCCTCACCATCTGTTTGATGTACATACATATTCCAATATTTCTAGTGATTTTTTATTATCTTCTGTGTTTGACACTTTTGGGCCAGCCAAGTTGGAGGGGGGTTGATAATTATGAATGCCCATACTGTTGAAAGTGCCAACTCTTTCTTATCCTGAATATTCCCTCAACATAGCATTGTGTGTGCTTGGGACAAGTTCAGGGAAATCAATTTCAACAGAATCTTCAATGTCTCCTTTTCTTTTTAACTAAAAAGCAAATTTCAATATCACTATGTTTCAATATTAATTGAACCCAAAAATAAAAAATAAAAAATAGGAGTAAAGGATATGTTCTTTGTTTATGTTCGATGTATTTTGGAATTATATTTTTTTATATATGTATGTATACGTGTTACAAAATTAAATTTCATCAATAAGTTTTCTAGTATTTATGACCTTGCAAGTGTTATGTTGGACATCAATAATTGACTGTTACTTTATGATAAAATTAAATATATTATCTGTTATAGAGTTGATATTGTTGCCAATGATTTTTTTTAAAAAAAATCAATTAAGCTTGATATTTTATTGGGTCATATTTTCTTTTATAATTAAGAATTACTTTTATTTTATGGTAACATATTTTCTGTCTATAACATTGTCAATAGATGTTCAGGAATAACTCAACGACATTAATGTAAATAATGTAAACTTATGAGGATTATTATTATTATTATTATTACAAAAAAATAATCTTTTTTATCATTTGAAATAAATCTATATACTTATATCTCATGACTCTTTTGCTTTTTATTTTTTTTTTCGCCTTTCGAGTGTTCATGACGAGTAGTAAACTAATAGTTGCATAACTAATTTGAAAGACGAATCATTCCCAAATTGTGGAAGAGAAAAGGTTTGTGACCCTCAAGTTTAATGAACGTGTGCTTCATTTTAAAAGACGTTAGAGGGGAAATTCTTACCCACATTAGGTTTGGTCACACCGAGACTAATTACGTAATGAATGTTTTATATTTGTCATGTGATTGATGTACAGTTTAAGAAGAGTAACCAATCACATGACAATTATATTAATATTTGTTACATGATTGGTTGGGTGTAACCAAATTGATATTGGATAAGAATTTTTCGACGTGGAGAGTTAAGTATCAAGATTTAAATTTTAGTAGTGTGCGTATTATAAAAAAAAAAAAAAAAGGTTTCGGAAGAGAAAGCTTGTCTTAAAATAATTTAATGGTGTTAGTTTGTTGGAGTATTTGCTTATCAATCAGTTTCAATCTCTTAAATATTTTTCCGAGAAGAAATTCACGTCGCAATTGTTCTCAACATCAAGCCGAAAATCTTGGCTTGGGGAAGATTTTCTATCCTTTTCGGGATGTTGTCCTAAAGTGTAACTCATCAAAAATACTATTCCCAATATTGTTGAAATGTTTCAATCACAAATTCATACACCAAAATGACCTTGTACATGCACCAAATCCATTTAGCTTTTTCTTCTTCAAAATTGCTTAGACATTATTATACATGCGATTCTGACCAAAACTTCGCTAGCCCTGTTCCTAAAATCATGGTTAGCGTTGTCAATGGAGCGGATTTTAATTCGAATCTAATTCAAATTTTATTATATTCAATCGATTAACATATTCGACAGATTATATCCAATTACAAATATTCGTAATTCAAAATAAATAGATAGGACATAGAATCAAGCAATTGATCCATTAAAGATCCGAGTTCGAATTTTAATTATACTTTTATTAAATCAATAACCTTATGTATATAATGTTAGTAAAGAAGTTTAAATAAAATGCAATATATAAATCAAAATAATTAATAATATACTATTCCTAGTTTTTCAAAAATAATTTATACATATTCTACAATAATTTTTAATTAATTAAAATTTTATTTTTTACATAAGAATTTTTTTTATTTGCTACTTAATTTTGAAGTTTCAATTTTTTTTTAATTGTTAATCGGATCGAATTTTCTTATCGATTTCAGACTTTTTATCAAAATTGGAATCCATAACAATGAATATAAATCCTATAAAATTTAGATCGAATCTAAATTTTAAGAAAACTTATCGAATTCAAATTTAAATTTTCTAAATTCACTTCAAGCCCTACCGATTGACAGGCCTCATCATGGTTTTAAAAACTGAGCGCAAAAGAAATTTTTGACTTGCTAAACCCAGCTAGTAATTCTCATGTCAATCAATGGGGAAAATGAAATGTTTTCGGGCCTTTAGCCCATCACAAACGTCTAGGCCAATAGCCCAAGATCCTACTGGGCCCGTGCGGGCAGCTAATTCGGTCAAAATTCATCAGCTTTGGTTTAACTTTATTATTCATTAACAAATTTAACAGGTAACATGTATTATCTCATGAGCAATTTAATTAATCTCAAGAAACAGAATTATCCAACTTCATTAATTAAATTATTTCCAATCATTATATTAGTGTGGCCAAACGGGTTCATAATTTCCATAGTCCTTACTAAAACCCGGTCAGTGACTTCATCGATTCTGAACCGTTCATTTGCTCGGTCCTCTTCGCCACACACCTCTCTCTCTCTCTCTCTCTCTCTCTCCAACACACACACACACACACTGACACACACAGAGTCACACACACTTAATAATATCCAGCGCCTTCTGTCCTCCTGCTGGAACACTCCTTTGCTCTATAATTTGAAAGACGATTAAAATGAGTAAGCTCTCTTTCTCTTTCCTTTGATCTCCATCTCTTTTTTTATTATTCTTTTATGTATTTTCTGGTGGGTTTACAGTTTCGAAGTTTTGGTGAAGTGCTTTCCTCCCCGCACCCCCCCCCCCCCTCATTATTGCATAGCTGGAACTGTAGAAATTGATTTTTGTACCCTAAAATGATTATTCAGCTGCAATTCCGTGCCTTTTCAATTCGGTGTTAAATTTTCACTTTTCATTTGCTTTTTTCTATGGAAAATCAGGATTTGGCAAAGTCAACAGATTTCTAGCGCAATTCGCTCGCCAAGGTGCTGTCAATGAGCCTTCGCATGGGGGCTCTGATTTGAAGGTGCTGTTATTCACTTTTGTTGAACTAATTTCATTATTTGCCCAACAGAATGCAATTATAAGTGCTAATTACATATTCCTTTTTCTGTAGGTCATGTGAATTTACATATTTCTAGTTCATTTACATTCAAAAATAGGATTTTTTTTCTCTTTCTTTTTGTTGATAGTTAATTTTGTTCTAGAATGTTCGGTTAAACTTCAAGAGAGTAATAATCTGTTATTGGGGACTTAATGTCGACGAATCAAGGCAAAGTAAGGGTGTTTTTAAATTTGATTAAGTTCTTTGGTCAGTTTGGTTTCTACTGAACCATTATACTTTTCAGTTTTAACTAGTATGCTGACTGTAAAATTTTGGAAATCGTAATCGAATCCAGGAATAGGAGTATACAATCAGCGAATTCTACATAAGATATTGAAAATTGAGTGTGTGAAATACTTGCCGATAAGAATTTCAGAAGACCAGTAGGCTAACAAATATGTGATTCTTGTTTACAGAAACTTACTACCTCAACTGATCTAGTTGCTTTTTTGCATGTCTGACAGCGTGTTATAAGAACTTTTTAGTAACTGCTTTTGGGGAATTTAGCTGCCTGAAACAATTTCTGGTTTTTGATTGCTCCACCAAACGAGTAAGGATAAATAGTTTGCTGTGACACCCTTGTTATCAAATAGTACAGTTAAGAACGAACTTATACTGTGAACATTTGTGTCTTGAAAAATGCTATATATGGGTTTTGTAGATTTCAACTGGCAGAAACAAGAAAGAAAACACTGTATCCAGCTTGTAATAGCCGAACATTCAGTTGTCACAAAAGCAATCTCAAACCAAATTGAATTGTGATGGGATGATTGGGGGGCTTCAAAAGTTATTGGAGATATTCACATGCTGTGCTTTTCTCTAAATATTTTTTAGTCCTATATTTTCTCCTCCTTTTTTTTTTCTCTCTTGCATAAGTAAATGCTAGGAGGAAATAGAACTAGGGAAATCTCATTCAGTTTGGCATTGTATTATGCTTTTTGGAATATATGGTTCTGTCTAATTCCCTATTTTTAATCATTTTCGGTTCTCTATTAATATATGTTACTAATAACGGCAAACTATTTATGCGGTGAACAGATATAAAACCATAGTAATGATTTATTGATTAAAAATCGTATCGAAAGCAACTTTTCCATCTATGATAACTATGAAAACTTTGGAGATTACATATCCATGATGAAATCCTTATCTGGAAAAAGCAGTGGCGTGTTTCTTTTGACTAGCTTTTGTCTCTTTGAATCAAGTTGTTAGCAGCTGACTTAATCTGAACCTGACTGGATTAACTGCAATTAGAAGCTGTCTTTTTAAGGTTGACAAATACCAGTTATTGACTTTGGGTTTGATTTCCATGGATTCCAAAATAATGAATCAACTTCAATTGATTTGACTTGAATGAGATAAACTCATTGAGGGTTTATAGTTGAGCATCTGTACATTTCCAAGTCATTTGCAGCGTGATTTGGTAATTTTCTGGAAAAAAGAAGAAAAAAGTGTCGCGAATCACTCCTACTTAGATGGTATGAGTATTCTCAAAATTCTATGCACGGGGCTAGTATATTTTTGAGCTTGGATACACCATTCAGACTCAGTTCATGATTCACACTCATTAGGATGTCTTCAAGTACAAAGTTCTTAGTTCTCTGACCTGCTTTGCTTACTGAACAGTTGTCTCTCCATTGAATCCGTTAATGTCTTACACAGCATATGTGCCTTTATGAAGTGTTAAGCTGTATGTACTTTTGTTTGGAGATTTCACTCCCATCCATGACATTTTTCAGCATAATTTCCAGGCTGTGACATCATTTCTCCAAAAGCTGGGTCAGGATGGATCTGATTATGCTGGCTCAAAGTTCTTCAAAACATTTGCACTTTTTGGTGCAGGAGCTTCAGGGCTTCTAAGTTGTGCCACAGTTGCTTATGCTTCTGATGAGGCTGAGCACGGATTGGAGTGTCC
The DNA here is from genome assembly GCA_026212405.1 of Petrea volubilis. Taxonomy (NCBI): domain Eukaryota; kingdom Viridiplantae; phylum Streptophyta; class Magnoliopsida; order Lamiales; family Verbenaceae; genus Petrea; species Petrea volubilis. The sequence goes on along the minus strand of CM047871.1, from coordinate 3,758,642 downwards.
TAGCTACCCGTGGCCTCACCAAGGCATCCTTAGTTCATATGACCATGCTTCGTAAGTAAAGGAATCATTGCAGAGTTATTGAAATAGATTGGGAAACGCTAGTTTGATCTTTTAGTGATATTGTCATGAATAGTTTTGAAAGCCTTCCAATTGAATTGGTTGAAAAAGAATATAAATGTGCATGCAAATATTAGACTTTTGTTTCATATTCCAAGATGAGTAGGATAAAGATTATCAATAGGTACTGCACATGGAAATTTATTGAAGGTCAGATGCTTTTTGTGAAATTGTGTATGTTGTGTAATTTTATATTGGTTGATCACTGCTTGTATGCATTACTCTTTTTGAACTTCCTCTGTGTGAGCAGGATTCGCCGAGGACACCAGGTTTATCAGCAAGTTTGTGCAGCATGCCACTCAATGTCGCTCATTTCTTATCGTGATCTGGTTGGTGTGGCTTATACCGAGGAAGAAACTAAAGCTATGGCTGCAGAAATTGAAGTGGTTGATGGCCCAAATGATGAGGGTGAGATGTTTACTCGCCCAGGAAAGCTGAGTGATCGTTTTCCTCAGCCTTATGCTAATGAGCAAGCTGCAAGATTTGCAAATGGAGGAGCCTATCCACCTGATTTAAGTCTTATCACCAAGGTAAGCTCATTTTCTTCAGAGTTTAGGAGCATAAATTAGAAAATATATAGTTAACTCAACTGCTGATGATTTTTTCTCTCAGGCCCGCCACAATGGTCAGAACTATGTTTTCGCTCTTCTAACTGGGTACCGTGATCCTCCAGCTGGCATTACGGTAATTTCTTGTATTTTGGCCTCTTATTTTTCATGTGGGCTGCTAGCCAATCTGTTGGTTTACATGGACAAGTCATAAAGCCTAATTGGTACTTACCGTTATATTCTTAAGATGTGAGGATCAATATGCAATTCTACTGTATGTGTGTGGGGACACAACACGGGTGTCTAAGCCTTCAGATATGAATCCATACAATGTAGGATCCTTATTCATCATTATTTATTTATTTTTTATATTTTAAATTCTCACTCTTGTTTGTACTCCCACAACCCCACTGTGTCTGTCTACCCATTGTAATAAAGTAAATTGATGGCTTGCATCCTCATGTCATAGATTCGGGAAGGACTTCACTATAATCCTTACTTCCCTGGTGGAGCTATTGCCATGCCTCAAATGCTTAATGATGGTGCTGTTGAGTATGAAGATGGTACCCCTGCTACTGAAGCACAGGTTACTTGGTCTTTTGAGTTTTGGGTTTCTTAATCTTTCCCTAGTGAAGGTGTATATGACACTACTTAAATATTCTGCAGATGGGAAAAGATGTTGTGACATTTTTGTCATGGGCTGCTGAACCTGAAATGGAAGAACGAAAGCTGGTATTCCCTCTTCTCGAATGACACCCCCCCCCCCCCCCCAAAAACCCACACACCAAAACAAAACCCACCCAGCAGGATTTCTGTGTGTCTCGCCAATTACATTTAATATAGTAAATATAATTTTTTATTTATTAGTTTTAACTTGCTCATATTAGATTTTATCCTTACCATGGTTGTTTGACCATCTTCCTTTCTGCGGACCTCACAGATGGGTTTCAAATGGATTTTCGTGTTGTCACTTGCGCTTCTCCAAGCAGGGTATTACAGACGCTTGAAATGGTCAATTTTCAAGTCCCGGAAGTTGGTCCTTGATGTTGTTAACTAAAACTCTGAAGTTGCTCATGAGCATGAGGTTTGCATGAGAGAGTGATAAAGGAGCACTGGCATTTCATTTTAAGTTTATGGGCTGTACTATGCATAATGATAATTTTAGAGTTCTAGCATCTCTTCCGAGGAAAAATAAGTCGCCATGTGTGTGTGTTTTACTGTGAAGGAATTAGTTTTTGCACGCAAACTCGCTGTGTTGCCTCACACCATTAGATAAAGTTGAACCGATATTGGTTTACTTAACGATCCATCCATTTGCCGAATTTGAACATTTATTTTTGTGGTCGTTGTGTTTGATGGATGGTAAAAATTAGCTGTGCTTGGCCCCTTCTGTAAGCAGTGCGGAGTGCTGGCTTTGGCTACCTGTAGATTTAGAAGGCTTTAGTGTATCAATGATTGTTTACCCCTTTTCCCTCGACTTGAAAGTTCAAGGTTTAGGTATCTTGTTTATCTTGTTACTGGAAGGCCACTGATGTTATAGTAATGAACTAATTATACTTACACGCTTTCATATGTATTGACCCCAGGGGCAAGCCATTGCAGAACTGCTCTTACAGCGGTAATCATCAAAACATCTAGCTATATATATATACACACACGCTATTTATGGTGAAAGAGGTAATTTTATATGCCAAAAATATGGTGACATTCACACTCCAAGCGTTTCGTTTGCCACAAACTTGTCCGTAGGGTTTCATTTGCTTGCTTAGTTTTATTAGAAGGTCCTTTTACTAATTAATTAAAATTACATGGAGTTATATTTGCCTATTATACACATCACAAAGGAGTAGAGTGCAAAAAATCCCAATCAAATTAGATGTTCTAAACTTGCTATCTAAAAAACCAAAAAAAAAAAAAAAAAAAAAATGAAAAAGAAGAAGAAAAAGTTAGATGCTTTAATTTTGATATAAAGAAGAAAATAGGGGAATATGTGCCTATTGTCTCTCATAAGGGGTATTTTGAAGATTTTGTAAATCCATTTTATCCATTAGTTTTTTTGATTGTTGAATCAATTGAAGGACTTTTGATTAGAAGTAGAAATGTTCGGGATGTAATGTGAAATTTTCTAACATGAGGGACTATAATCGAAGTAGTAGTGTTACTAAAGAAACCAACTAAAATTGAAATTGTGCCACAAAAATTATATCAAAAATTTAGCGACCACTATGGGAAACATGACATATATAATGTAACTCTTTTAAAAAGTTTAACAATTGTATACTTATTATGGCACTTCATCAAAATGTCTCAATAAATTATATCAAATTTGAACTAAAATATATTTTTTTGGACACTGCAAAGTGTCAAAATAGGTTATTATCACGTTCAAATGCATGGCATTTTAATTAGTATTACCAAATCATGTTTGCTTTTAGTGGTACCAACTGAAGTGTCGTGTAATTGAATGTTACAATAATTTATTTTGATAATTTATAATGTCATAACAAATACATTATAGTTCAAATTTAGGATAGTTTATTGATGCACTTTTTACAAGATGTTACAATGAGTATACAAATATAATATTACCACATTATACGAGTTAAATTGTTTTTTTTAGTATGCGATAATTTTTTTTTTATTATCATTGATTTTTACAACAAAAATGAAAAATTATTATCATTAAATACATAATTTTAATAATATTATCTATATAAAAATTAAAAAAAACATTGCTCAAACTTTTGACTTCACCTATACAGCTAGACATTGGATTCTTATCTTTAAATAAGTTGGCCTTTAGCAACATCTGAAAAATAATACTAAAATCTCCGAATATCAACAAATATAAAAGTATGCTTTGGTTTAGTGATCATCATCTTAACCGTTGTGTATTTATTAGTTATTCTCTCCTTCAAGTTCTTTAAATTCATTTGTATAAATGATTGTTTTCTTAAATTGATTTCTTCAAATAAAATTATAATGCTCATTTCACACATCATTTCATTATTGCAAATGTTTTTCCTTCAAGTTCTTTAAGGCTTTGTTTGGTTCTAAGATTTTAGGAGGAAAGGAAAATGTTAAGGAAAGGAAAAGAAACTACAAGAATTTTAAAATTCTGTATTTTGTTTGGTTGTTAAAGAAAACAATAAGGAAAATAATTTTTCTAGAGAATTATCTTTCATTTTGGTAGGGTATTATTGTAAATTAAAGAAAAATGTAAAAACATACCCCAAAAAAAAATCCAAACAATCAATTAATTGCATAAAAATAAAAGATTTGTATGGAATATATCCAAAAAATCAATTAGTTTGAGCAACAAAAATGAGGTGAGAGCTTGAAAAGTGAGAAAGTGCTAGAGAGAATAACATAGCTTTTCCTTCATTTTCCTCACCTAATTGGAAGGAAAATCATTTTTCTCTATTTATGTTATATTTTCTTTCCTTACTGTTTCCTTTCTTTTTCCCTAATAACCAAACAATGAAAAATACTTTTTCTTCCTATTTTCTTTTCATTTCCCCCCTAAAATCCTAGAACCAAATATAATGTCAGAGTACCTTTGTGAATCGATATCTTTTTCTTGAAGTTCTGTAAATTGATTTGTACAAACCATGATTTTCATAAATTTTTTTTTTTTGAGGAAATTATCTTTTAAAAATTTAAAATATACAAACTGTGAAAGATATTTTCTTGAAATTTAAGATACATATACTATAGTCCACGAAATTTTAATTTCTGAAATTAAATGAACTAAAAAAAAGATAAAAATCTTCATATATTAATTTGGTTTGATAAAAGTTCATTTATATATTCAATAAACATAAAGCAAACAAACAAAAAAAAACTTAACATTAATTAAAAATAATAATGTGAAAATTTTGTAGGCACTCATCTAAAAATTTGGTCAAATTCAATGCTTGGACTTTGTGGAATGAAATGTTGTGGAGTGGGAAATTAATTTCTTCAATTTTTTATTTGCACACTTTTAGTCCTGAACAAACAAGTGTGTGGCACTCATGAGTGTAATTGAATTGAACAAAGATTCAAAAAGACCCGGATGGGAATTTGGGGATATTTTAAAAACCCTCAATAATTTGGTTCGCAGATTCTTCTAAGTTTTACCAAATTATGTATGAGCCACTTTTTTCACGAAGCGACGAACAAATTAACTAATTAAGGGCATCACGGCAAGAGAATTGAACATAATAATATCTCTATGTCATGGGTAATAATTTTTCACCCTCATCTTTTTCGGTCTTATCTCTAATTTGATATTGGTTTATTTGTTCCATTTTAATAGTAATTCTTTTGTTTCCTTACATTGTTTGGTTTTTATTTTAAATTATGGTGTAATAGCGTGATTTAGAATGCATGAATTATTGATGTAATTAAATTAAATTTACTATTCAAAATATTTACACATATACACTTGACTTTTACTTCCGACGAACGGATCAGAAAGTCAATATGTACAAATAACAAAATCTGCATTATTTTTAAACTGCAAAACAAAATATACCCTCAAAATTGAAAGCTCAACTGAATCTGTCAAATTTTGCAACTAATTGAACCGTAAATTTCTTAATTCTTCCAATTGCCAAAATGGAAAATTCCATTTCATGCAGCAAGCTTTCAGTGAAATGGAGGATTTTGGAATTCTATTGTTTCTTGATCTCTCTCTAGTATCCATCATGTGGGCATGCAGGATCCATGAAGGGCACCAATGTCACTTATTTGTTTATGGGGAAATTTCTAATCTAGACTCAACTTGATCGAATTCATTCAATCATGTAACCAGTGTTAATATACTTGCAATGTGATTGATCACTTTTTCTAAACTTTACACCAATTATATAACAAATGTAAATCACTCGCTTATACTGAGGGAGAAAACCAAAGCTATGGCTGCAGAAATTTAAGTGGTTGACGCCCACCTTTTCTGCTTGTTCTTCTGTTCATTTCAAGGTTTAGCTATTTATTTTACTTCTTGTTACTCATGTTTTAGTAATTATACTTTCACGATTTGACCTGCATGTTCCCATTCCCAGGGAGGCAAACATTCATTACCAAACCCATTTTACCGCTGCCATAATCATTAAACATGAAATCAAATTTACAAAATTTCCCAACAGGACGATAAATATTGTCCTATACTATTGATTGGAGATCATTTACATTAAGATTATGAAAAATACAAGCATCAACAATGTAATATAAAAGCTTGAGTTTCTAATTCAGGTTAAATTTGCCACCATTAATCCAAATGTAAACTTTTCAGACCAAGAAACCTCATATCCCCAGTTTTATCTATGCTGTAAATTCCTCCTCATCATCAGGAAGAGGTTGGTTCATTGCGTTATCTAGGTCCTGTTCACGCCTGCAATAACATTATTTACATATCAACATACGATGCATTCAAAACGAAATTGAAATTTGGGTGCACAACAAAGTCCGAAATTCCAGACATTTTCCAGAAGAAATAAGTAGCTTACTCTAATTGTGCAGCCACGTCAAAGTGGGCTTCAGGGGGAGCTAGTGCAGGTGACTCAACAAAATATAACTCGGGGGCCCTGCACCAAGTGAATGCTTATCAAGAACAGATCCATAGATAGATATTTGTCGAACAAGAAACATATCCACATGGAAAACAGAGAAAAAACATGCAGTTATCAACATTACCCGGCAAGTTTTCTGGCAAGGTAGAGAAAAGGCTTCTCGAAGTTATAGTTGCTCTTCGCAGAGATCTCATAGTACTGGAGATTTTTCTTTCTATGGAAAGTGACCTGCTTTGCTTTCACCTGCCTGTTCTTTATATCAACCTTGTTCCCACATAATACAATTGGTATATTCTCACACACCCTAACATTGACACAAGAATATTACTTAGTCTAGACACCACAAGTCAAGACGATTCATATACTTAAGCAATTTCTAAAAAATTTTGAAGAGAACCTGCAGAGATCCCGATGCCACGTTGGAACATTCTTGTAGGTCAAGCGTGCCGTTACATCAAACATTATGATGGCACAATTCCCATGAATACTGTGTGGATGAAATAAGATTGGAATTGCATTCGTGGATAAGTATTATATGGTGCAGAGGGAACATAATAGAGAAATACGAATGAAAAACATATTCTGGTTCAGTGTTGTATTACCACTCTCCTGATCAGACTCCTGAATATGATCAATTAATAATGTTCTCTTCTAATGAAATTTTACAAGAAATTAGATTTCAACACTAGAATTTATTAGAGTCATCCATGAACAAGAAGACAAGTGGCCTCCTCAGGGCCTCATCCCAGAAGTTTTCAGAAAATTATATTAGCCTATTAGCAATCAATCTTGGGAAAAAATGACTTGAACTTTAAACTGAAGGTTGTTTTGTTCAAAGGACTATTCAATGAATGTCAAGGCATGCGCCCAATTGTTTTTAAACAAGTTTAGCTATATAGATAGGTTTATTGACCCTTATACTTCGCGCAGGTACAAGCATTCAATGAACAATTAAGTTCCAAAAGGAGAGACAATGTAATAAACAATCACGAGAAGACATACTAGTAACCATCTCGGAGTCCTCCAAACTTTTCCTGCCCAGCGGTATCCCAACAATAGAACCTTATCTTCCCGAAGTTTGTGAAGAAGTCAAGTGGATGCACTTCTACACCAATCGTCGCTGCAAATAGTGCAAACACAAGCACAAATTAATTCCCTTCTGGTCACCACATTGACATTTTAGTCTCCTAAATACATACAGAACATGTTCTCAATACAAGTAAATTGAGACATATACGTGCACAACTCGACAAGCACAAGCATGCAAGTGTGCAGAGAAATATGCAGAAAAATATCATATGCACGAATTCAAAACAAAAATTTTCATATGCGCACGCAACTCTGAATATGTGGATCAACAAATTAATACATATATATAAATACATCTAACAATTGTACATCATAAAAATTAGAAGTCTTTAAACACTTACGCTCATATTTCTTGTCAAACTCTCCAGTAAGATGGCGCTTAACAAACGTGGTTTTCCCTACATCATTAAAATTATCATCAAATTAAGCAGGTTGGCTCTCAATGGATACAAGATTAAAACAACATCCAAATCACTTCTAAAACGCACTATCTTAGAAAAAAACATAGAAAAAAATCAAGTAAGAGAACCAAAAAGAAAACGAAAACTGTAACTGTGTGAAATTACCTGTACCGCCATCGCCAACCAGCACGAGCTTGAAGCTCGGGTAATCTACCGTCGGCTGATCTGGAAGAGCCTGCAGAATAAGATGTGCATATATTTATTCACTGAAATTTGTTACAAATTAACCCCAACTGAGAGAGAAGAGAAGAATTACCATGACGTGTTCAAGAGAGGCAGAGTCCAGAGAGAGGGGGGGAGAGAGAGAATTTGAATGGAGGTAGACGTTTCGGGCGGGAAGTATATATAGCTTTGTCAAGGAAAAGGTTTTCGCTTAGATGGAACGCGAGTGCCAGAGCCGTTGGATTAGGGTTGGCTTAAATTTGCCGCCTGATTTCTGGCCATTGGATGCTTCTCTTTCGTTGTGGTCGGTTCTCATTAGTAAGGGCCAGTTTGACTAAATTTTGTAAAATTTTATAAGTTTGATTTTAAGGAAATAAAATATTTCTTTTTTTTATTCTCTCCGAAAAAAAAAAAAAAAAATTTCTTTTTCATGAAATTGAACTTTACAAGAACTTGTATTGAATTTCTTTTCCTTTTTTTTTTTTCATTATTACATCTTTTCGTCGTTCCTATAGAGTTAAGGGAATATCCAAATCAATCATGGTTACATAGAATTAATTAAACTTAGATCTATTAAACAACAGTTGTTGGTACAAGTAGTTGAGAGCTTGAATTGCTTAATCAACATATTGTGTTCGCACTTTGCATATGTAAAACACAATCACTAGAAGGAGAATAGCTACTCTTTATGGTGCTCGTTTTAAATTTAATCGAACCCCAACGAAATATAGGATACTAGATATCTATGGGCAAAAAAAAAAGAAAAGAAAATGAACGCGTTATGAGTTTAATCGAACTCCAGCGGAATGTAGGATACAAGTGGTCTACGAACCAAAAAAATGGAACTCAAATTCATTCATTTAAGTTGAGTTGTACACCCCCCCCCCCCAAAACCAAAAAAAAATAATATATGTACTTGGGGTTTGTGTGGAGTTAGGTCCATGCTGAAAGTTGCCATTCGGCATTCGGTGATAGTCCTGAGAAATTTTAGAAATGGGCTACAAATAAAAGATTCGTGGATAAAGATTAAATGCTCCCAAGTAGATTTCTTTTTTTTTTTTTTTTCCAAAGTTAATTGATTACAACATTATCATATCTTGAAACAATTATAGTATTTATGAATCAATATGTAATATGAATTATATAATAATTATCAATCAATAAACAAATACAACAACTATATTAAAAGTACACAAAAAAATCACATTTTTGATGCGTTTTAACTCTTGTAATTTGGTTGGTTGACCCAGTGAATATGACAAGATTTGGTTCCAGCGCGGCCGTGATTGGCACTCATGTTTTCTCACCCAATTTCACCAACTTCCTTTTTTTTTTTTTTTTGTTTGGTGTAAGCAATTTCACTAATTAAATAACCACGAGGAGCATCTTTGAAGGGAAATATTTTTTTTTTTGGAACTTTTGGAAACACCCTCTCTTTTTGTATTATTATTATTATTATTTTTTAAAGTCTACATGAATCAGTCAGACGGAGTGGAGCCTAGCTTTAAATAGGTTGGCTTCTGGCTTATGCATCATATAGCAAAAGTGAGTAGAAGATAGTATATAACTATATATTATTTGTATTACAAACACGCATAATTACAAGGCATGGCGGAGTCATTTCCGGTGAACGGTGGGGATGGGACTTACAGCTATGCCAAAAACTCCGGATATCAGGTAACTATAGTATTTTGTTATGGTGATTATATATCAATTTTATTATCATCTTAGCCAATATTTGTTATCCTATTTTGAATTCTTCTTTGAATCCTTTTCACGATCGAGGTTCAAAGTAAAGATGACTAAACAGGAGTTCGTTCTTACCATTTCACCTCAAAATCTTGTGCATATTTTGATTCAATTAGATTTATCGAGGCACATGTTCGGGCTAGAATTTTCCCTGGCAGCAGCAGTTATTCTCTTGACCTAAAAAATTATTACATGTTACTAAGAAATTAGGAGTATAAATATGTAGCATATTGCCATATCATCTGCTATTATATATGTTGAGTCTTAGCTAGGTTAATTTGAGGAAAATTTCATTTATGTTTCGTATATGTGTTAAACCCTTTACAAATATTATAAGAAAACACTCCCTTTATTAATGAAAAATTAGAAACGAGAAAATTTTGTTATAGATTTTAAGTATTCGTGATGAATTAGTGACATAATATAATTCAATGTTTCGACATAAACAGAAACAATATAGTGACAAAGCATTTACTAACAAAACTATTGCAGACGACAAAATATAATTCAATATTTCTACATAAATAGAAACAACATAGTGACAAAGCATTTACCAAAGAAACTATTACAGATGAAATCCATCATAAAAATTAAATTTATAATGTCTGTCGATTTGCAGAAACAAGCTTCTGATTTCGTCAAGCTTGGTGGAAGAGGCGATTGCCGGAAAACTCGAGACCATCACCACCCCCACCACATTCAGCATAGTGGATTTAGGCTGTTCAGTCGGGCCAAACACTTTCTTCACCGTACAAAACTTGATCGAAGCAGTTGAGAAAAACTGGTTTCTCCAGGGCGGCCTGGACTCCAAAAACATTGAATTCCAGGCTTATTTCAACGACCACACGGGCAACGACTTCAACACGCTGTTCGCCTCTCTCCCGCCCGAGAGGCGATACCATGCCGCAGGGGTACCGGGCTCGTTCTACAGGCGCCTCTTTCCCCGTGCTTCGATCAACCTGGCGTATTCGTCATATGCTCTCCAGTGATTCTCCAGAGTGCCTGAAGGGCTCTCTGGTAATAGCAACGTGGGGAGAATATACTATATGGGTGCCACGGGGGAAGCGGTGAGTGCGTATGCGGATCAGTTTGAGAGGGATATGGGAGTTTTTTTAAGTGCAAGAGGAGAAGAGATTGTGCAGGGAGGGCTGATGGTGCTGATCATGCCTAGAGTTCCTGATGGTTCAGTGAGCCACTTACAGGGTGTTCTCTTCAATTTTCTTGGGTCCAGCCTGATGGACATGGCCAGTGAGGTTAGTATAATATTTTAACATTGATCATCAACACCATAAGATTTAATGATAAAGGAATTGTTTTATTTGTTGAAATAATTGCAGTTTTATACACTTATTTCTGTCAGATATTTTGAAATATAATTCCTAGTTACGTCATTGTTCAACATATAATGTTTTTCAGTATTATATGTTTCGAACGACCTTACTAACTAAAAATTTCTGACTATGCCACCCCCACTCGACTCCACCTTTTTCTTTTTTAGGGAATTATTGATAAAGCTGAAATCGACGCATTCAACTTGCCAATCTACGCTCCAAGTGTTGGTGAGATGAGAAAAGTGATAGAAAAGAACGGGTTTTTTTAGCATCGAGAAGATTGAGTTACCAAATCCACTAGCGCAACATAATGGGCCTTCGGATATGCGTGGTTGGATAACGCACCTAAGAGCTGCAACTGAAGGCATTTTCGCCAAACACTTTGGCAATGCTATATCGGACAACATGTTCAATAACACACTCGCAAAAACTCAAGAGATTTCACATTTCATCGACTCTACCAACTTCAATGCTGCTCATCAATTCTTTATTGTGTTGAAGCGTAAATGATAAAAGGTTTCAAAACGGTATTACATCTTCTTCTCTACTCACCAAATATACATCACACGTATTGATAGATGATTGAGATAAAAAAAAAAGAATTTTAAAAAAAAATTCCATATCATAAATTTTTCTCTTTTCTTATCTTAACTGTTTATCAATACACGTGACGTGTATTGATAAGTAAAGGAGAAGATGTATTACCGTTTTATAGTAGAGGATTTGAGTTGAGTCTGTGCACCCCAAACTTTAAAATTATCCCGTTAATTTTGAATGATCTTTTTAATTATCTTTTAGCGAGCTCTCAAGTCGTCCTTCAGTGCTCCAGTAATTTACTCCTACAGTATTACATAAAGGTTTAATATTGTGTTAAGACTAGAGAGTGATACATTGTATTTTATCTAATAAAAAATATAATGAATTTTTCACGATATGAATTAATTCATTTGTTTTTGGGTGGACAGCAGACTTTTAAATTAATGCAGAAGACCCAATTCCTCCAATGGAAAGAATTTGAGCTCAATATGATAGAATTAATAAAATACAAGATATCTTGAAAGAATGAAAAAAAAAAGAATATACAACGATTGGCATGATCAATTACCTATAATAATTTGTGATATATATATATATATATAACAACGTATAATATTCCTTATTTTCAATTTCATCCAAGTAACCTAACAACTCTTTTAAAAACAAGTAAGGAGTAGTCAATGTACTTCTAAAATCCTTACAATTTCTTCTAATTTTAAGCAAATTAATTATAAAGTTATTATTACTAACATCTTATAAGTTATATCTATCTCATTTATTCAAATGTTTTAAGAGTTTATTTTTGAAATAAAAATTGATATTTTATAAGCTTTTAAAACATGTTATGAGATGTAAAATGTCTTAAATAAGTTTAGCGGAACCCACGGGAATGGGTTGGGGTGTCTTAGCTGCGCTGGGGTGGACTTCCGCAATCTTGAGGTCACTGAACTGCATTTGCCCAACTACAAAATTGGGTGACGAAATGACCTTAAACTCATGGGTACAATCCAACTCAACTAATTTTGGATTGGGTTGGGTTTAAAAAATTTATAATGGATGATTGGGTTTAATTGCAGTTGGGTTGAAATGGTTTTCAGTTTACATTGGATTTTAGATGAGTTCAAATGGATTTAGAATGAGATTGAAATATATATGCATGAGTATTTAAATCCGGCAAATATTAGACCTATAATTGGACCATGTGAGCTTTAAAGTTCAAGTGTAGACTTTAAAATCTAAAATACTATTGTTATAGGTAGGTTGTGTCTTTAAGCTTTCGATTATGATGAACTTTGTATAATATTTGAATATATTATTATATGTAGGTTGATTAAATACTATTGTTACAGTGATGATGGGGCCATGATGCATAGATAATTCCGTAAAAAATTGCAAAAATGTGGGATAATCATCCAATCTAGAAACCGTAATGAAGAACTATCTGGTCTTTTTGTAAGACTTGTTTGAAATATATATATATATATATATATATATATATATATATATATAAAGTAATTAAGTTTATTAAGGCTTGTAGCACCAACATATCTTAGAACTTGTATATTTTAATTCAGGGTTAATTATAATTTTGGTTTTGTAAGTATGTCCTTTATTCAATTTTGGTCTCATTCATTTCATTGGTCTCCATTTTGGTCTCATATGTTTCAATTCTCTTAATTTGGTTCCCTATGTTTTAAATTTTCTTAATTTTGGGATATTTCTGAAATTCCGTCTAATCTTTAACGGCGAAGGCACACGCACCTCACGTAGCTGTTAAATTCCATACATTTCAAATTTTCTGCAAAGTCCCAAAATTGCAAAAATTTGAAATGTATGAGACCAAAATTGAGAAAATTGAAACAAATGAGATCAAAATTGGATGGAATTTTGGTCCCATATGATGCGCGAATAAAAATTAGGCGAAATTTCAGACAAGTTCCAATATTGCTAAAATTTGAAACATATGGGATCAAAATTAAGAACATTGAAACAAATAGAATTAAAATTGGACAAAAGCATACCTATGGACCAAAATTACAATTAACCCTTTAATTTATTTATTTCATAAAATATAATTGGCTTGAAATTGATTAATTTGATAATTTGGTGGTAAGATTTTGGTAAAGATAAAATAGCAATGAATTAGAAAGAGAGCATAGCAGTGAGATGGCGACTAGATCATGTGGTGGGGTTCGAGGAAGACGCGTTAAATGGGTCGTTGAAATTTTTACATTTTTCAAAGTACTAGTAATAATAATAGTTATTATTATCTTTAATAAAAAAAATAATAATATATATAATCTTTTAATTATAATAAAATATATATTTTTATTTTGGAATTTGGACCTACTTGAATTTAACCCAATCCATTTTAAATCCGTATATTTAAATTTATTTTGTATCCAAATTATTTCAAATCCAACCCGCATCCAACCCAATTCACCAATTTACCATCCCTAAATATCATCATTAATCACATTTGATGCGTGAGTGATTAGATGAATAGATGATTTGACCGTGTAATGATGTAATGATCATAATTGAATAAGTAATTATCCAAAATTAAAATAAATGAAATTGCCAAATTATTTACCTAACAAAACAAAAGAGCAATCCACTTTGGGAACATCCTTAATGAAACCACATGTCCCCGTGTATACAGCCATAAATGAAGTTATTGTTTCTTTCTAATTGTTCCCAAGTAATTCAAATAACATTTATTTCAAATGATATTTCATCGTGTACTTCATAATACATATTAATATTATGTATATAAATTATTCATAAATTATATTCTGGAAGTGAATCTTTACGCTTAACGTATATTCATATTTTGAAATAGAAAAATGAAACGCAGTTTAATATAAATGATTATTTGAGTGCATGTAATTTGAGTGCATGTAATTGGATTGTCTAAACGAGGCCACAAGAACTAACTGAACTCACGCGCCCATTCCTTTAAACTGGTAATATATAGTTACACGTAAAAGAACGTAGCATAACTTTAAAGCTTCATGTTTGTGTCACAGGGAAGAGGAAAGAAATTAAAAAAGAAATAAAGAAGTTTTCAATATAGATAGTAATCTCGCAACTATCACACAAGCAACGTGCTCCACCAAATGCCGAAAAATTCTTCTATGTATCTGGTGTTGAAACACAAAAAGGTTATGATTAAGGCACGTCAGCATCATACAAGTTCTTATGCTGACACGACTTAATCAATCCTCACTGTTTGTTGTCTAACACCCGATACATGGAAAAATATATATCGCCCCTTGCGCTTTATTTTCCGATCACACACGTTTCGGATAACGAACACTAACCAGCCTCACATCATCAACCACGGGGCCACACAGAGAACCCGAACTGTCACTCTTCATATGATAGAATGTGCTCAAAAACCTGATCCTGGTATGATCCGATACCGCCTTGAACCTAAGACTAGCACGTTTAAAAGCTCCATTGCCCTTGGATTCATAGGGGACCTGAACAATGGCTCTGCCTGCAGTCACCTCAACCATCATCGATCCTTCGCAAGAATTTTTCGCGTCGCCCACCGAGAATGTGAGGTCATAAGTTTTTCCGGGAACAGTTCTGGTTGTTTGAGCTAACGCGCTTTCCCTTCCGGCCACCAATTCAACCGCTCGTTTGCCCTCGGGCACCCCAAAGTGATCAGAATCGATGTATTTCACAGCTTTGAGTGACTCGATCATCCATCCGGGCAATGGAGAGTGATCATCCTCGATGTTGGGAGGGACGAGGGCACCCCAAGATGTCTTAGGGAAGATGTATGGACCTTCTTCAAAGTTTCCATTTTTCAAAATGTTACCTGCATCATGTTCAAATGTTAATATTCTATTTTTCACAATAAGATAAAAAGAGTATAATTACTACTAAATTCTCTTATATGGTGTAAATACACTCATAGCCATTTTGTATGTTCTTTTTAGAGAAGAAGCACTTATTATTTGTAAAAGAGTATTTCGGTGAAAAAAAAATCAAAATGATTTAATTTTGAAGTTATTCAAAGTAAGAAAAATCTTTTTAAAATGCTTTTAAATTTCAGCATTCAAGCGTCAAATAGTTTAGCTTAAAAAATTAAAAAAAAAATTGTTATAAAAAGTACAATTTGAGACACTTTTTCTTAAGCCTATTCAGAGTCCTAAACCCTTCGAAATTTGTACTATTTCATAATTATATCTACACCAGACTTCAAGGGTCGAAACTGATCACCTCTTTGCCTTGTGGGAGTCCTCAAAGCCTTGATAGCAACCGAATCGATAAGCGGGCCACAAGCCGGATCCTTCCCTTTACCCGGGTTATGGATCATAATCTCAGTCTCATTGGACTGTGCCAAGAAGCCCCAAGAATAAGTATCCCAACCATCACTACTATAAACAGTTTGGATGGGCAATACACCCCAGTCCTTGGACTCCTTATTTGGTGAAAACGACACGTTCAACTTCTCTTCTTGGCCACAAGTCCTTGCAGCATTGAACGAAATTGAGTAAAACGTGCCGTTTGTCAGGCTAAGCTTTGTCTTGATGGATGCGTCGTCGCCAAGCCGCACAGCGCAGGCACCCTCCGGGACGATGAGGAGCATGTCACCTTGCTTCTGGCCCGATTTTATGTACTCAACGAAGCCGGAGATTTCCCAAGAGGATATGGCATGGGGGTCCGTCACCTTGGTCCCCTTCATTTGCGTGGGCTTAGGCCCGTGCTCGAAGTCGCCGTTGGGTAATAGTCCTGAGAATTTTATCAAATGAGTTAGTAAATCGATTAATTGATTGTAAGAGAACGCTCTCTATTAAAAAAAATAAACAAATAGTTACCGTTACCATCATTTATAACAAACATTGTGAATCATAGTAATTTATCAATCGGCTGTCGACTAGCATATAGCTAAATAAGGACTCGCATGTCAGTGATATTAAAATACAAAATATTTATAAGTTTTAGAAGCGCAATTTCATCATTTGAGCTTCTGCTCATGGACTGCTCGATTGTTCTATAAAAATACAGGGATTAAGTTGTGTCACACATGTATGTACTCTATCAAGTTAGATCCTTTTAATTTTAATTTCATTGATCTAGGTGAACGTGACAAGATGTGGTTCCAACTGTGGCCACCATAGTTATCACGTGCTATGTCCCGCAACTTCACTATTTAATAAACAAATTTTTGAGGTTTTGAGTATTTGACTAATACAAATATGGGGCAAAATGAATTTTATTCATCCGGCATGCATTTAATCATGCACTAATATGAGTGAAAAATATTTTTAAATATTATATATTTTAATAAAATATATTAAAATTTTACGTATTAAAATATTTTTCGCTCAAATTGATACATAAATAAAATCGATGCATAGAAATTTGTTCCCAAATATTTGAACAGTTCAGGTATTGGTGGAAAGTATAAGGTTCATCAAACTTTAAGGTTCATTAAATTGGAGAATCTTCGATGTATTTAACGTTTCATGATCGAAGTTTGTAAGGGTTTATTTTTTATTTTATCATATCCTTCTATAATGATGCTAACTTAGTATACAGCTTTTCAATTTCTATTTATTATCAACTAAAAAATACTACTTGTGTAAAATTACAAATGATTGATCAAAGGGAATAAGAGTACATAATATCCAAATAATCAAATTATCTAAATAAATATAATGACTTTATTATCTTTCAATCTAGTCACATTCTAAATTTCGACAAACTAAACATTTATCATATAAAAGAATTAAAAGGAAAAGTAAAAGTATGTTGTAAAGAGAGTCCAAAGAAGTTGGAATGTTACCATCATTTATGCATGATGCAATGCCGAAGCAGGCAATGAGTAGCACTATCAATAACTTCATGACTCTCTGTGTTGCCTCTGTGTGTATGTGTGTGTGTGTGTGTGTGTGAGAGAGAGAGAGAGAGAGAGAGAGAGGTTTGAATGAATATGAAGGTTGAAAGGGTTTTTATGCGTTTTTGTCAATGAGAAAGACCCTCTATTTCGAGGAAATTACAATAAAAGCCACCAATTTTTTTTAATCAGTTTGTTGAGAACCTAAAGTGAAGAGGCTCGGTCATCTTGGAAATTTTAGGACGGGAGTTCGAGGTTGTTTGTATTATTTGGTCAGACTAACAAAATATAGTAATAATAAAACACTTTATTCATTTAACAAAAAAATTCTTCACAAATATAAGACATTTATTGTGAATTTATACTGAGATTCTATTAAAATAAAATTAAAGCAACAATTACCGGCAACACATTTGCTTACGTATTTGTAATAGACAAAATCTGTTAGAAAATTTTGTTTTGTGAAGAATTTCTTGAAAGCGTGACAAATTATTTCGCTAGTGAAGTAAGTCTTTCTTATAATAAATATATTAATACTGCATTCAAACAAAACCACCCACCAATAGATTTCCTCTTTGGGTTGAGTTTGAGACTAATTTATAAATTCAATGATACTTCAATTTGAATTATTTCTAAGTAAAAAGATAGTGTTCTCCTAGCCACCTGGGTAGTAAATGCATACACTAATATATACTTTTAATAATCTTTTTAAATATGATCATCCAAACAACTTATATATGAATCGAGTTATATATATTATCCCGGAAAATAACAAACTGGTAAATATATTTGTAGGTACTATATAAATATATTTGTAGGTATTATATAGTTATCGAGTAGTACGGATCCTCTATTGCATAATTGTGCTATATCTTTTATTGCACTCATTAATATACGCCACGTGTATTGGTGAGCGGTTAAGATAAGAAAAAAAAACTGATGAAATGGAAAATTTTCTTTCATTATCTCAACCTCTCACTAATACATATGACGTGTATTGATGAATGTAATAAAAAATATAGTACGATTATATAATAGAGAATCCGAACTGGTTATGGAGATGGTTTTTATCCCAACGAACTTATCAAATCCCAAGGGAAAAAAAACGACATCATGCCCGTGCAATCTAGCATATTAAGACTAAGCCAAACAAAAAGAATATAAACTTTGTACGTGGCATCTCCATTCTCATCTAATCAATCACCATAATTCTAGGGATAGGAGGAATATTTTGATTTGAGTGTCTTTAACTATAAAATAATAACAATTATTATTATGATGAGTGCGTGTTGGTTTAGGCCCTTTTAAGCAACATTAATAACATCAAATTACACATATATATAGTTGACAATTGAGGGTGTAATTGAGGTTTTTTCTGGGGCAGGTTGGGAACATACCATCTCACAGCACATGATATTTCCGGCAGCATGTTTTCTGGTCTCAAGGGGGTATTCTTGTCATTTCAAAATGTCTTCAAAAATAATCAAATTCCAAGCGATTTTAGGTTCCTTCTTTCCATGCATGCATTATTAGAAGGATCCAATCATTTTGCCAAAACTAAAATTCACAAAAAAAAAAATAATCAAATTTTATTAATATATAAATTTGTCAATTAATCAAATATTCAATAAAATATTATTAAATAAGTTAGTTGACTATAATTTATTGAGATTTCAATCAATAAGAAACTAGACAAATATATATGTTGGAGAACATAGATAAATATATAATGACTCGTCATTTCTAATAATTTAAACTTTTAGATAAGACGGTCATTTAACAATATAAAATTTTCAAAATATGGGTATTTGGAATAATTTGTGTTTATGTGTATATGTATGTATATACATATATATATATATATGAGAAGTACAAACAATCATATATGATTCATAATAATACAGTAGAACTCGACGTACTTTTTGATCATTGGGGTCAGGATCCTGCGGTTGTCGTTTCTTTTCTAATAAGAAATGGCGTATTACGTATCACTCGATTAATTAATACTCTTAAAATCGAAAACAAACTATTATATCAATTATTAAATACATAAAACTCTTCTATGATTAAGCTATAAACTACAATCCAGTAGTCTAATATCCATATTTGTGGAAATTCAACAAGTCAGATCCTTGATCTCTTTGTCGAGGATCCTTCACCTTTCCATTAAGGTAAGGTTTCATTGGCTTCGGAACCATCATTCCAATGAGAGAAACCAAACAAATTCACAAACATTCAAAAGGAGACGATAAAATTACCTAAATGTCCCTAAAGATTTTATCTTCTCCATGGCGCCACATGCACATGCATGTGATAGACCAATGAATGATAGGCTTCGAGGAAGGTGATAATAGTTCAAGATTTGCTCGGCAGCTTACAATTAATTAAACACCATATCCTCGTTTCCATGTTTTGTATTTGCTTTAAAAATTAAATATCATTTTTATTAACAAGATCTTGTAATTAATTAATATCTGGTATGATATGGCAGCTTTACCAAAATGGGAGATCTGGTATATTGTGCCCATGTGCAGCTGAATAAAACCCAGAAAATTACGTACGGTTATTTATTAATTATTTTAATTTAGAATTATTATGCAAGTCTGTGCTTTCTTATTTGAGGTCTATGCTTTTGTTCCTTTTTGGTCGGCAATAATTCTGTATAGATTTAATCCAGTAACATGTGCAATAATTAATTATGTATGATGTGGTAATTAAGCAATGTTATGGAATCTATTTAGTTGTTAACTATAGAATGAGAGACATGCAATTACTTCGGATGGTTAATTAATGGTATTTTAAGTCATATATTTTTTGTGAAATGAGGGAAAAATAAGTTACTCATACTAAAGGTTGCATTTTGTGGAATGAGTACTCACTACAAGAAAAAAAATTAATATTATCGACAAAATTGAAAAGTTGTAATATAAAAGTTGTCACCAATAATTGTGTTAAGTGATAATATATTTTATTTTGTCACTAATTAAATTTTTTTGATAATTAACACAATTTTTATATTAACACAATATCACTCAATGGTGACAAAAATTAATGTTTTAATTGACACCATTTACAATTACTGACAGGCCTATAGTGACAATTTGGTAACAACAATAATTATCATTAGAATTTTGTGACAAGAGTCCATTGTCACTAAGTTGTCACATAAGTATATCACAAATTATCAATTTTGCACTATGTTGGCACATTTTTACACTAAGTTGTCACCATTGGCATTGTGCAGATTATGTTTTGTGATAATATAAATTTGTTGTCATTAAATGTATATAATTAATAATTTTTTTTTCATTACCACTTGTTATATTTTCACAAATTTACTTTTTTTTTATAGTAATTGTCATCATATAAGTATAAAAGTCAAAAGGGAGAGAACTTTGTGTTTTTAATAGGGAGTTTGTCATGTATCAATCCATCTCAATACCCTCGAATGAAGAATAAATTATGATGTCAATTATCATTAATTATTAATACAAAGAAATTATCATCTTGAGTTTGAACTTTTTTGTCCTCTCCATTTTCCCTTTGAATGAGTATATATGTCCCAATTTAATTGTATAAAAAAAATTAATAGAAAAAAATTATTATAAAATACATATAACTTGCTATTCAACAAACTAGATATTTGAATTTTTGCAATTTTAGAGGAACTGTAAGTCTAATTAACCCTATCAACAAGATGTTAATGTTACTAGTAAAATGTGAGTTATTAACAAATACAAATTCAGAATCAATAGACTGGGTTTATACATTCTATCCATGCATCTCACGGTCCACATTTAACTACATTTAATATGTATTGTTTTTTTAAAAAAAAATTATTGTAAGAGATTGTTATTTGCACTCCAAATATTGTTATTGACAGTATTCCGCTTTCACTTTTATTGAAGAATTTATCAAAATATTCGTTCATTTTAAAATAGGATTAAATACACTTTACCCCGTAACTGACGAACTATAAGTTGTGTCTCTTTCACTCTCTAAACTTTCAAATACAACATTTACCTACCTCAATTAAATAACTAGATAAAATTCCTCTTATCTTATTTATATTTATATATTTTTGCATTTAGCACCATAAATCCAACTGCAAATCATTTATTAACTATAAAAATAATTTTTAATTTACTTTAAGAAAATAAGTTAAAGGTTAAGTAAATTGAAATAAAGACTAAGTTAATAAATTATTAAAATAATACTTGAAAATTCAAAATGAATAAATTGTTTTGGTTGTTTTAACTTAATGAACTTATTGAGTATATATAACATTCCAAGCAAAGTTTGACTATTTTGAATAAAAAAGAATGAGTTCTTTTTAACTAGAATTTAAATATGTGTTTCTTATTAAGATTATATTAAGATATATTTAAAAAAACATAAATTCTTTAAAAGAGAAATGAATATATACATTTGATTTAATTTTTTTTTAAAATAGAACATACCCAAATTGAAGTAATTGATGAAAATATAGTTATTCATGTTTATTCAACATACCCTAAAACAGACTTTTGGTTGATGAATCAGTAATTTAATTTTTAGTTAATTAAACAAATTAAATTAAATTTAGCTTATATATTAATTTAAATATTTTTGAACTATATATAATATATATACACATTTATATAGATTTAAAGATACTTTTGTTGAGGTATATAATTGAGGCTGGGGAGTAATTGTTATATTTAGTAGTTCAAAGAGGTAAATGATACATAACATATAATTAAGTGGGAAAGTGTATTCAATTGGATATCTGACACAAAAGATACTAAGTCCACCAGTGGATATGTATTTACAATAGATGGAACTGTAGTATCTTGGAAATCCTCTAAACAAACTTGTATAGCCCGATCCATAATGGAATCAGAGTTTATAGATTTGGATAAAGCTGGAGAAGAAACTGAATGGTTGAGAAATTTTTTAGAGGATATTCCGTGTTAGCCAAAATCGGTGCTTGTTATAGCTAAACACTATGATAGTCAAGCAGCTATAAGAAGGGCACAGAGTGGCATGTATAATGGTTAGTCTTAACACATCCGTTGGCGACATAATACCAGTAGGCAGTTGATCTCGAGTGGATTATCTCTCTTGATTATGTGAAATCAAAGGAGAATATAGCGGATCTATTAACTAAAGGTTTTCCTAGAGATCAAGTATACTGCTTGTCGAGGGGAATGGGGTTAAAACCGACCAATTAAAGACTCGAGTAGTGATAACCCAACCATGTTGACTGGAGATCCCAAGATCTTGGTTCAATGGGACAACTAAGTTACAAGGGTTTGGTAGAGTGCTTACTACCCATTCTTGTGATGTGTGAGTGTGTCCTGCAAAGAGATAAAAGGTTAAGTTAAAGCTTTTAATGATTCCTACGCCTAAGTAGGTGGAGTATGGCAGGATACTCTTAAACAGGAGTTCACCTATATAAGTGTGAAGTGTGGCCTTCAAATGGTAAACACTTATAAATCTAAGATATAGCCTACGGCCAAAACAAGCACAACCATGAAAATCGAAAAGTGTTAGGAAAGCTGTTGTGAGAATACTATTGTCTTGGTTTAGAGGAACAGTTGGACAGTTCAAGACATCACGTTCATTGACTAGCTAAGTAAATCCGATAGTATATCTCTAAAGAAGGTTCAAAGCCACAAGCTACTTATCTTGATGCTGCAGCTTTTCGCTAGAACTCACTACAGTGTCTGCATGAGTCACATATGCACTAATTTTCATTCATATGGGGGATTTTTAGAAAACTTGATTATAGAAATTTGTAAGTGACTAACTTTGGCCAATGATTTGATGAAGCTCCATTTGTTGTTTTGAAAAACAAGTTGATTATTCGTAATCTATATCGCGAGTGGATAAGAAAAATGTATTTAATTACTTAAAACCAATTTAGGGTGAATGATAAATTAAATGCACAAGATAGCTAGGTAAAAGCTAAAAATAGAGTGTTAAGTTGTCAAATGTGGTTGTCTCACATAGAAAAAGTAATACAAGAATGTCTTGTATTTAAATGGCTACTTTGCAAATAGGGGTTAATCCCTTAGAGGTTCAAAAGTTTGCAATGGGAGAGAGAATCTATGGGTTAGTAGGCTCAAACCAAACTCACATGCACGCCGCCGCCACTGTCCAGCCGGCCGGCTAGGCACGGCATGGCGAGATGGTCGGGCTTGGGTGCAGGTTCGGACTCAATATAATCTATTTCTTTTTGGGTACGACTCGAATTGAAATTGGGTCGAAACCAACTCGAATTGAGCTGAAATTGCGAACCGATGCGCAGAGGCGGGTCCGGATCACACCTAGGTACAGCAACGACTGGCCACACCCGAATGGGTGCGAACTGTGCTCCTAAACCACATCCAAACTGATTCAGTTCTACCGAACAGGCATGAACCACGCCCGAATCGGTGCCTACCCCAATAGTTGTAGTATTTCATCCACAACTTTTCGGTTGTTATAAACCCCCAACACTTGTTATTTCATTTACATCAAATCCGAATTATTCTCTCTTTATGCATTTCACTCTCTAAAGTTTAAAGTGAGTTCTAAATACCTTATAAGTTCGTCGTTTCTCGAAAATTGAAGTGCTCCTTTTTCGAGAAGTTAGTCATTGTATCTTGAGAGACGATTGCCACTTCCGTTAACACTAGTGCAGGGTAATCTCGTTTTAAAAAACAGAGAGTCCAACTCTCGTCTTGAATAAATACCATCGCCTAATCACGCCCTTATAAAGCATTAATTTCCAACAGCTCCGTCTCGCAAGACTGATAGCATGAATAACAAAATAAATCATAAAACCAAATAAATTAAAAGAAAAAAATTAAAAAAAAGAATGAAATGATATGGTATATTAAAAAAAAACAAAAATTGTGTTACTAATTGTTACTTTAGTTCTATTTGAATAAAATTTTGTTACAAATTTATTAAAAATGTCCTTTATACATGATGGATCGTACTCATTATAAATTATTTGTTAATAAAGAGAGTCCGATTTATTTATTTTTTTTTTGTAGTGAACCAATAATTTTATACCTAATTAAACAAATTTGAAGCTCCTAGAAAATTAGGATATATAATTTGTCAAAAATTTAGACATACATGGTAAATTGGCCATTGTGACAAATGTAAACTATTTCTAATATTTAGAGTCTAATAACCAAATTGACCTATTTAATCTCATATATTTCTAATTTAGTTTCTCTCTCTTCTCTTTTCTTTCCTTCCTCATTATTAATATGTTTTTAATTTCTTTCTTTTCTCCTACTCTCTCATCTGTCAATACACACACACACACACGTTTTTATCATTTTTTCTAACTTTTTCATTCTTATTTATTGGTTAATCTTATATCTTATTTTTATTGTAAACTATTTTTTTTATAATTAATTTAGTAAAATACATTATGAATGATTAAAAATACATATAATCATGTATAAAATTCTGTAAATATTTTAATTTTATATTCAAATTTTAATTATATAATTAAATTATATTTTATTTTCATTTTGCACACGCATTGAGTGTGCCTAATCGACTAGTAAATATAATGATTATTGAAATTCACATCATAGGGAAAGTTAAATAAAAATAGTTATATCTAGCCTAATTCAAATTATGAACTTATAAGTTACAGCTATTATAATTTAAATTAAAGTTTTTATTTGTGAGATGTCTGTGTTGCTTCAGGCTTTAAGTCCATGTCACACCAAAAATGCTCGAGATAGTATGGGCCGATTCTCAATTGGGATTTCAAAAATTAATGGGCCTCAAATCTAATGTCTTGGGAATTAAAACTTTAATGGGCCAACTTGGCAAAGTTGTAAGGATATCATGTGGATATCTTGTAAGTAAACTTCAAATATGAAGTACGGTGATTTGAAATACAATAATTAAAAATATTTTAAAATATATTTTTATTTGAAGTTATGTGGATAGTTTCTAAAAAAAATCACATTTTGGGCTTTTTCTGGATTCTGTTTTTTCTAAAGGGCCCATCCAAACACAATTTTTATCTTTCACTGATTTTTTTTTTTAAAATAGGTGCTTCGTCTTTAAAAAAAAAGTCCATCCAAATGAACTCTTGATTTCTTATTTCACTTGGACTCTTGGAAAATCCCATTAATATAACCGAAAGTTCTTGTCCGAATTTGAATTGATCGCACCTAGTCAATTGCATGATAAGTGTATCACTCATCACGTAATTGATTAGTTTCTCTATGATCAAACCCAATTCAAGCCGGAATTTCCCATGATACAACTTAGAAGAATGATCAAACGCTTCCTATAAACTCTTGACAAACTTCTTATTTATGATCAAAATAGCCTCCCTTGTGTCATTGTTGAAGGTAAGGGCAATTTGGTAAAAATTCCTACAATATTTTTGGTTGACATTATCAGAATCTACTAACTATAGCCAACAGCCCCAACACCATAAGAAGGTATTCGGAAAAAGCTTTTAACTTTAGGCGATGAAAAATAAAATCATGAATCCATTATATATATATATATATATATATATTCTTTACTAGATTGTATCTTTGTTTGATAGGTTGTATTACATGGTTAAACACTCGTGAGTGCACACCTAATTCCTAATCTGATGCAGAAGACTCCGCCATATTGAACTTCCGGGTTCCAGCCCAATCCGGATGTAACTGCTAGATTATGGGGGCTCGCTTTGTGGGGAGGTGTTATAACGGGAAATTCTTGGTAGTTTCCAATTTATGTTTATGTCAACTTACTTTTCCATCCTCTGCTTTTGTGTCAAATTTTTTAAAACCAACTTATTTTGGTAATTGCAATCTTGTGAGTGGATCAGTACTCAAAAATCAACATGACAAAGACATACGAAGATGCCTTCTACAGGAGAAAGAAGTTCAGAGGCATATCATGGGTATTTTAGTGTGTCGGAATGCACCACGAATTTCTCACCTCTTTTTTGTAGATGACACCCGCATTTTTGTCAAGCCACATCTAAGGCAATGTACCAAGTCCTAGAGGTTTTGCATGAATATGGCAAGGCATTGGGTCAATTGATCAACCTGTCAAAATCCTTAGTGGTTTTCATTTGGAACATTAATCAAACAATCAGCGAGGACTTATCAAGAGTGGGGCAACTCAAGATTGAGAAAGTTTTCAACGGATATCTGGGCTTTCCAGCAGGGCTCGGGCGTAATTGAAGGGAGATTTTTTCTTCTATCAGAGAAGATTTGGAAGCGCATTCAAGGGTGGTCTAGGCAAACTTTATCCTAGGCGAACAAAGAGGTTCTTATAAAGTCTATAGTACAGGCTATCCCAACCTATGCCATGTCCTGCAGGCTCCCAAATGGTCTCCTATAGGAACTCGAAGGTCTTATCGAAAATTTCTGGTGGCACAATAAGGATGCGCGCAAAATTCATTGGTTGGCTTAGCCAAAACTTTGTATCCCAAAGAGCGAGGGGGGAATGGGTTTCAGGTGTTTGCGCAATTTCAATGAGGCATTGCTCGCTAAGCAATTATGGTGTATTGTCACTAAGCCGAACACCTTGCCTAGAAAAGTTTTTCGGGCCAAATATTTTGGGCCGACCTCTCATATGGATATGAAATTTGGGAGTAAACCATCAACGGTTTGGAGAGGCATTTTGGGTTCACTAAAGCTTTTCGAGGCGGGATGCCAATGGTGAGTAGATTCGGGCAGAATATACATATTTACGATCGCAAATGGATACCTAGGCCTATATTGTTCAAGATCACCTCACGCATTGTCCAAGTGAGAGTTAATGCCTAGATTGCAACTCTAATTAACCAGAATACGGGCGAGTGGAATGAAGTAATGGTCCACTCCGTGTTTTTACAGATGCATGCGGACCACATTTTAGCGATTCCTCTCGGATATCCATTTAATGAAGACGTATTGGTGTGGCACTATTCACATAATGGTCTTTTTTCGGTTAGAAGTGTCTACCATCTTATGAATACATTAGATTCGATGCTATTGTTGGGATCTCACATAGGTAATACACCATGGAACTTTCTTTGGGAAGCAAAGATGCCGAATAGGGTAAAATTACCAATCTGGAGGATTTTCCGAGATGTCGTACCCACAACATTCAACCTCACGCGGAGAGGAGTCCTAGTTGACCAAGGTTGCCCAGTGTGCGGAGCAGAGGAGGAAACTACGCTTCATGTGTCTGTCCAAGTCTGGGCCCTAACGTGTATACCATGTGTCGTGAACCCCTCAATGAAGAGGGTCGCGTTCCTAGCTAGGATATGAGCAACATGATTGCCACCTATAGATGATCTAAGCTAAGAAAACACAATGTTTGAGTTGAACAAACCATCTAATTGGTCTCATACAATAATAACACACTTACCCAATATAAGAGTATAGGAAAATATCAGTACATCAAATAGACTAATAGCTAAACTCGTGGAACTCAAAATCAAATGGAACATTCACCGAAGAAACACTATAACAAAGATTCCTTTCATTAATGAAAAATATACAACAGATAGTTTGTTTTCATCACAAACATTAGATATTTGTAAAGATCTCAAGCTAAGTATATGATTAAATAATTTTATATACATGACATGAATGTGAATTATGAAATAGGAGATGAAACACCATTTTGAACTATAGGATCCTATCCGAATTTTTCATAAACATGGATCCCTAAACATAGATGAAATTACCAAAATGACCCTCGAGATTTATATCTTACATTCATATGCATGTGAAAAGGGATCCTCATCTGTAATTTTGGTAAATGCTTCAACAATATCCTTTAGAAATTACGTGCCATGCGCAGCTGAACATAATTCAGAAATTACGTGCAATTATTTATTTATTTATTTGAGTTAAAATTATTAAGCAATTCTGTGCTTTTGTTGCTTTTTTGGTCCGTACTAGTTATAGCATAAATTGAACACTGTAATCGAAAGTGCTTGTCGAACTTGGTTTGATCGCACCCAGCCTCACGCTTGCTATGTGAAATTGGTCACGCTCTACTAAATATATACCAATCACATTAGAAAATTGGTGTCTTTATTGGGCTTCCAGGCAACCCAAGGTGGCAAGAATAATGGGTTAACAAAACACACATATGTAATACTACATCATATTTGTTGTTATTTCCAGTCTTTCGTAATTTTGTGTTTTGGGAAAATGTATTTTCAAATTTACAATGTTTTGGAATGAAATATTGGAAAATACATGATGTGATGTGTTTCAACTAAAAATGTGTTCGGGTGTTATATTCATAGTGAAGATATTTATAGCAATTGGTGTTTTCATTGAAAATCCCTAACAACGGAACGGACCAAAAGCAATGATTTTGAGAGAATATTTTCCCTTTGGACTGAGAAGGAATTTGCCAAACATGTCATAGAACAAAAATGATTTTTGAAAACAAAAAACAACCATTTTTCTTGTTTCAGTGTTATTTTTTATTATTATTATTTTAATTGTATTGATTAGTAATTATTCATATTTATGAATTATGAATTTGATAATCCCAAGTTTGACAAATGGATAAAGACACAAATCAAGATTTTTTTTCTATTTTTAACAAATAAATAAATAAATCATCAAGACAAATAAACAATACATCCATTAAATCAAAATTACACCAACGCACACACATTTACTAAAACACAGCATTATACAATTTATTTCTACAATTCCCACATTAAAAAGAAAAAAGAAAAACAAATTCATTAGTCGACAGATTGATGATTATTTACTAATTTTAAAAATACCATCTTCGACCACCTAAGTCAAAGTCAACGGCCGGACACGTCGGACGCGAGCCTGGAGGCGATGGCGGAGTGGTACATAATATCGTGAAAAGTGGAGGTCTCTATCGTCTTCCTGCGCAGTTCCTTCGCCTTCTCCTCCGTGAAGCGGCCGCGGAATAAGTTCTTCTCCGCCGCGGCCAGGCCCGATCTGTTCCCGATCTCGCCGGAAACAGCCGCGATCTTGGCGCCGCCGTTGATGTAGTCGGGCTCAGAGGGCCACCCGAAAAGCGGGGCGAACCAGTTGTTGGATTGCGCCGCCGCCGGGTTCTTGCGGTGGCCGGGGTTGGGCTTCGCGGCGGAGCAGACGATGGGAGTGTGGATGGAAGAGAATGAGGTCGCCATTGATGAATTCTTGGTGGTGATAGTGAGAGACAGAGAGAGAGAGAGAGAGAGAGAGAGAAGGCGAGGAGGTGGATGAAATGGATAAGGATTGAAGACGCGGTTGCGAATAGGTACGCTTATTATTATTCTTTTCTTGTCACGAGTGACGAGGCACTACTACTCTTTTTGCGCTTTTTTGTTGCGCTTTTTCTTTTGTGTGACGGTTTGATTAGTTTTGTGAAAACGACTTCACATTTGACAGATATGGATGGGGATGATGACTAGTCTCTTCGGGGCTGCTAACTCAGATTTTATCAGATATTTTATTAGAAATATGATAGATATAGAAGGTTCTTGTAACACATGTTATTCTAAGTTATATATCAACAATTTATTTTTAATACATATGTCATGTTCAAGAATTCAAGCAAATAATCGACGGCCTAACTTATCTTTTCTTAATCTGCTTTTGTAAATAAACAAGCTAGAAGAAAAAAAAATCAAAGTACGAGCTTATGTAACAAAAATATTTGTGTTTTAATGTCATTACTAGAGCTCGCCAGTTAAATAACCGTAAAAAGGTTTCCCCAATTCCCAAAGCAGAAATGATTCCCTTTACCTAAAGACAAGAATCAACTAGCGTCAACATAGCTAATAGATTAATACCTTTCACAGGCAAAGCCCATAATACACTGGCAAGTCCAGCACAAACCAAACTGATGCAAAGACCTCTGTCGTGCAAGCCCAATAGCTGATCATTTGTTATTCCCTCTTACTATACTAAGGTAATTGTTGCTTTTTATTCTTCCTTTTTTTTGGATTAATAAATTGTCACCCACTTGCGTACATCAAAATGCAAACTATTGTCTCATGCGATTCCAACAATAGTGCCACCAAACTGGACGCTAAAACATAGAAATTTCTCATATTGTAGCTTTAAATCACACAAACCCTTGTCTTCATCTCCCTCCTCCTCCGAAGTAGGCAACAGGTACAAACCTGGATTAGGACCAGCCATTCACTCAAAAGCAGTTCCAGACCTCTTCTGATAACAAATTCCAAAATGAAAGAATAACATAAATTCATGAAATTATACAAGTTAATAAAAGTCGGTCCATTCATGTTCAATGTGCAACAATTCACTTGCGCACATTCGTCCTGACCAACCAACCCACTCAAAAAGTCGCACGATTGATATCTAATCTACTTCCAGAGCTTCCTTAGAGACATATTCTTCTCTGTTTCCTTCTTCATGACCTTGGCAACAGCCATCTCAAAGTCTTCCTGAGTAACATGGACTCTCCTTTCTCTCAGAGCAAACATTCCGGCTTCAGTGCAAACAGCCTGCCGAACAAAACAACAATAAGAACCAAAAAAAAAAAAAAACACTTAAAAAAGTGATTGCATGACGTCACATATGGCAATTATTTCGGTTAAAGGTTTGTCAACGAGACAATTTATTTGTGTTCTTTATTATGTATCCTTAGATCTGATTCAAAATCCAATTACTGAGACGAGAACTGTGCAACCAGCAATAACATTAATGATTAAACTATAAGCCACCTTGGCAGGACAGGCATTATTATAATTCTAGAGAATTTGCCTTCAGCGAAAGCAAGAGACAGTTGGAGGCTAATCAACCATGTATAGTACAGGATACGGTAACCACATCAGGATGTAGGTGATGTATGCTAAATCCCAAACATATTCCCTTACGACAGAATAACTAATGCATCTGAAATTTGGAAAGAAAAAAAACCGGCCATTTATATTCAAATACACTACCTGCATGGGAAATAATATTATGAACCTAAGAAATAGTTGTTGGGAGGTGATTGACACGTGAAGGAGCATTTTACAGCTAAATAACAATGAATTACAGGTTACAGGTAACTAAAAAGCCCGATATACCTTGAGTTCAGCACCAGATGCTCCATTCATTTTCTCAGCAATCTTCTTCAGATCGATCCCTCGCATCAAGTTCATTTTCCTTGAGTGGATCTTCAAGATGTCAAACCGAGACTGAAATAATAGTTGCACAATTAGCCATCTAGAAAATGGGAGTGGCATTGCTACCCAAAAGGTTGAACAGACTATTAACAAAATGAGTATTTGCAGGACAAACGGCAGCGAGGAGTTGTAAACACTCACTAAGAAAGATGTAGGGATTACAAGGATTGAGGTAGCAATCATACTTATAATTATTTTAAAGTAAAGGAATATGTGGAATACAGAGGTGAAACGCTGAACACAAGCAGCATACCTCTTCATTGGGGTTCGGGAACTCAATTTTCCTATCAATTCTTCCTGGCCTGAGAAGAGCTTGATCCAGGATGTCAATCCTATTGGTAGCCATCAATACCTGTACACGCCAGTCATGCATATTAACTCATTTCTATTCTTGATTTCTGCATAGCTATTTCAGAAATACGAAATTTCCATAAGAAGTATCAAAATCAGAGCAGAAGGCTAGATACATACTTTTATCTTATTAGACGCTTCAAAACCATCAAGCTGATTCAGAAGCTCCAGCATAGTTCGCTGAACTTCGCTATCTCCATTGCCACTACCAGATTCCATACGAGCAGATCCAATGCTATCAATTTCATCCATGAAGATGATTGATGGAGCATGCTCTCTGTAAAATACCATCGCTAAGTGCTTGCAAAAGGAAATGGATAGAAGAATGAAGACATACATCTATTTCCTACCATGGATGCCAATGGAAAGAATACAAATGATGATTGTAGTTTCCAAATATGAAAAACTGGAGAATATATTTCAAATTAAAGATATGCAAATGATTTTTGATGATAAAAGAAACTAACCTGGCCATCACAAAAAGTTCTCTAACCATCCTAGAACCTTCTCCAATGTACTTTTGAACCAACTCAGAGCCCGAAACACGGATAAAGGTGCAATCAGTATGGTGAGCCACCGCCCTAGCAAGCAGAGTTTTACCTGTGCCAGGAGGCCCATATAGCAAGACTCCCTAGGTAATTCAAGGATATAGAAAGATTAGAAACACTTCCCAAGTCGACGAAAAAACTGTTACAAATTAATGACTTACCTTAGGTTGAGCTATTCCAAGACTCTCAAACAATTCAGGATGTTTGATTGGAAGTTCAATCACCTATATAGCACAAGGCAACAGCAATAATGAGTATGATAAATTTTCTAAAGATGAAACAAACTAAAAGGATTCAATTCTTACGAAATTTAAAGTTCAAATTCCAGAAGTTAGTAGGCCTCGACTGAAGGCCATTTTTTCCAAGTATCTTAAGAGAGAAACTGATAATACAAATTTTTGACACGTCACTCATTTTTTCCCTTTAAATTGCAAACTATACAGCGAACAGATATGTCGGGAGGATACTGCTTCCTTTCACTTAATAAATTAATTTACCCATAAAACTATATAGAATAAAATGTAGGATATAGAATATAGAGCTTAGTTACTTCTAATACACTACATTCTATATGTAACCATTTTTTGTCAGCCCTCAATTCCAACCCAAAGACTATTATTACCTTGCAAAATGCTTAAGTGATTGACAATCCACTTTCTCAGATATGTTATATTGATAAAAGGCGAAAACGAAACCTCATATACCAAGACAGCCAATAAAAATAGCAGATAATAACATTAAGTGTTACAGAAATGTAGTGAAAGGCTGCCCAAATGTGCTACCATTGTAAACATCAAATTGGAGGTCAGTCAATGAAAAAGATAACCGAAAGCCAGACAGGAGGTACATTGCAACAAAGGGAAAAAAATGAAGGAATAGGTCGGATAACTTCTCTTCTAAGAAAATATCAAAAAATAGAGAAATTAAAGAATAAGTTTTAGAAATGCATTCCTCAATCAGAACTTCAGATAGGCACAAAAGACAAGGGAGATCTACAATTTTTCAGTAAAATATTTCAGTTGCACTAGAAGGTTGAATATGTATTCCTTTTTTCTTTGTGATATATATATATATACCTAGAGAGAGAGAGAGAGAGAGAGAGAGAGAAACGATACAGAACAACAACAAAGAAAGAATTCCAAGATATGCACCTCTTTTATCTCTTTAATTTGTTGGTCAAGACCACCAATCATGTCATAAGTAGAGTCTGGAACTTTTTCTACTTTCATAAGATTCACCAATGGATCAACTTTACTTGGAAGAATCAGGTGGAGCACATAGCTATCATTACGTAAAGCAACCCTCGTTGAAGGAGTAATTTTGGTGATGTCAATGTTCTTGTCAATGTCAACAACATATTTCCCTTCAGGATGTACCTAGAGGAAGATAGCACGAAAAATATCAGTCCTAATCTGGCCGAGGAAAATAAAAAGCATTATTTTTGGCTGGAGTGATATGCGCACGAATTATGGACAGACTTGCCAAAACTTGATGTGGATAAAAAATAAAATATATAAAATCGCTAGTCTGCTTTAAAAATCACAGACATGAGAGAAATGGTTGACCTCCTTTGAGAATCGATGTTTAACAATCAACCTCAAAACAAAGGAGGAAAGGGGGAAAGAAAGGGGAGAAAACCATAGTGGAAAGAAAGGAAACCACTCAATATACATATGCATGTGCATAAATAGATTCTCACATGGAATGAAACTACAAACTTTCCTAGAGATGAATAAAGGGAACATAACACCAGACACCAAAATCCAAGCAAGAGTATAAGAATTTGTAAAAACCGGATCGAGTTAAGACAGAAAATCATATATTTCCGACCATCATAGGTGAAGAAATTTTGTTAAAAGCAGAAATGACCACTAACCTTGACAAGGACCTTTGATTTTCCCATAACTTTGACAACTTCGCCAACATAAGATCCAGGCTCCTGAAGGAGCTGCAGCTCTTCCTTTAATGATCTCACTGAACATCAGATAACCAAATTCCTTTTATTTGAAGAATATTCAACTCATAACAACTATACAAATATCTTGAGCTAAAATCATCAGTTTTTTCCCCCAAGGTCAGATGCCCATCTATCAACTCCATAATGCAACCATAACTTGGAACATGAAGAACATGAGGGCACCAGCTTAATGAATAATACATCAAAAACGCATAAATATTGAATGCGTGATCTGGTCATCGAAAGTATGCACCTAAATAGGCCGAAAATAAAATGCAAAGGGACTTGTCATGATGCATAGAGGACCTCGAAATTTTACTTTGATATGTTTCTTATTAAGAATGAATTTTGTGCGTCTTAATTTTGTTCAAATATACCATCCAACTCCCCATAACAAATAATAATGCACCAGACCCACATTCAAATGTGCCGCTGACATAAACAAGGGTGTGTAGTGCATACCAAATGAAAATCACTTACTCCATGAGGAAAAACTACTCACAAAACAATAACACGCATGGACAGTTGGACACAAAAGCAAAAACCCCCTCCAGGAAAACAGTGAGACCCCCCCACCTCCAACCCAAGGGAAGTAAAATTTCCGTACTAGAAGAAGTAGGGAGCTCAAGCTTCCGTTTTCAAACTGATATCCTGTTTAAAATGTTGAAATCATTATTTTGTTCAGATAACCCTTCCAAGTTACAACCCCCAAATATGTATAATTTCTGAGCAGCTAAATTAACTTCCTAACATGCTCCGCATAAATAAAGATTTCAAAGACTGTCCCCGAAACAAAGAAGGCCCCAAATCAACAAATAAAACTAAGATGGAGACAAACAGAAACACGCAAGAAACCCTAATCTCATTACCAATTCATAATTTCGACAATCGGCCGATATAAATAAAACAAATATAGGAAATTACTTCTGATTCCTAGGCTCGGAGACAAATAAATAATATAAAACTTAAACATCATCAATCAAATTCAGAAAATAAAAAAAACAGTATCACCAAAAAATATGGAAAAAGAGGAAAAAAAAACCTCGGCCATTAAGGTCGTTGCGCTGGGCTTCGAGGCGCTGGAGATCGTGGACTTTTTGACGGACAAGCAGCTGCATATCCTGTATGCGTTGCTGATAATACTGCCGCAGACCTTCTCCACCGCCGACTCCACCGCCACCGCCTTGCTGGAGTTGCTGCTTCGCATCCTCCGCCTGCCGAGTCTCTAGCGCCGCTGTCGCCATTATATCCGATACGTCAAACGTGTGCTGCCTATATAGATCGGAGAATAACTAGTTGTCGTCTTGCTCAAGTTATCGATAGGGGGTCTTAGATTTTCTCCTCTATCTACTCTGTATATAGCTGAGCTTCACCGCCTATTTTTCTTCGTTTTTTCCTTTTGGCGAAATTACACTTTTAATCACGTAACTTGCGTTAATTTGCATATTTGATCCTTAATGTTGTTGCTCATTTGCCGTTTCGTTCAATAATATTTTAATTTTTTGATATATTTGGTCTTGGTATGACAATTAATTTAGTCTTGCGGTCCGATAATTTTGATCTTGTAGTAATAAATTTGATCCTTTAATTTTTTTAATATTAGTCCATATCCAATTTTTTGATCAAAATTGACAATCGTTGGTGACATATGAGAGGAACGTGGTGCAATTAGATGATAGAAGTACTAGTATAACTAAGGTAAAGTAACTCATTTAAAAAACCAAAAAATAATAAGGTAAAGTAACTAATCTCAACCCAAAATAACATGGCTAAGTCATAATTCTCCCCCGCCTAGAAACCCTAATTTTTTTCATTTTAAATTCGTATAAAATTCAAAAAAAAAAATCCACATAGAATTCACATAAAATTTATAAATTTTTTGTCAAAAAAAAAATGCCCAAGAACAATGTAAGCCAATGCACAAACTCTATAATTTTCACAATAATAGAACATCTTCTCGAAATTATTATCTATCCAAAAGCACTTTAATTGGCATATTCTTTCACGTTTGCAAATCACAGCTCTCGGATCATTCATAAAGGAATTGCCTCATGTTGCATGGAAATCCCTTAACCCTCAATTTGGAAATACGTGTACTTGATTTTGGTGAGGTTAATTTTAACAACAATATCGTCAATTACTTGCACCCTCTCCCGATGTTAGGTCAAATTAGAGGTAAACTCCCTCAAATATGAAAAATAACACATACATCCCTTTTAAGTTTGTATCCAACTAATAATCAAGGAAAAGATAATAAAATGACTTTGTTATCCTTCTCAAGATGTTAAGAAAAAATAAGAAAAAAATCCCACAATTTAGGTTAAATATAAAATGATAATTTTGTCAATTTTCTTAATAACAATTCTTAATTCTAATAAGAATATTATTGTCTGCAAAAAAGTTTGTATTTTTTGAAAATTTGTAAAATTGGAGTTCCGCAATTTTTACTTGTGTAAGCAAATTACAATGTATCAATAATCGGAATACTATTTGTTAGTCGGACCCAAAACTTAAGGGATGTGTGTATAATTTTTCATACGTAAGGAGATCTAGATGTAATTTGATCGAACTTTAGGGAGTCTAAGTGTAATTTTTCCTTTTACTTATGTAGAATTTTAAGGAAACATTTACAAAGTGGGTTAAGCCATGTTAGGATAAATAAACTTATGTTATCAATGTTTACATATCAACTTGATTAAACCCAGTTATTCTGCACGGCGCGTATTTAGCTATGGATATAGTGGGTCGGTTAGTTTAACCAGCCTTTTCGCTCGAGTGAGCATTTACGAAATTACCCTTGATTTCCTTTGTGAAACTGCACCAATCGTCCTTAATAGCATCTTGTCTTTTTTTGTTTACAACTGTTGTTGCAATTCGGAATTGGGCTTAGACAAGAAGAAAAAGGTTTGTGGATACCCATTATTCTTTTCCACTTTTGTTGACTCTGAATTTTTGTTTTTGTTTTTTTTTAAATCAACTTATTTGTAATATTTACGAAATGCGTCATCGTTTGGTTACAGATATGCTGTGTTCCTATTTTTGGGTCAACAATTGAAATTTTTAATTCACGATTATAGAGAATTAAAAAAAATAGAGAAAATAAAATAACAAAGCGTACGAGATAACCTCACCAGCATTCAGAATAACCAATTGAATAACATATTGAAACTCAACCCACACAATATTAGATCTTCATATTATATTTATGTTCGGCAAGAATAGTGCATAAGACAAGGGAGGAGGGATTTAGATCAGTGGGAGACTCCTCGTGAAATCACAAAGTCAATATTTTTAAAGGAAAAAAAATGTAACTACAAATTAAAAAAATAAATATATATGGATAACTGGGATTATAAGGCATGTGTAACTTTCAATATAGGTTTATAGGACATGGGACTTGGGTAAACAAATTAGGCTCATAGAACATGTGTAACTTCCAATATAGATTATATGTATACATCATTTTATCTTTTGTTCAAACAAGTTCAAACCAATAACAAAATCGTATGTAACCAAACAAACGTTAACCTACATAAAATATGCAAATGTGTCATAGGGAGTGAAAGTTATGATTTACATTATCGAAATTAAAATTACCATATATCTAAAATAAATAAATCCCTCAGAGATTAAAAAAAACATACATTTGAGTACAATTAAAGAGAAATGACCAAGTAAAGACATATCAATTTGAAGAGGTTGGTTGTTTTTGAACATGTTGTAATTTTATTTTATTTTTGTAAAAAAAAGTAATACATTGCAAATATTAAACAAGTATAAGGCCTGAGTTTAATAAAATAGAGTATAATTCAATTAAATTAATAGAACCACTCCAGTTGGAATGAAATACCAATTTGTCAAAGTATGAGCAGTGGTGTTCGCTTATTGAAATCAAAGAATTCATGCAAAATCTCTCTCTCTCTCTCTCTCTCTCTCTCTCTCTCTCTCTCTCTCTCTCTCTCTCTCTCGTTGTCCGCAGCCACGTCGAGCTCAAGTACAATCTTCTTCAAGAGTATACTCCAACGTCTTGCTTCCCTTCAAACTCGACTGTCATTAAGGTTAATTTGATAGCATTTATTTATTCATATATCATGCAAAGACATGTGCTAGATATTCAAACGAGCATTTGGGCGACGGAGCGCAATTCCACCAGAGATCTGCTTATGTTTGGACCAGTGTCAGTTTCAAGTCCCTTGCCCCATAAGGCCTATGAAAGCTTGGCCTATTCTTCTTTTAAGTTTAAATTCATGTTATTTGCGGGAGCTATTGGTCACGAATAGGCAGTCAAAATCTTCTGTTATAAAATAATGTTATATTTTCTTCTCAATTCATTAATATATGTTATCAATAAGCAGTCCAAATCATCTGCTGTAAAACATTGCTACATCTTCTCCTCAACTCATCAATACACATCCCGTGTATTGATGAGTTAAGGAGAAGATGTAACATCATTTTGTAATAGAGGATTCGAACTGAACAAATAAGTAAACATATTTTTAATTTCATTCCTTCATTTGAGATATTACCTTAATAGCTAAAGTCAGTCTTTTTTTTTTATATACTAAAAATTGATGAGTTGTTGAGAGTTTCTTTTAGAAATTTATGAAAGATACATATTAAAACAAAAGGGTATATTATGAAAATTTTAGTAAATCTATCATCAAATATTGAGAATGACGGATATTTTAAGATAAATTTTATCCGCTAAAGTGACAATTAAAAGAGAATGGATAGAGTACTAAATTTGCTAAACTAAATGACAACATGACATTCATGATATATTTTTGTTAATATTCCAACACGAGGGTATGATTATTAAATGCAATTAATTATTGGGTTAATTGCAATTTTGGCCATATAAGTATTCATTTATTCAATTTTGATCTCATTCGTTTCAAAATTTTCAATTTTGATTTTATATGTTTCAATTTTCTCAATTTTGATCCCATATGTTTTAAATTTTTGCAATTTTGGGATATTTCTAAAATTTCGTCTAATCTTTAACGGCCAAGGCACGTGCATCTCATGTGGCCGTCAAATTCCATACGTTTCAAATTTTTGCAAAGTCCCAAAATTGTAAAAATTTGAAACATATGGAATCAAATTTGAGAAAAATTAAAACAAATGGGACCAAAACTGGATAGAATTTTGATTCTACGTGAAGCGCGCGTGCCTTCACAGTTAAAAATTAGACGAAATTTTAGAAAAATCTCAACATTATAAAAATTTGAAACATATGAGACCAAAATTTAGAACATCAAAAAAAATAAGATCAAAATTAAACAAAAAAATACCTATAGAACCAAAATTGTAATTAACCCTTAATTATTTTTAGCATGGGTCGATAGTACAATTTGGTCAAGAATGAGGGTCTTCCCTCATAAAACCACGAGACCCGCAACGTGAAAAAAAAAAAAAAAAAGAAAGGAAGAAAAAAAGAGCAAAAAACGGAAACCGAAAAATTCTCCCTATAAATATACCAAGGCAATGTTCAACCTTCTTGCGTCTAGCCCTATACTCCATTTTGTACTTATGGAGTTTCTATTTTTCCTTTAGATTTTTCATTTTTTTCTTCTAATTGTATACAAATCAACAAATAAATTTTCACATATATAGGGTTAGAAGGTGTGGATCCGTTCAGAATTTTAACCGATCCCAATTTGAAAGATTAGGGTTTCCCCACCTGTGTTTGATTGCCGCCACTGCCTATACATACACCCATTGATACTAGTTTCGGTTTTTTATACATAGATTTTTCTGATCTGTGGAAATTTTCTTGTTGCTACTCTGTAATTTCTCATTCTCATACCGAAAAAGAGAAAAAAAAAATTATTTTTTGATATCAGAAAGTCACCTTTTTTAGGGTGTCAATTGTCAGAATTTGGGATTGAATTTTGGTCCTTGAATTCTGAATTGGGACTGGGGACTAGGGTTTGTTTGCTATTGATTTGAATAGTTTCTTTGTATATTTAGATAGAAAAAAGGAGTCTTGTAGTGGGGTATATCTTGGGCAGCTGAAGAAATGGATAAGAAGAAAGTTGTTGCTCCATTGGTTTGCCATGGGCATTCGCGTCCAGTTGTTGATTTGTTCTACAGCCCGATAACGCCTGATGGTTTCTTTCTCGTCAGTGCAAGCAAGGGTAACTTTTTATTTTGTTTTGGATGAAATGTGTTGTTTTTCATGTTAATGCCCCTTTTATTCATTCTTATTAAAACTGATGAATGAAGGGTGACTGACATTTTCTTTTGGCATTGATAGCTGCATAATGATCTTCCTGCAGCTCGGTTTGGAAAATGCAATAGCATTAAGCAGCACAATTTATTTGAATTAATTTATTTTCTTTGATCTTTAGCTGCGTACGTAACTCACTTGAAGTTGTGCTTCTATACTGTGTATTTGATTGCTATTTCAATATCATTTCGATGTTTCAATGAATGAACTAGTTTATATTTCTACTGTAAGTCCCTATTATGGAAACCATGCAGTTTAGAACACACTTTCAGAAAGACGATACTCTTGAAAATGAGGGGAATCTCAGCTGTGCTTCATGAATTAAACATTTAGTAAAGATGATACTTTGGTTAAATATTTATGGGCATTAGCATCTCTATGCAGACTCAACACCGATGTTGAGAAATGGTGAGACTGGAGATTGGATTGGAACTTTTCAAGGGCATAAAGGTGCAGTTTGGAGTTGTTGCCTGGATAAACTTGCTCTGCGCGCTGCCTCCGCATCTGCTGATTTTTCTGCGTATGTGGCCATGTTCTCATCATGTCTTCTTTCTAATAGCAAATGCTAAAATTCAGATTAAATGTTAATATTTAACTCTCAAGTCGCTGCAAGAGCATGTGGACATTTGTTCCCAAATTTAACTTTGTTTATTACACTAATTAGCTTTGTGTCCTGATTGTATTTATTGGCTGCAGGAAATTATGGGATGCATTAACTGGGGATGAATTGCATTCTTTTGAGCACAAGCACATAGTTCGTGCCTGCGCCTTCTCGGAGGTACTATTTTGGCAATATGCTTTCTTCAAATGCCTAATTTATTTTTCTTTTCTATTTTTACTCATCATCTGGTGATTTTGTTACCACTCACTTCACATCCCAGTCTATTCATTTGATCACTGCTGATATTGGATCATTTTTTGTACTGTTGCTCCTCATTGGGTTTGCAAATCATGGGTTAGCTCACTTGCATATAGATCTGAATATGCTTATAGTTGTTACTGATTAGGGACATCAAATTACATTGGTCATTTATTCTCAAATATGATGAGGCACAGTTTATAATTTGTTATTCTGGATTTTTTCAGTAGAAGACATTGATGCCGACAGGTTTCTGATGTTACCTGAAGTTTAGTACTGATATTTTTATCGTTGTACTTTGTTTACAAATTATGCAGTGGAGTATATCATGTAATCTTTTACCTGTTTATGAAGTAGCGTTATGTAAATGCCATGTGTCAAGATCCAGGCAATGGTCTTGGCTCGGGTATGAATACAAGTCTTTCTTTTGAAATGATCTACGAACTATTTTGTCTCTTGACATATCCTGTAACATATGGTCAAAATAGTCTCTTTGAGATATTCAAATCTAAGCTGCTTATGCATTTTATGTTTCCTCATTTGAAGTGATAGAAGAACAATTTCTGCAGAATGTATGGAGGATCAAAATTTCCTCTCTTTACTATTTGACATATTGTGATGATAAGATGACTGAAGTTGCGTCACACTTTGCAGGATACCCACCTTCTGTTAACTGGAGGAATGGAAAAAGTCATTCGCATATTTGATTTAAATCGGCCTGATGCACCTCCAAGGGAAATTGAAAAGTCTCCT
The DNA here is from genome assembly GCA_026212405.1 of Petrea volubilis. NCBI lineage: Eukaryota > Viridiplantae > Streptophyta > Magnoliopsida > Lamiales > Verbenaceae > Petrea > Petrea volubilis. The sequence continues at coordinate 3,716,417 of CM047871.1, read as the reverse complement.
GGTTCTGTGAGAGCCATTGCTTGGCTCCATAGCGATCAAACAATCTTAGGATCCTGCACTGATATGGGTGGGGTGAGGTATGCTGACATAATGAAACATTAATATATTTCTTTACTGGTACATAAGATATTTTCTTTCTGATATTTGTTATATGATTTATGCTCCTTGGGGCGTAATTACCCATTCCATGCATTATGGTTGAGCTGAATCTGCCACTTGTTTGTAAGAGTCTGCCAGTTGAATATCCCTCAGTTTCTGCATAATGTTATTCACTTTCAAAACTCTTATCTTAAACAACTTAAAATCTTTTTTAGCAATACTTAAAATGAATATCTCCTGGTAATGTCAGTTAATCCATGTTGGCTATGATTCTAGCAATTTCTAAAACTTACCATCTTTGACATTAACTTTTACATATCCTTTTAATTTAATGTATGAACCGATGGCCTTAGGTTATGGGATGTGAGAACTGGCACAATTGTTCGGACACTTGAGACCAAGTCTTCTGTAACCAGTGCTGAAGTGAGTCAAGATGGGCGCTATATTACAACTGCCGATGGATCAACTGTCAAATTCTGGGATGCAAATCAGTATGTGTTTTTATTTCAAACCTCTACACACACCTGTTTCTGTGAGAAGATGCTTGAACAAAGTTATTTTGATGGGTTTAGCATCTCTAATAATGTGGGAGCATTTCTGTAACAGCTTTGGATTGGTGAAGAGTTATGATATGCCCTGCATTGTGGAATCAGCTTCACTGGAACCAAAGTACGGCAATAAGTTCATTGCTGGTGGAGAAGACATGTGGGTTCACGTATTCGATTTTCACACAGGAGCCGAAGTTGGTAAGCTCATCATCTTTTTTCAATATTTAACAGAAATCCTTCTATTCATTTCTGGGGTTCTGCTTGTTTGTTTCTCTTAGTTCTTGAATTTGTCATCTTCCTTCCTCGTTTTATCCCTACTTCTAGAACCCCCACCCACCCCATCCTTCCATTTTATGTCTCTTTGTTGAGGATATAAGGTACGTGTACATATTGTGGTTAAGAAAATTCTTGTATTAGTTTCTTATGCTATTATAACGTGCATGAATGTCATTGCATCAGTGTGAAGGCACTTTGATACTGCATATCCTTCTTCATTTGGACGATTGTTGCTCATGAGATTGTTTGAATAGCCATTGTCCTCCTCATTGATATAGTTATTGCTCTTTCATTCATTTTGTATTTGTTTTTCTTTATGGTACTCACTACTCCCCAGATTTGCGTGATCGGTTTTGTTAAAATTTTCATTTGATCCCCACTTCTTAATACTTTCTTCAATGTTCTAACATTCATCAATTTATAGTATATTCTGGATGAATTGATTTTGTTTACTGCAAGGCCGGCCCTCTTCTTGGCTTTTAATGAAGTTCCTCATAGTTTTCACGTATTTTTGGATTTAGATTTTTACGTTTTATTGGTCATGTCTAGGTTGCAACAAGGGACACCATGGTCCGGTGCATTGTGTGCGTTTCTCACCCGGGGGTGAATCTTATGCCTCTGGATCTGAAGACGGGACTATTAGAATATGGCAGACTGGTCCTTTGAACAATCTTGAGCAAGAGAGTTCTGGTGCCAATTTACATCCTCAGAATGTCAAGGATGGAGCGGATGAGGTCACTCACCGGATTGAGAATGCGCACATTGCTGAAGAAGTTAAGACCAACGCGAGCGATAAACCAACCAATCAGAAGGCTGATTAGGTTATAGTTTGTGTTTTAGTGTGTTTATTACGACTCTCAGCATGTGTTGTAAGGGTGGGGTAAATGTTACAGAGATTTATCTTTTGAAATAAAGATAAAGATTGATCCTTTAATGTTTAACCATCCTTTTCCTTGATCGTTTAAACGTGATTGAATGCATCCTTTGTTGATTGTTGGACCGCAATATTTTTTCCATGGGTTTTAGTCGATTGCTCCTTTTTTTTTTAATTTGACTTGTTTCACGCGGTCATCCTCCCAACTTTGATATGGTTAAGATATCTCGCGAATGATTCATTATTTTCTGTACTGGTAAATAGTTTATTGAAAACAGACTAATAGTTTTTTTGTGGAAACATCTTAATTTTGATATAGACAACAGAAAACTTCTTTGAAAGTATTCTCTTCATCATATTGACGAAAATTTGGACTTGGTGAATTTTTCACAGGGAACATGGAGATTAATTGGTGTACTGACACTTTACATTTCGTCCCTTGTTTTAAATTTTAAATATTCGAGTCGACAGCGTTAAGTATGTTGTTCAGATGTATTTAAAATGTTCGTCACATCACTCGCCAAATTTAAGTAACGGGCTGTTCTCGTACTATTTGTTGTTTTAACAATGTGATTGTTTGTGGGAGATAACGCTGAACTTTTATACGAGCCTGGGTTTATATAGTTCGAGATTTCACAAGAGGAAGAGTACCGGGACCTTGGAAACTTTTAAATTAACTCATCAAAAAACATTGTCCAAGAGGAGAGATGAACTTGGTCTCTCCTTTCCCTGATAATTTACAACTAAAAGTGGCAAATAAAAGATAAACGAAAAAGATAAGAAAATAGTGGAGGCTATCTAGCCAAAAATAACAATATCGAGCATGACAATGCTCTCCCTACTGGCTTCGCAAGTCTAGTTTTAATAAAAGCCTAGCGATGAAAGGTGATATAGCCGCGAGCAACGCCTTGGGACATTCCTCGTGTGGAAGATGGCCACAACCAGATATTGCAACCAGTCTCTGCAGCACAGAAGACGATGTCAATTTGAGAACGAATAATAACAAGTTCTATATGACCTATGGTACTAAAAAGGTTGAACTTTCATTTTACAACTCAAGCAACCAAGAACTTGTTTTATACTTGATCATTATAGACCAGAAAACTGGACATGGTTTTCAGCGACAGCACAAACCCTATGCTCGCTAAAGTGACATTTTAAGATCTAAATCTCAACCAACTAGGAAGTATGTGATGTGTGTAGTCCATAGGTCACACTAATGAGTACTGCTGCTAACCAGTATGTCCAAACCATAGGGAAAGGGATAAAATGAATTGTTGTGTAGAAACAAAAGAGTGACAAGGAAAGAACTTACAGAATGTACAATTTTAGAAGCCATGGTTTGAACCGACTTAAAAGGAACCAAGACATCTTCAGCCCCAGCAATAACTAAAACTGGCAATTTTTCAACAGCTTTTAGCATTGAAGCTGCATCCCGTGAGGATAAGACAGTTTCGTGTGAAAGTTTTCCAATTTCATGAAGTGCCTCATCCCAACCTTCTGCATGCAATGGGGCCTGGTGTAGTGACAGAGAACAATAAAACATTAAACAAATCCACACACAATACTTGGTCACATTTCAGATTTTGTTTCTACATATGTCAATAAAAATAAAAATAAATTAAAAAATTGAAAAAACAAAACAAAAACAAAAGATTGATTGGGAAAGTCGCCATTAACTGCCAATAAATATGATGCTATTCATTTCTAGTGTTTAACTTGTCATCTGGACTCTGGAGAAGTGATTGTGAGCCAACACATCTCATACTCATTTCGACCAGTAAGTGAATGCATTCAGCAAACTAGTCCATGCTAGTCCCTATCAGCTCAATTAATCCAACTACAGAAATAGATTGATATATTTTGGGATGTTGCACAAACCACATGCGTTCATTATTTTTCATTCTTTTTCTTTTTTCCTTGTCGGTGGTGGGATTGATGGTGGTAGGGGTGGGATGGGGGACAAAGCAAAACAAAGTGGGCAGATACATAAGTTATTCTGTCTAATGTGTCGTGACGGCAGCAGCTGAACAAGTTGAAATAACATATTTTACGAGAATGTCAATCTATGCCATACACAGAAAATGCATAATCAAACACAAAAGTTATCACAAAATCCTAACCGAGCATTGGCAGGGAAAGGGTATCATTAGATAGTGGTAGAATACCTTGTATAGCCTTACGATGTCAGTGGTTAGTTTGGTTGCATCATACCAAGCACGTCGATTCACCACTTGAGTTATTTCTGTTCGAAGAAGAGGACGCACCAAGTGCTTTTTTCCAAGTGAAGTGCGTAATAATATTCTTGCAAAGGAAGGAACCAATTCTCTTGACAAGCTTACGTTCAGTAGTATGATCCCCTTTATTTCAAGCTGAGAAACATGCCCATGCATGATAATTTTTCAGGTTAGCAACCAAATTTGACAGTGTTTTGGACTGAAAAGAAGCACATATATTGATATTATTATCATTGTTTAATAAAAATGTAATTTTGGTACTTTATCTCAAAAATAAGAAACTTACTGGAGTTTCTGTCAATAATGCGACCAAGCTATTTCAAATTTTGCATCTTGACAATGGCGCCCGATTTTATCTTAACTTTTTCTTCAGTGCTCTTTATGATCTTATGAAAATCAATAAGGGCCCAAAACTGAAACCACTTACAATCCACGAACAATGCCTTTCAAGTAACTTGACAATTTATAATGATTTAACCTAAACTATCCTCTATTCATTCTCAAAATTCATTTTGTTTATACATGGTACCAGTTCAGGTATGCTTATAATAAATTAAAAAGAGCATTTCTTAAAGTTTACAACAGCAAATTACTCACATTCATAGGATTTGTAGATGACTGGACTTTTTGTGCAGCCTTCAGGGCAAGCAGTCCTCCATCATCATGCCCAACAAGCACAACTGAGGAAAACCCCAGTTCCAAGCAAAAAGAAAGAAGCAGATCCACCTGAAAAACAAAATAGACTAACCATTGAAATAGAGGTTCAATAGAACAACAAAAAACACTGTACCAACAATATTGTGTGCATATAACTTGAGGATGTCAGATGCAAGCCCCTCAGAGTTATAACCTCGCCAATCAATTATAATTGTCCGTGTATTTTGGAAATATTATATTCAAGTTAAGAATGCCATAAGATACATTGATTTGGAAATCAGTCATCATTTCCCAGCGGATGCTTTGATACTGCCAAAACCCCTTCCAATAAAGTGGGATTGCAAAAACCACATCCTCATGTCTGCATGAAGTAAAGGACTGTAGCATTTTAAGCAAAAGTAGTTCTTGCTCCAGAACCTTCTTTAGCTAAGAAGTCAGTATGATTGTTTCCCTCTCTGAGTGAATCAATGATCTCCCCTCTAAGATCATGTAGGACATCTGCAATCTTGTCCAATTGCTCATAATTCATGATATAATCAAATAAGTGCAATGCATAATAGACAAGAAATGAGCACACAAAATTTATGGAAAAAGACAACATTAGAAATTGATCAAAAGCATAATTATTATTTGACTGGCACATCAAATTCTTAATTTAAAAATAAAATCTAATACATCTTTAAAATCTTCAATACCCACCCACCCCCCCACCCCCCAAACACACACACACACACACACATCTTGCAGCCCTTATTTTGATTACTAGTCAGACATCATGATCTACTCCTCAATTGCCAATGCATCAAAGGAGACATATAACAAGTCTTAGAGAAGATGAGAGTGCAACTGTTCAAGTACTCTACATTTGATACAAATGTTACTGTAGACACAGAAGATAATACATATGCATAAAAGCAATCACCTGATTGCCAATCTTGTAAGGATTACTTAATTTGTTTTCCTCCCAATCCTTCTGTCGTGGCCTTGATGTCAAACCCCATCCAGGCCTGTCAAATGCTGCAACTGGAAAACCCATTTGATTGGCCAGGGCGTCCATTATCTTTCTCCATGAGAAGACCCCCCCTCCAAAGCCATGGACTAAAACAATGCCCAACTGTTCATTTGCCTCCAGATCTTGTGGAGACCGCAGTTCGCTCTGTTCATCCTCAAAATTTTCATTCAAGCTTAAAATAGGCACAATTTCTGATATTGGGGGAGTCGAAGAGCTAGCCAGGAGGGGCGTATAGAGAGGGGAGATGCTGCTATGAAATTGGCTACTGATGCTCCTGTGAAATTCAGTTTTTAGTGGTATGCTTAGTGATGACTGGTCAAACAAAGTAGTGGAGGACAAGGAACGGGAATATGGTCCTGGCTTGCTTAGCTTGTAGTGAACTGTCAGCCCTTGACAAGAAATGAATAAGCTATCAATATCAGCAAGTAAACTAACTGGAAGTTCCTCATCACCATGCACCAGGCCTTGTGCTTTTCTCCTTGCTTCACCATCAGTTCTGAAAGATTTTCCAGCGGATGGAGTGGGTGAACGTGGAACCTTCTGATAACCAGAGAAAACCGTTTTGCAAGAAAGAACCTGATAATCAGGTAAAGAGATTAGCTCTGATGTAGAGAACACAACTATACAACATTACAACCAATGAAGGCAGTGTAACTTATGTGCACTGGTGCATAAACCTCATTTAGATTGCATGTAAACTATTTATTGTTGAAGTCAACTTTTACAAGAAGATGAGATTGAACTTCTGTCAGAATACATCCAGGTCAATCTGATTAACTCTTCTCCTAGACCAAAAATGTGTAGAAACTGCAGAATACAAAAATAGACTTTCTAAGGCGAGAAATTTTAGGAACTTACAGCTTCTGGGTCAATGCGGTGAAAAATAAGTTTCCTCCTAGCTTTGCAACTTGCACGATAGGCTAGAACAATGTGTCCGAGAGCAAAGACTACAGATGAGAGCAACAAGACAGGCATTCCCCAAGACTTCTTGAGATGGAGCCTCTCCCTTGAAGGAGAAAATGAATCTTCAGCCTCAAGTTCAGAATTGGCAGTGAAAAAGAAGGCCTTGATGGAAAGAAATAGTATTGAAACGATGGAACAGAATGTTACAGTTCCTAAATAGGGTTCGTGTGACAGCGCCTGCCCATTGAAAATTAAATATACACCTGTTTCATTCAACAAATCCGTGACAGACATATTAATGTTTACAAGTTGAAGAAAGTCTTCAAAAATTGTTAAACTCAGTTAATTTGTCATGCCAAAACTCAGTAACTACAGATATTTAACTGCGTGATATTTGTAAAAGAAAGACCATTTTAACTAATTTAGCAATTCTGCATTGAATCTACATAAGGCAAATCCAGAAAAAAGGTGTTAGACCAAGAACATTGGAGCTCTCCAAAAATACAAACATTAGTTGAAATATAGAGGCACTAAATACTCTCATAGCATCAAGAATTTACGAATCACACAGTTGTTGTTATTTAATATGTAACACCATACTACCGAGAAATAATAAAAGAGAATTTTTATCCAGAATAGGCTTTAGCCTTATCACTCTTCAGGTATCGAAATGACGATAAAGAGAAAAAGCAGGAGACCAGTGGCAAAGCAAAAACAACCTTAAACAAACCAAATTGCAAAAGCTGGCCATTCTTACATTTATTGTAACCTGAAAATAATCCGGCAAAAATGAGATTAAAAAAAAGGAACATACAGGCGATGATGAGAGATCTGACGACGGAAACAAGAGGAATATCCATAAGCGAGCTCCTGAAGGCATATCTGTGCAAATGCTCCCTAAAACTATAACAATTTACGCACGTGAAGCTCGGAAGGAGCAAACATGGCAAAAATGCGTCACACACCGCCACCACCAGAGGCAACGACATCACCAGGAGCGACGCCACCATCACCACCATGAAATACACCGTCCGTACACCCCTCCGCACCTTCTCCCACCACAAACTCCCCTTCACCGCCATCTCTTTTTCTCTCTCTATTTTTTTCCCTCTATCCCCCACCTACAAACTCAACAAACACACAATCAATACGAAAAATTTCAATTTCTTCAAGTAGGGCCGCGAGCAATGCGATAACATACAAAAATCAACACATTATCAGAAAATGCAGAAACAACGGTGTCCAGGAGAGCGTGGACCGCAATGGCCATCTCCCGGCGTCAAATCGACGGCCGGCGATCAAATACGACCACGCGCCGTCGTAAACTAATCAAGCAAGCCAAAATTTTTCTCCGATCCACGGATTTTCAGAGTTTTCAGAAAACAGAATTAACATTCAACAGAGCATGAATATTTTCATCTGTTTTCTTTTTTTCCTTCTATATTTGTTCTTTTTTCCCTCGTCGGGGTTTCTAATTTTGTCGCAATTCTCTCTTTCCGTTGTTGTGCGTGAGAGAGAAAGTTGGCAGTGTGCGTTGTGTGTTTAAAAATTGAGGTGAGAGAGAGAGAGAGAGAGAGAGAGAGAGATTAGAGAGGGACAAGGTTAGCAGTGTGTGTTTTGTGTTTAAAAATTGAGGTGAGAGAGGAGATTAGAGAGAGAAAGTTAGCAGTGTGTGTTCTGTGTTTAAAATTTGAGGTGAGCGAGAGAGAGAGAGACATTTTCACCGATTATTATTACGATATCGTAAATGGGGGAAAAAAAATAAAAAAAAGCAAAATTAATTAGTGAGAGAGCGAGAGGACGAATTTGAATATTAGCAAAATGATATTTTTCTTTAATAAATCGATGAATAAATTACGTTAATCACTCTAATTTTTGAAGTATTTTAAATTTTGATATCTAATTTTTGAAAATATGCATTTTGATACTTAACTTTTATCATTTATGCATTGATAGTATTTTTTCACTATTTTGATAGAATCTTTGTAGAATATTCGGACATATTTTTTGGAATATTGAGAAATATTAGACCAGAATAGTGTAAAAAATATCATCGGTGCATAAATAATAAAAGTTAAATATCAAAACGTACATTTACAATGTTGGGTATCATAGTGAAAAATAACCTAAAAATTCGAGTGCTTAACGTAATTTACTTTAAATCGATTCAAACATTTATATCAAAAATATTATGACCAAATGATAATCGGGATGAGTTTTTCCTAAAACGAGCGTGCTGCGATAGCTAGATAACGATTAGCAAACAATTAAGTAACAACATTATTAATTATCAACTAACTACAGCTATGTAACAATTAACGATCAAGCTGATACTATTGTCAATAATTACAGTAATTATCAACTAGCTACTTAAAATAGATAAAATTCATATTCTACTGATATTCAAATCCAAACAATAAATTTTGAGATCTCAATTTCAGCACTACATCTAAATATCATTAACTCAGCCCCTCAGAGTGAAATTTCGTTACTTAAATTCACTGTGGTGCAATTTATGTGCTATTTTTTTTTCATTATTTTCTAAATAATTGAAATTTCCTCGTTAAAATGAGTGGATTAACAATTTTTCGTTGTTGAGTTATGGTTTGATGTGTTTAGCTTGTTGATTACTTATGCCCATTTATACTGCAGGCACTAAAGTTTATTCATTCACATTTTAGTGACTGATGATATAGATACAACTGGGTGTGTATTTCTCTCAAGTAAGGGTGTAAGTCAAACCAAATCGAAATTGAGTTTGAGTTTGTGTTTGAGTTTGAGTTTGAAACAGATATACTTAACTCGAACTCGAACTCGAACTTGATGAGCCTAATTTTTGAAATTTGGGCTCAAATCGAGAAAACTCGAACTTGGCCAAGCTCACCCCACCTCGACTCAATTAAGCTCTACTCTTCAAATAAGTTTAGATTTCTAGTTTGCGTTCGGAAATTTCGATTTAATAAGTTCATAAAAATTCAATTTATTGTGCTTTTATTTTGTAAATTTTAAATGAAAAAAAATATAATGTAGTACAAGAGTATTATATAGTAATATACATATATATTACTAATATTATATATATATATATATTAGTAAATTGGTATATATTAATAATATAATATATATTTAAAATATAAAAAATATTAAAACTATGAGAGTGTTTGACTAAGCTTATTTTAAAGAACTTATAAGCCTGTAGAACTTATATGATATTTTTGGTACTAATAAGCTCCTATATCTTATTTTAAAAATAAGTTCCTAAAGTATTTGGTTAAAATAAGACCCTGTAGCTTATAAGATGTTTTTTTGAGTTTATAAATTGTAATTTTATTTAGTAAAAATTATAGCTTATATATTTTTTAAGTGTAATGATGATCGAAAACAATAAAATAAAACTAATTTCTTGTAAATAAATATATTTTGAAATAGTAGTGATGCGGTCGAATCTTGGTTCGTCCACGTGTCGGGGTATGGTGTACTTCGGGATGATCTTGCTGGTGGCCCACCTGCCAAAGAGGGAGGAACTCACGTGAGACTAGCCGGTTTTGCCCCAGCGTAGGCTCTCCGACGCTCAAGTCAGTATTTTTGGAGAAGGTGATGAATAGTAACTAAGAAGCTAATTTGCTTATCAAGAGAGTGTTACGAGTTTTTCTTCTTAACCCTGGGTGGAGAGCCATTGGGGGCTTTTATATGAGAGTGAGGAGTCTGGATATGACATGGTTGGTGGGAGCCGGTCACTTTCAGCACTGTAGTCGTACTGACATGTGCCTTTTGTCCCCTCCATGGATCTTATTGGCGGCTACTCCCACTTCTCATTAATGAGGAGCCATGTTGGCAATTAATGTGTATCTTGGGCATTTATGACCAAGAATTGTATTTATGACTTGGCATTTAATGCGCTGGAGACTGATGGGATGGACCCATGTGCCACTGGGGCGCGTTAGGTGGCAGCAAGCTGCATCTGTCAGTGGTCGCCAGTAGGGATGTAAACGAACCGAGCCGGCTCGCGAGCCTCACGAGCCGGCTCGACAAAGGTTCGAGCTCGAATTCGAATAATTCGAGCTGAGCCGAGCTCGAGCTAAATTACTTTTGTTCGTAGGCTCGCGAGCCTTGATTTTTTTTAATATTTATTTTTATATTTATATAATTATATATATAATTATAAATAATATATTGATTTTCGAACTTGAGCTCGAGCCCGAGCTCGAGCCTACAACTCAAACATAATAAAATATTTGAAAATATTTAAGCTCGAGCCAACAATTTACTCACAAATTCGAGCCAAACGAACCGAGCCGAGCCGAGCTCGAGCCTATTTTTTCCTGGCTCGTCGGGCTCGAGCTCGAGCTCGAGCCTGAAAAAAAGGCCAAGGTTCGGCTGGACTCGGCTCGTTTACATCCCTAGTCGCCAGTTGGACTTATCCATGTTGGATGTCAAAACCAGCAACGGCTAAGTATGGGATCCTGCCCTCGATAGGGGCGCGCTCGAGGATCGCGACTCAACTCGAGGATCCCCGGGACAACATATTCGTGCCTTGAGGGGTCCTCGAGAGAGTTCGTCTAATGAGTCATTTCGAGGGCCATCATCATATCGAGGGTCAGATCTCCTCACTTAGGCAAATTGGGGGCTTGTACTGGTGTGGAGTAGTGAGGTGGCACCTGACTCATCAAGTAGAAATGTAATATTGAAAAAAAATAAATATATTTATGTTATTTTATCTTTTAGAATTAGACAACTTATAAGCTGTTTTAAAAAAAAGTTGGGGGAAGCTTACTTTTTTTTTTATTTTTAATGGAGCTGGTAAGCTCGTGACAACTTATTTTTGGAGCTTATAAGCCCCTTCACTAAAAAAAATTACCAAATACTTTTAAAGAGTTTATAAGCTACTAAACAATTTATAAAATGCTTTTAGAAACTTCTAAGCTCAGCCAAGCATTCTCAATATCCTACCCTATGGTATTTAGTCTAGATATAATTAATTTTAAATTGATGCGAGGTCAAGCTTGACTTTTGTTAAGCTCGACCCGAGCTTGAAATAGCTCAAGCACAGGTCGAGTTAGCTCGAATAGTTTTCACCTCTACTCTTAATTGCTTAATTTTGGATATATTTTTGTTCAACATGAGTACAACTACATGTGTTGTTGATTCTTTAAAATCCAAATTTAACGGGATAAAAAAAATACTTTACCAAAGAGTTTTAATAGTTTTTTGCAAATATAAATGCAAAATTTGTGCTAGTAAAGAAGAAATACGTTTCATTCCCTCTCCTTAAAATGTTAATTTTTTACACGATTCCTGTCAACTTTGGTGTTGGACTCATATGTCCCTACCTTGTAATCTTTTGTACATTCAAAAAATTCTTGTATGTATTTAGTGATTGGACTCGATTTGTGAATTAAACGATTAAAATTGTATTAATTTGTATATTGATTTTTATTAAATGAATTAATGATGTAACGTTATTTGAACGCAAACCGAGTGCATAGAAAAGTTTGTATGTGCATCCCCAAAGATGAAAAAGGTTGGTCTAACTTTGGCATGACAAAGATGCCCCTCGGCAGGAAAATTTTTGCCCCATAAATTGATTAATATCATTTGTTGCCTTGGAGATTTTAGCCCTTCTAAAAGGCAATACAATATGTGCATGTATTATACACATAACTTGAACAAGTACAATACCTTAGTTGAGCTCATACATGTACTAATATAATATAGGGAAATTATAGCCCAGACCCGGCTCGATCGAATCAGTGTTAATTATACGACGAGTGTTTTACACTTGCTCTATGAATGGTCGATAATTTAGGGAGAGTGACCAATCACTTGGTAAATGCAATACGCTTGTCATATGATTTGTTGAGTTCGGCCAAACCAGGTTCGGCCATATTATATTACTAATATGCACAATCAACTAGTTCACCTCTTTCATATTTCATAAGAGCTTGCGTATTAGAAATTATTTGTTTTAATAGTTCATGAAACAATAATTATATTATAAAAGAGTTTCAATATAGCAGACATTTTTTGTGTGTCAAGATAGACAAATTTAATTTTTTAACAATCACTATGTCTTAAACGTGATGGTACTCTTTGCTTGATCATTTTCATTTTTCTTCAACTTTTTCTCACCAAAATTTTTATTCCAAACATAGTATTATGGTTACTTCTAAAGGATATATATATATATGTATATATTATCACGTATATACATATATATTTCATTTTTTCTAATTACTTCACCCATAAGCACACACAAGGAGATTTCAACATGTGGCTTTACTAGCATTACTGTAATGAATCTAATACAAAACATTCTTAATGCAAGATTGTGGACATACCACTAACCTCGAGATGTTAAAACTGCAGTAATGTAGAACAATTAGTCAAAAGATAAGCAGTTAATTAGCAATATTCAACGAACAAAATCCGAAAAATTAGTTTGGCGTGCACAGTGTATTTTCCTCGGAAAACTCAATTAGACAGGCTCCAAACTCCAGTTCTCTAGATCCTAGATTAGCACAAAACGCTAATTCAAATATCAAGTGCAGAGGAGGATTTGACCAAATGAGCAAACACGAGGCTTAAGTTCTTATTTTATGATAGAGTTAGAATAATGTATGTATATGTAGAGATGTCTATATGCATGCATGTGGTTTACCAAAACAAAAAAAAATAAAAATGAATGCATGTAAACATGTGGAAGCGCATACATAGGAAGGTTTGATCAAAACGACTTGGTTATGGGGAGTCACTACAAAAAAAAAAAAGTGCGGATTTCAATGAAAAAAAGTGCGCGATGAAAATTCAATGGGATCTCCGTTAAAAAAGATGCAATCTGATGTGGTCGGATCTTGGCCTGCGACACACGTCACCTTGAACAGGGAGTAAGTGTTTGAATCCGATCAGGCAGATCCGAGTAAGACTGTCTGAATGCTGGTCGGGTCCTATTCTGCAAGGATGGAGCACACGTGAGGCTAGCCGGAAGTGTCTCCGGCGAAGACCCTCCGACGCTCAAGTCAGAATTCGAGCAGGTAAAGGGTGAGTAGTAATCAGGTAATAATCAGGGTATTGGCGTAAAAAGTGTCTTACCCAATGACTAGTGTTGCCGTACTATTTATAATAATAAAAAATAGATGGGCCGGACCAGGATTAGGTTGGCCCAATCCCGTTGCTGGTAACGAGCGTTCGCCGTGACGCGCTGTGGGCGCGTGGGGTGCATTCCTTGTTCGAGGAGGATCTTAAAAGAAGAGCATTGACTCCGAGGATGAAGTATGGTGGACATCGAACACGTCATTCCATCGAGGATAGGGGAGTCACCGACGGGGTGACAGTCTCCGAGGAGGACACATATTCCGATGAGGAGCTGCTGACTCCGTGGAAATGACGCAAATCCTGGTCGGATCAACCTGACACATGGGAGCCTTCAACCGGCGGGTTAGGCTGAGGTGGCGCCGACGTGGCCTCGGGCATATTGGGCCACATCATTAGTCCCCCCAGTTCGAGTCTTGCTCGAATATACACAGATCGAGCAGGCCGTGAACTTTCCGGAAGGCGCCGTTCCCATTCTCGAGCATAGACTTCCGACCAGGCGCTGGCGGTAATTTCGAAAATTTGACCGTTGGGATGTGACCGTTGGTAATAATTACGGGCGACGTTTGGACTTCCCGAGGAGCAGGTTTACCGCCCTATAAATAGGGGATCCGGGCGTGGGTCCAGGCGCGTCATTTTTACATCGAGCTGAGATTCGAATCCGAGCATAAATTTGAGAGCACCGAGCACGTCAGACATATTCCGAGCATCCGAAAACATCTTCGTCCAGCCCCAAACCTAGGTACCTTTCCTTTCTCTGTCCTTGTTCTTTCCGTTCTTCCCTTTTCATTATTCCCTAGGCAACCATGAGCGGGTCCGAGGGCGGTTCCGACAGCCAGAATAGGATTGCGGAGTACATGCTTGGCGAGGGTTTGAGTGACGTAAATCTGTCGCTGTCTTTGGAGGTCGAAACCTCCGTCGAGGGGGCGTCATTCCGATGCCGGGGCGAGACCAGTACTAGCCGGCCGAGGACAGGCGGCAAAAGTCCGAGTAAGGTGGAAGAAATGAGGCAGCGTATGATGGCCGAGAGTGGGGCGGAGCTTCGAATCCCGTCGCACAGGTTAGTCGACGAGGAAGAAACTCCTGATCGGGAACCTCGTCGGAAGAGAAGGAAGGCCATCGCAGGCAACCAAACGACGGTGAGTTGGGGAAACATAATTGCGCACAATACTGACCGGGATGTGGAGAAAGTGCTTGGCCATTACATCCGCGAATCATTCAGCATCATATGGCCGAGCAGAGAGGAATCCATTACGGATCCCCCCGAGGGGTGCCTTCCTATACATTATTCTCACATCGAGAACGGTCTCTGGTTCCCCATCCCGTCCTTCATCTGCTCGATCCTCAACCATCTGAACATCAGTCCAATCCAACTGACCCCGAACTCATATGCCTCGATCTGCGCCTTCGTTGTCTTCTGCCACTGTACCGGCCAGAGTCCCTCTCTGGCTAATTTCTCAAGCATTTTCCAAATAAACCTCTCGAGTAGGTCTTCCCCGGACGATGAGTTCAATTGTTTTTTCATAAGTGCCAAGAATGGGAGAAAGATCATCGAGACAGCTTCGTCCTCTTATGGGAGTGATTGGAAGCAGAAATGGTGCTTCATCCAATATGATGGGGTGTGGCCGGTGAGGCGAGTGCATAACTCGGAGGTAAAGAAGCTCTCCCTGGTCGGAGAAGGGTCGAGTAGCTGGTCCCGGGAGTGGATCAATGGTCACAAGGCGCAAGGGTTGCTGTGCCCGATCTTCATGACCCAGGAACGGTTCTTAGTAAAGGCCGGGCTCTCGCCGGCTAGACTGGATATCGAGGACATCGTTTTTGGTTGCCTCCCCTTTTCCCATTTTTTTTTTTTTTTTTTTGTGATCTCGTTCGAGTGTCGCCTCGAAGTAATTGTATTTCTGACCGGAGTTTATTGCTTTGATTGTACAGATCTAAACGCATTACAGATGGGGAGACTCAGGCATATGAACAAGGTAGCTGGTGAGAGGAGGAGGCCATCCCCCCCCGGAGGACAGGCGTGCTTTGGCGGAGGCGCCCTCGACAGCACCACCGGTGATGAGGGCGGCACAACAAGCCTCTACCCGAGCCCCAGTGGCTATTGTTGAGGTCGAGGAGGAAACTCCTCTTGTCCGGAAGAGGAAGGCGGCCGATCCTGTGCAGAGGAAACCGTCCGGGCCGGCCCCGAAGAAGAGGATCCTATCTTCGAGCAAGGGCAAACGCCCCGCAGATGGTTCCGGTTATACCTCCGAGGAGCTGGAGGTTTTGAAGTACGTGGATGTCCCCGAACCCCGATTTGGCCCCAAGTTCGGGGATCTCTCCCAGTCAAGTGTCCTCAGCGGGGAGGGCGAGAGCCGAAAGATTGCCATGAGGAGCTTCCGGCGTTGCGTCTTCAGGGCCGACCAGACTCTTTTGACCGAGCTCGACGACGCCGACTTGGCTGCAAGCATCGCGGAGGACATGAATGCCCTCCAGCAAAAAGTTTTTCATGGCCTTCGTCGGCTGGATGTCAGCCGTGCGAGGTGCGAAAAGGCCGAACGGGAGGCTCGAGGAAGCGGCCTTCAGGCGGATCTTGACGAAGAGCGACAGAAAAACCAAGTCGCTCAACGGGAGATCGAGGAGGAGAAGGAAAAATCCCACAAGTTGGAGGAGCGGGTGGGTCAGCTCGAGCTTGAGTTCAAGACTAAACAATCCGAGCTGGAACAGGAGATAATCGCCCTGAAGGAGAGGAACAAAGATGCCTTTGCTCGGGGTGAGAAGAGGGGTGACCGGCAGGCGAGGGCCGAGATGAAGGCTCGCATTCCTGAACTCGAGAAGGAGGCCGTGAAGCGTTTCGTACGTGGCCCTGTCTTCGAGTACGCGACAATCCTCCTGTGTGCCGAGGATGCCCATCAAGCGTACCACCGGGGTTTCAATCAATTGAAGGCCCGGGGAGTCCTCCCCGAAGATTTCTCCATGGAGGGCTATGGCATGCACTTGAACGACGCCGGGGAGGAGGAGGCCGAGGAAGACGACCCGGAGCCGGCCTATGAGGGCGCAGAGTTCGACTCGGTGCTCTCTATTGTGAAAAGGCAAGTCCGGAACGAGCGACATAAGCGTTTGGGTGAGCCTCTCTCCCCGGATGTGGAGCCCGATGATGCAATCATCGTGGAGCACGGGGGGTCCGACGTGGGGACGTCAAGCGTCCCGGCGATGAACGTGGCCGGCCCTGAGGCCGATCCAGCGTTGGTGGCGGCGGTTGAGGAGGTTGCCGAGGAGATATATAGCGGATAGGTTCCTTGTATTTTGAACTTTTACTCCGTTTTTAGTTTGTAAGCCCGAGTGGGCGAGTTTTCAGACCATTCATCAATGAAACATTCGATCTTTCTTGTCGAAATATGAACTTAAAGTTTTGTTGTCGAAATGTGAATTTAAAGTTTTACCGTCGAAATGTGAAAAACTTTTAAAACGTTTTGACGAGGAACATGCGTGTGAAATAATCTGTAAATAATTCATTCCGGCTTAGGTAGAAATTTAAAAACTTAATAGTGGAGAAAACGGTTGTTTGAA
Organism: Petrea volubilis; assembly: GCA_026212405.1. Classification (NCBI taxonomy): domain Eukaryota; kingdom Viridiplantae; phylum Streptophyta; class Magnoliopsida; order Lamiales; family Verbenaceae; genus Petrea; species Petrea volubilis. The sequence continues at coordinate 3,699,176 of CM047871.1, read as the reverse complement.
AGAGCCAAGCGGCTCGAGGAGATGCTTCATTAAAACTTCGATGAGACTTTACAATGTTAAATAGATTTACAATGTAAAATCTTTCTGGTCGGCCACATAACACTCATATGTAGAACCTTTTAAGGTTCGAAGCGTTCCAAGGGCGAGGCAACTCCCCCCCCGACATATCCTCGAGGCGATAGGCGTTGTTTTTGCAAATCTTGGTCACTTTGAACGGGCCGTCCCACTTTGGGTCCAACTTCCCCACAGGGCGGGAAACCTCGACCTTCTTGGTGACCAAATCCCCGATCTGGAACGTCCGGGGATGGACATGGCGATTGTAAGCACGTGCGGTGGATGCCCGGAAATTGTCCATTCTTCGCAGGGCTGCACGTCTTCTTTCATCGGCGAGGTCTAGCTCGGTCAGGCGAGCGTCGACGTTGGCGATTTCATCGAAGTGTGCAACCCGAGCAGATGGGTGCAGCACTTCGGCAGGTATGACGGCATCGGACCCGTAGACTAAGGCGTATGGGGTGTCGCCTGTCGCGGTCCGAGGAGTGGTCCGATAGGCCCAGAGCACACCTGGGAGCTCATCGGCCCAGCTGCCCCGAGCGTCGGCCAGGGCGGTCTTGAGTCCGTGGAGAATTGTCCGATTTGTGACTTCAACTTGACCGTTGGCCTGGGGGTTCCCCACCGAGGTGAAACGCTGCTCGATCTTGAGGCTAGAGCACCATTCCTTTATCCGGCGGCTTTGGAACTAGGTTCCGTTGTCGGAGATTAGGACTCTGGGGAGTCCGAAGCGGCAGACAATGTTTTTCCAGACGAAAATCTGGATGACCGAGTCAGTAATTTTTGCGACGGCTTCCGCTTCGGCCCATTTGGTGAAATACTCGACGGCGACGATAACGAACTTCCTTTGCCCGGAGGCCTGAGGGAATGGTCCGAGGATATCGATCCCCCACTGATCGAATGGCCAAGAGATTTTAACGTTTACCATCGGGGCGGCAGGTTGATGGACAAGGTTGGCGTGCATTTGGCATGTCCGGCACCGTCGGACATGGTCGAAGCAGTCTTGAACGAGGTCAGGCCAGAAGAACCCCGCCCGTGACACCTTTTTGGCCAAGGACCGTGGTCCGGTATGGTTTCCACAACACCCTTGGTGTACTTCTTCGAGGACTTCCTTGGCCTGTTGCTTGCTCAGGCATCGTCGAGGAGGCCCGTCAAAGCTTTTCCTGAACAGGCGCCCCTGCCCGTCGATGGCGTATCGAGCGGCCTGTCGTCGGAGTCTTCTGGCTTCGACGGGTCCCTCGGGGAGAATCCCGTCCTTCAGGTAGGTGACTAATTCTGCTATCCAATTCTCGGGGGGCTCGATGGAAAGGACACACTGTTGGGCTCCCGACCCGGTCAGGGGTGTTGGCGAGCTCAACATGGTTATGCTTCTCTCCTTGGTTCCCCTCATCGAACTCGCCAGCTTCGACAACTGATCAGCCCTCTCATTTTTCCGCCCGAGGAATTTGCTCGAGCGAGAACTTGGCGAATCCTTCCTTCAGTTTGATGATTTCCTCGAGGTACCTTGCCATCGACGCTTCCCGGGCGTCGTAATTTCCATTGACCTGCTCGGCCACCAGCTGCGAATCGGTCAAGGCGATGAGTTCGTCCACATCCTTATCCAGGGCTATCTTCATTCCTGCGGCGAGGGCCTCATACTCGGCCTCGTTATTGGAAACTGGGAATTCGAGGCGAATAGCGAAGTCGAGCTCGTTGCCCAAACCATCTCGTAAATAGACTCCAGCTCCTCCTCCGGAGCTCGTGGAGGACCCGTCGACCATAAGGGTCCACGGCGTTTTGGGCTCCGCTTCCACCTTCGGGGCTGTCTCCACCAAGAAATCCGCCAAGACTTGTGCGTGGATCGCCGTTCGTGGCTGGAATTGAATATCGAACTCTCCGAGTTCTACAGCCCATTTCACGAGCCGACCAAAGGCATCGGGTTTTGCAAGTACCTGCCTCAATGGCTCGTTGGTGAGGACCACAATGGTGTGGGCCTGAAAATACTGTCTCAATTTTCGGGCGGAGTGGACCAAAGCGAGGGCGAGCTTCTCGATGATCAAGTAATTCCGTTCGGGGCCTTGGAGGAGCTTGCTGAGATAGTACACTGGGCGATGTACCCGGTCCTCCACGTGTACTAGTACTGAGCTGATGGCGTCCGGGGAGACCGCCAGGTAGGCATAAAGGGGTCTCCCCGGAGCTGGTTTTGTTAGCAGGGGAGGTTCGGTCAGGTATCTTTTCAATTCGAGGAGCGCGCGCTGGCATTCCTCGGTCCATTTCCAATTCGGCACCTTCCTGAGTGCTTTAAAAAATGGGAGGTTCCGATCCGCTGAGCGGGATATGAATCTGTTGAGGGCAATTATGCGGCCCACTAACCTCTGAACCTCCTTTACCGAGCTGGGAGGCTCGATATCGAGGATGGCGCGAATCTTCGAGGGGTTGGCCTCAATTCCCCTATGACTCACGATGTATCCGAGGAACTTGCCACCCCGGACCCCAAATGTGCATTTGCTTGGATTGAGTTTCAGGCCATACTTCCTCAAAATATCGAAAATCCGAGCCAGATGCCCGAGATGGTCAGAGCCTCTTTCGCTGCGAACTATCATATCGTCGACATAAACTTCGACGGTCTTGCCGATCTCGTCCTTGAACATGAGGTTCACCAACCTCTGGTACGTCGCCCCGGCGTTCTTCAGCCCGAAAGGCATCACGAGGAAGCAGTATGTCCCCGACGAAACAACAAATGACGTCCTCCCCCTATCCTTCTCGGCCATGTAGATTTGGTAATAGCCTTGGAAGGCATCCATCATGCTCATCAATTCACAACCGGCCGTTGAGTCCACGAGTTGATCAATCCGAGGAAGGGGGTAGTGGTCCTTCGGGCAAGCTTTGTTGAGATCGGTGAAATCGTTGTACATCCTCCATCGGCCGTCGCCCTTGGCAATGACAACGACAACGACATTGCAGAGCCACTCGGTAAATTGGATCTCAACTATGTAGCCGGCCTCGAGGAGCTTGTTAATCTCCTCCTCGATGATCCGGTTACGCGCTTCACAGAATATTCTCTTCTTCTGCCTCACCGGCCTAAATGATGGGTCTACGTTGAGGCGGTGGACAATGACTTCGGGATCGATCCCTGGAAAATCAGAGGCCTTCCAAGCAAAGACGTCGGCATTTGTTCTGAGGAAGTCGACCAACATGACCTCATGATGCGGCTCAAGGGTCAATCCTACCCGGGTGGTCTTGGATGGGTCACCTTCTACAAGCTGGATTGTCTTGAAGTCTTCCGCCGGCGTAATTTTTTCTTCCTCGAGCCTCCTCCGCTTTGCCGGGTCGATTTCGGAGGACTCGGGGATGTCCATCCGCGAGGTGGCTGCCTCGACTGGACGGGGTGCCGGAGCCTTCTTCCCTTCGACGGAGGCCGAGTAACACTTCCAGGCGTCCAAGATCCGGCATGTGACTTGTCCGATCCCCGCTAGGGTGGGGAACTTCATCTTCAAGTGATACGTGGACACCACCGCCCGGAACGCATTAAGAGCAGGTCTCCCGAGGATGATGTTGTAAGCAAACGGGGCGTCAACTATCAGATACTGGACCATTATAGTCTCTCTTCTCGGGGCCTCCCCCAACGAGGTGGGGAGTTGGATCATTCCTAGGGGGACAACCTCGGAGCCCCCGAACCCGACAAGAGGCGTTTGCACGGGGGAAAGCGTGTATCCTCCCAAGTCCATCTTGGCGAAGGTGTTGGCGAAAATGATGTTGGCGGAGCTCCCATTGTCGATCAGGGTCTTGGCCACGGAGTAGTTGGCCACGTCCAGATTAATGACCATTGGGTAATCCGGTGTATCCTTGAGGCCTTCTGTCTTCGGGATGTGCTCAAGATCACGGTCGGAGAATTCAAGTGACTCCGACGTCGGCGTTGCTGCCTCTGATATGGTGTTGACATGCAGCCTCTCGTGGTAGTAGCGCTCTTCGATACGGTATCTGGCTTGGTCGAGGCGCCTCTCCACCTGTCTTCTCCTACTTTTAGTGTCCCCTCCACTAGGGCCTCCTGCTATGGTGTGGATCATCCCCCTGATAGGGAGGTTGTCCTGTGTGGCCGGCTGTTTGTCATCCCGACCTGATGGCGTGTAACCTCTTCGAGGAGAGCGAGATCGAGCCCTCTTCGACGGTTCGTGTTCATCGTCCATAGAGGACGGGGAGCTACGTCGGCGGCTTCCCTCACCCTGGTGACCCTGTCCTTGCTTTTTTATGTATTTTTTGATCTCCGGACGGCCCAGGTCGATTAGGCGCTGTATTTCTTTCTTGAGGGCATAGCAGCCCTCGGTGTCATGGTATCCCACTTGCTTGTGGAACGCACAATATTTATTTCCTCTCGGGGGAGCTCCATCCGCGTCCTGGATCTTCCTTGGTCTTCGGAAAATCGTCGGGTCGCTGGCGTTGATCGTGGCGAAGATCTCCTTCCTCGACATGACCAACGGGGTGAGCTCGTTGTCACGTCGACGGTCCTTCCTTTCTCCGACCTCTGGTCTCTTTTTAAACCTCATGTCCTCGACATTCATGTATTGTTGAGCGATGGACATGACTTTCTCCATGGTGGCGGGACGCTTTCTAGCCAAGTGGTCCGAGCACGCTTGATTTCGGATGGCCCCCATAATTACGTCGAGGAGGAAATCCATCTGGACGCTCTCGACCTTAAGCAGCTCGGTGTTGAATCGGTTAAAAAAGTCTCTCAGAGATTCACCCTCCTTTTGTCGAATCTTATGCAAATGGGATGGAGGCAGCTTCGCTAGGCTTTTCGTCTGGAAATGGTTGACGAACTTTATCGCCAAATCGGCAAAGCTTCTGACCGAACCTGGGGCTTGGCGGACGTACCATTGCGAGGCTACTCCCTGAAAAGTCGTAACCAGCAACTTGGCCGCAAAGTCATCGTCGATCATGTGCACGCGCATAGCGTGTTTGAATTGTATTAGGTGTTCTTTAGGGTCCGCTTCTCCATTGTATCGGGACAGGTCGGTCGGGATTCGGACCCCTCTGGGTGCTCAGGCTCGTTGAAGGTCTGCGCTGAGCGGGTCTGCCTCGTCCGGCACAAAGTATCGTTGAGCCGATCCCTGTCCGGAGCGGTGAGATACCTCCTCGAGCTTCCGGTTAAGGTCTTCCATCCGATGCGACAGTTCCCCAACATCATCTCGGGATCTTTCGCCGCGGCGGACCTCATCGATCTTCCGCTGGATCTCTGTGGCCTGGTGGGAGATTTCCTCCAACCGTTCTCTGTGACTCCGTGCAGGATGTCCGGAGGATGCCCCCACAGAGGATTCGTCGACTTCCTCCGCCAGTCGAGGAGGTGGGGGCCGTCTCTCTCTGCGGACCTCCCTTGTCGGGGGGATACGCTCGCGCACCCGCGCGTCATCCCGCTCGGCGTCGGTTGCCCGAACACCTCGCGGGGGGCGAATTTCCTCCCTCATGGGATGAGGGTCTTCAGCAGTGGCAACCGGGGCGGGGACTGGGTTCATCCGCCTGATCTCGTGTAAGAGCGTATTAAACTGATCCGCCGTTAGAACGACGAGGTTCTGCCCGGCGGGAGGGGTAGGTGCTGGCCCAGTGACTTGCGGAATGGCGTGGGGTAGGTTGGTTTGAGTCTCGGGGCCCGGATTGGTGGTGGATTGTGGGGCCATCGACTCTGTTCCAGTCCTTCGCGTGTTTACCATTTTCTCACTTGCTCGAATAGGCCCTCCTTCTAGCGCCAAAATGATGTGGTCGGATCTTGGCCTGCGACACACGTCACCTTGAACAGGGAGTAAGTGTTTGAATCCGGTCAGGCAGATCCGAGTAAGACTGTCTGAATGCTGGTCGGGTCCTATTCTGCAAGGATGGAGCACACGTGAGGCTAGCCGGAAGTGTCTCCGGCGAAGACCCTCCGACGCTCAAGTCAGAATTCGAGCAGGTAAAGGGTGAGTAGTAATCAGGTAATAATTAGGGTATTGGCGTAAAAAGTGTCTTACCCAATGACTAGTGTTGCCGTACTATTTATAATAATAAAAAATAGATGGGCCGGACCAGGATTAGGTTGGCCCAATCCCGTTGCTGGTAACGGGCGTTCGCCGTGACGCGCTGTGGGCGCGTAGGGTGCATTCCTTGTTCGAGGAGGATCTTAAAAGAAGAGCATTGACTCCGAGGATGAAGTATGGTGGACATCGAACACGTCATTCCATCGAGGATAGGGGAGTCACCAACGGGGTGACAGTCTCCGAGGAGGACACATATTCCGATGAGGAGCTGCTGACTCCGTGGAAATGACGCAAATCCTGGTCGGATCAACCTGACACATGGGAGCCTTCAACCGGCGGGTTAGGCTGAGGTGGCGCCGACGTGGCCTCGGGCATATTGGGCCACATCACAATCTAAGCAAAAAAATCGGCCAAAATGCTTATGCCAGAAAAATCCCCATCGATTGGCCGGATCCGACGGACTTTTGCCGATTTTCTATCCAAGAAAATAGTAGTCATGCAAATAATTATTTTGGTAAGATTATATTGAAAAACATGATAAACCCTTTTTAATTAGAATGTTGCCAACACAAAATATTTATCTCAACTCTTTCAATAATAAAAAATAAAACTAGTTATTTTATTCATTTTTTATACACATATATTGGTCATTTCCAATTTTTCTTATATATTCTCCATTTATTGCATCTACTGATTCGTCCGCAGTTGCTTCAAAATCACCAAAATTTATAAGTACTTTTAAAGAGGACATATTTTCATTGCAAGAATAAGAAATATATATACAAATTTACTTTCTAATCTAAATTAGAATTAATATTTTCACTTAAACTATTTGGTTGTTTTAAATTTGGTCTCTTTTATCAAATTTGAGTTTAAGAAAGTTTGGAGTCGAATTAATAAAATTTGATTAAAGATGAGCAATATTGCTATATAGTTTTTTTATTAGGGTTAAGAGTATATTTATTAAAATTTCGAAATTTTGCCCCCTTCCCCTAAAATAAAATTGACTTTTATATAACTTATATAATAAAATTTTTAATTTTCTCTACTCTATTTTATTTTTGATGATTTATTTTTACCTAATCTCATTTACCATAATAATTAAATTCTCTCTCTTTCTTCTTCCTCTCTTTTTACTTATTCTCTTCAAATTAAAATATTACAAATTCTATTAGATTTTACTTATCTTTTCTATTCTAATTAGAACACCAAAAATTCTATTATAATTTTTCTTCTCTCACAAACCCTACAATATTCAACTTTTTTCTTTGAAAGCAACGTATAAGAATGTATTGTATACTAATTTTGGAACTTATATATTTATTTATTTATTTATTATTATTATTATTATTATTTTGTAATTGATTTTTGTATATAGATTTGAATATTAGAATTGTTGGTATGAATTTTGATAGTTGTTCAATATTAAACTTAATGAGTTTTTATATTAATTTGTTGGGTTATTGAACTTGAATGAATCTTACTAATTTGACATGTCATATTTAATTGGGAGTGATTTGGGGAATATGATGGTCTAGAAAAATTAAAGATATTTTTTAAGCTGACTATATTTCTTGATTATGAGAACAAAGAGAGAAAGAAAAGTATTTTAATACTTTTGGAGTTTTGATTATATATTAATATGTGGATTTATGCCCATTTTATTTATTATCGTTAAAAAAAATTGTTAAGTATTTTTTAAAAGTAATTTATAACCACTATATTTGTTTCTTTTGACACAGAGAATAACTTGTTATTTTTTCAATATCATTTTTCGTATATTATTTGATTGTAGCACTTTTAATTGGTCATATACGCATAAATATAATAACTTTTGTTATTTTATATGTTAATATTATATATAACCCATATATTTTTATATATATTAATACCTAATGATCTTGAAAAAATTTCGTCCTTCCTCAATCAAATTCCTGGCTCCATCCCTGTCCATTTACATATTTCTTGTTAGTTTTAAGGAGGTATTTTGAAGTTTTTTATAGTACAGTGGGTTCTTTGACACAAACCCCATAATATAGGGGGCAAAGTGAATTTAACTCAAAATAGTGCCGGCCGAGGAACGTGACGTTGGTAACAGATAAAAGATCCGGTGGTCGGGGACCATTAAAACCTAAAAAAATCACCGCTTCATGCATGGGTCACGTCGCGATGTTGGCCCCACCTCCTTATCGTGCCTTTTGTCGCCACCTGTCTTTCAGTTACGGCCTGCCTTGCGGCCGCTTCTGTTTGAAGTACTCCGCCATACACTGCAGCCCTGCCATTTTGAAGCCCGGCTCCAACGGTCACATTTTCTTTTAAATTAAAAACTATATTTTTGTCGTTAATTGGTCTTTTATTTATTTATTTAATTCAACTTTATGTATTTCGCGGGTTAGAATGTCAGGTATGAGTTTTTTATCTCACGTAATGAGCCTGTTTTTTTTTTTTAATTAATTGCTCCTTCCTAATTTGTTAATTATTATTGATAATGTTTGATGGATGTGTCATTCTAATGTATGATGCAATTATTGATTCGTTTCAATATATATATATATATATATAAACACATTCTTATTTTATTTAGTTTTTTCATAAAGAATTATTTTCATTTAACTATTTACATACCGATATTTTATTCGCTTATCATCCCTATCCATAAGATTAATCTGAATTTGACATAAAGTAAGTAGGCGAACTCTATAAATCATTTCAAATCTGTTAAAATTATCTGTATTTTTAAAATATCTGTATTTTTAAAATACATATATTTTTAACATAAGGTTTCATAAATTCAATATATTTTCATTTCATACCTACATAATCAATATTTCCTTCCAATTGTTGGACATACAAGAAAATCAAATACGATCCCACAAAAAAAACAAACAATTTTTTCAACTCAAAAAATACTAAAATATTCAAAATATTTCATGAAATTAGTAAAACCAATCAGTCTTTAGCCTACCATATAGTTGCAGGTTCTTTTAAGAAAACACACACACACACACACACACACACACTTATTAATTAATGTAATGTCCCGTAAATCTATTTTTGTGTTTAAAAGTATGAGACTAGGGCTCTCATGTTTGATTATAGATCATACTAGTGGACACAAACTCAATTAATTAAACATAATGGGATGGTAATTAATCTTATCTTCAAGGCATGCTTAATTACCTCAAATTGTTACCTTTTGCTCTTGAAAAGAAATAAAGGTTACATCTTCCTTTTGAAGAGTGATTTACTACTTTAATCCTGAAAAGGACAACGCCTACTTGCATGGTTGTAGCTACTTATTTTTGAATAATTGAATATATATATATATATATATATATTATAAAAACAACATTTTTTTTATTTTGATAGTTGAAAATACAAATCGAAATACGTGACTTTCCCAAACTAAAAAAACTCAACTATTATAAAATGAAGACATGAGATGCCCTCACTTAGATATATGCCTAACCGGTGTATACACTATTGGATCTAAGTATGGTGATGTCAAAATATAAAATTGTGGTATCGTCATATTCAATCCAACAATGTATACATTAGTCGAACATATATTTAAGTGGGTGACATCTTATATCTCTATAAAATGTTCCTACCACACAACTAAATGGAACCTAGCCTAATTAATGCTATGCACGGTTCAATTTAATCACTAAAGCTCCATCAAATATAACATTGATTAATTAACATTAAATTAAATATTATAAGTTGACCACCCTTAATAAAACAAATACAATTTTTTTTATAATTAAAACAACGACAATTCAATTCATTAGAATCGGATTTTATTAAATGGAATTAGTCAATACCGAATCACGTGATGACATGATTCATGCTCGTTGAAATAATTTATTGCTCACTATTCTTTTATTAAGGGGGTGTTTGTAAAAATTTAAAATAAGTAATTTACTGTTTTTGGTTTCAAAAAAAGTTATCTTAAGTTTTTAGTTTTTCAACTTTTGATTAAATTAAGTTAAAAAAAACAGAAGGTGAAAAGTTGGGAGGACGTTGTTTCTATCAGCTTAAAAGTGCTTATTGGCATTTTCATAAATAAATTGAACTTTTTGAACTATTATCTAATAATTTTTGACCGTTTTTCAATTTTATTTTCAAACACTCCACACTTTTACTATCAACTTTTAACTTATTCTCATTTTTATTTTCAAACAATACCAACTTTTCTTCAACTTTTTCAGCAACTACAACTTATCTAAAAGCAAAAGCAATCTCAAACACCCCCTAAATGTCTCGCTGATCTACATCGAACTTTATAATAAAACTAAAATTGTGAAAATTATAAATATTTGTATGATTTTATTCATTAAGAATAAATAAAAAAATAAAAACATGTAATATTACAAATTTAAGCACGAAGGCTTTTTTTTTTTTTGAGAAAAAAAAATTAAGCCAGGCTCTATTTTGTGAATGGTTAAAAACAAAAAATTCAAATATAACATAGTCCCTAAGAAGAAAAACCTCATTTATTTTGCTCGTTACAACTTTGTCAATTTATCACTCGATAATTGTTATGACAAATAATTAGAATAAAGTCCAAATATAACAAAGTTTTCAATTTTTCAATTCCTAACAATTATCATAATGCAAAGACATTTATGTGGGTCATAATGCGTAAATTGTGATTAAATGACACTCAGTTTTGCTCCATTACAAAAAGACAATAATCAACTCACACTGGTCCACTTATAGGACTTTTTACTTTTCCTCGACAAACACTGATCAATGACCTCTCCAGAATCTAAATCACACTTGAAATATTCTTTGACTATTTGTTTCTGAAAAACCCACAATATATATATATATATATATATATATATTATTTAAAAAAATGGAAATGCAAGTTTGATATTTTTTTTCATGCAAGTTTGATTTAATTATACAAGAAAAGGTCCAATAAAAAAATTCTGGTCACAAATTAAGGGTCTATTTGGATGATTTTAAAAATACTTCTTGAATAGTTCTTTTTATAGTAAATTTTTTTTTTAATAAGCCAAGCAATTTTATATTTAGGTACAATAATTAAAAATATTTTAAATATTATTTTTATTTGAAGCTACTAGAAGATAACTTCTAAAAAATAGTTCTTTTTGGCTTTTTATTACTTATGCTTTGTTTAAAACTCGTCCAAACATAATTCGTTTTTTTTTTTTGCTTGGAAGTGCTATTTTTCAAAAAAGAAGTGCTTTTCTTTTTTTTTTTTTTGGAAAAAATCCTATTCAAACGGGCTCTAAAACCATCAAATTTTAAGCTTAGTTTAAGTAACATAAACTGAAACCCAAGAGTCTTTAGGTTCGCATAGCACAAAATACATAAGTGGTTTTTAATCAATTTAGCTTATGGCCAGTTATTTAAAAGAAAATTAATAATTTGGCTTTTATAATAATTCAATATCATTTCCGAAAAATTAAACTTTCCAACTCCTTAATTGAATGCTTCAAATTTTAACTGGGACTTATACGGTATCCTATATGTCGTTTTCAGAATAATTCCTAATATAAAAAGTACAATGAGAATTGAATCCGATAATTCCATAAGCCGCCCGCCCCCTCTGGAAATTGAACCATCTACCTCAAATATTGATTTCTTGATGGGATTATATATATATATATATATATTATGAGTCAAACTAACTTAGAGGGTATGTGGCTAAATTTTCAAGTTTTAAAAGTATCTTATAAAATATTTGAAAATTTATATGATGTGATGGAGTTAGGAGTGTTTGGTAAATTTTTAAGAATATAAATTTGTAAGCAGCTAAAATAAGATATTTAGATGTTTATAAGTCTTTTCCTAAAAACTAAGGAAGCGCTCTCTTATTTTTGAAAGAATAATAAGTTTATTTTATGTTCGACTGAATTCATTACAAATTTGTCAATTATAACATCCTATAAGCTACGCTCCCGCTCCCACCCCCACCCATCTTACTTAAAAACTTTAATAATCTATTTTTAAAATAAGACCGTTTTATAAATTTCTAAAACATCTTATAAGATATTTGAAATAAAGTTTAGCCACCGTGAATTGAGGGTATTTTCTCATAGCGTATTGAGTATAGAGGATCATCAATCGTCAATTATTAATTAATATTCACAGTATAATAATTATTAATAAACCATAACTATTCTAATGAACAAGCAAAGTCTTACTTCAGATAGTATTTTAAACCAACACCTGAAAATTTTTGAATCTCGATTTTGCTATCCACGTCAATGAAACGGGATGATTGGTGTCTATAAATGGGCCTTTGGGCCCAATTCCAACCTGGGAAAATTTATCCTTCGATCTTTAATAGCTGAATATATACTTGAAAGATGTGCTGATTCTAAACAATAATCCAACAGAAGGAAACTTAAATTGTAAAATATGGGCTTCCTAATGATTCATATAGATGTGTCAAATTAGTTTTCAACCCATGAGTTGAACCCAACTCAATAATTTTGGGTTTGATTGGATCCAATATATTTTGAAGTGCGTATAATTGGATTGGATGTTATGTAGTTTAGATTGATATTGGGTTGTAGATGGTTTAGCAGTGGGTAGGTATTGATTCTTAAATGGGTTCGCTTATAAACAAAAGTTTACTTTTTTTTTCTTTATTTGATTTCAATTTATTTACTATTAAATTTATAATTATATCATTTTAAATAATTTTGAAAATTTATTATTGTTAATCTTATAAATTATATAATTACATGTGTAATGAAAAAATATAATTGCTTATATTTTATCTAAAAGTTAATATGATGTGTGTATACATGTATCTATATACACAAACAATATATATATATATATGTGTGTGTGTGTGTGTGTGTAGAGAGAGAGAGAGAGAGAGAGAGAGAGAGAGAGGAATGAGATAGAATTAGTCAATTAGTACTTAACTTTTTAGTTGATTTAATTATATTATCAATTGGTTAGTGTTTTTAATAGTCCACGGACATCAAATTTTGAAATTAAATATTATGAATTGTATATTACAGTCGTGTTTTTTTTTTTTTTGGAAATATGGTCTAATTAGTTAAAATGGATTTGAAAAATTATGAGCCTATAAATCTAAAATCACTTTTGGGGGACACATGAATATATAACTTGTTTCTTTACAATTTTTGTAGGCACATGCAATGTATAATGCTTGTAGACACTTTTAAGTCATGCCAAAAAACTTAATATTTATGATAACTATATATCTTTATTGATGATATGTCACAGTATAAGGATAAATATCAGTATTCATAAGCAGTTGAGGTCCTTAGTTTGAATTATAATATTAACAGATTATAATTAATTTCAATAGTTTTTACATGTAGTGATTGTACTCATTACATTATGCATTTGTGCAATCACATGATTTGATTTATGAAAAAGATGCATTGCAAATAAACTATTTGTCATGTATAACTAATTAATTTTCATTAGTGATTAATTTTCTATATAGGTACCTACTAGCGGCACCTTTTAGTATGGCGATTTATAATTTTTTTAATAATTGAATGAGTAAGGCTTCATATATTTTGGTGTATTTTTTTTTTTTTTTTTGGTGAGATTAGGGAATTAGCAAGGGATGTTAAAAGCAGACACAAGGGGTTGAAGTAAATTTTTTGTAGCAAGAATTACTCGAAATATATATATATATATATATATATATTATTGATTGTTGTTTAAATATTGATGGAATTGATACTTGGTTTCAATTGATTTTGATTTTATAATTAGTTATTTAGTATAGAAGATAATGTATTAAAAAAATTGCTTAATTTTACTTCGTTCTTTTATTTATCTGAGTTGAAAAATGGAACGTATTGATAATTTAAAAAAAAAAACTGGTCATTTGAGTAACAATTTGAATTTTACAATTTTGAAACAAAAAAAAAGGAAAAAACGAAAAGTAATCTACTACAGTCAAATGCACATGCTGTACACCCCAACAATGAATTATATGTATTGAATTGGGCTGAAAATATAAGTGATTAAGTCACAACAATTGGATCCATTCAAAATCATTTGAACCCATCTCTAACCACTTCAATCCATTTATAACACCCAATCCATCTCCAACTCAATTCATTTTCAACCCAATTCAATAAAACCCAACTCAAACCATTCAGTTGCCACCACAAAATAAAAAATAATTAAAAAAGAGAAGTTGACTCGTAAAACAAAGGAACTCTTATCAAAACAACTTGATTTGGTAAAAATTTTAGAGAAATTCTATCTCGTCACACTTCGTAGGTGGTTAATGTTAGTCACTTTTAATTTTAGTTATTAAATGTTCGATATTTAATATGACCCATTAATTTTTATATAACTTGCAACCTGTTGTGCATGTAAATTAGAAAGCCTACTTGTTATACAGGTTATCAAGAGATTTTTTTATACAATAATCATTATAGTAGACCAAGTATGAACCACTAAATACTAACTAATTAAATTTATAGTTTTAACTTTAAAAAAAACTACAAATTTAACGTCATTGGGTCCATTACATCATTCTTACTCACTCTTTTTAATTTTTTGGAAAAGTACAATGTTATTTTTTATTTCAAAAATTACAATGATACTCATTATAATTTTTAATTTTTTAATACCATGGTAATATTATAGTACCGTGGCACCATTATAATCTGTTAATTTTTTATGTTTTAATACTTCGGTACCACTATTTTCTATTTTTTAATTATAAATACCATGATACTTATTATAATTTTTTATTTTTTTAATTTAAGAATATATGCATTATTAAGGACAACTAATTGAAAAAACAAGATACAAAATTAATATACTAAATTGATACCAAAAGAAATTTATTACGGTGAAAAAATCGGTTCAGTAGTGTACAAACTACTAATATAAGAATTAGTAAAAGTACGAGTATAATAAGAATGTGAACAAGAAATTTGAGTGTAAAAATACGGCTTATTTTGAAATTATTTTCACATAAATCATGCTTTTTACGTAACTTAAATAATGAAAGTATTATTTAAAATTTATCATTAAATTATTTAATTTTTAATCACAATATAGATTATATATAATTATTAATATAATAATTAATATTTTGTAAAATATTACAAATTTGTTGTTTTATATGATATTCAATCAATAATTATCATTAATTTTGATTTATTGTATCTATAAATAATTTTTATATATTATAAATTTACAATAAATATAATAAATATTTCAAGAGATGAAGTATTATTCATCAAGTATTACACAGAATATGTTCGTACTTGTATTAAACATATTAAGAAAATTCTATCATGAGTCATGATTCGTAGGTGACTAACATTAGTCACCCCTGATCTTAGCCATTAGATATAGTAAATAAAATCTAAGTCATTCATATATATGCGACCTGTTACCTGTTGTACAGGTAAAGGGGAAGGGTTACCTGTTACACAGGTTATCCTATGGTTTTAATTTATAACAATTATTCTATTACACCATATATGGTCTCACTAAATACAAACCAATAAAATTATTTTTATAACATATAGGTAATTTATAAATTCGAACAATATATTAATAGTTGATAAAAACTTACGCTTGATTTAAATTTTCAGCACATTTTAAAAAATATATAACATTGATGACAAATTATTTTAAAAATATATCTAGAATATCAATATTTGTATTTTAAATAACAAATTAAAATTTTAAATTTTGAATATTATTATTAAGTAAATTATTCATACTATCCATAAATTTATTATATAATTATTGATTTGTATTGATATTGAGTAATATATTTTTAAAAGTGGTGCAAATATATAAAATATATCCAAAAGAGTGCAATAAGCAGTAGTTGTTAAAAAAATATGTTTTGATTATTAGTGGAGGGTATACTAATATCAAACACCAGTAATAATAATAATATTGTTTAACCAAATATATGTCAATATGGTGTGATATATTCAAATGTATATTCTACATAGTAAGTGTAATCAAATATGCAATTCAATTATTGGTCTCACTAATTATAATTATAATAATATATAATGAATAATAATAGTAGTAATAATAACTATATATGAGCAATACATAATTTAATATGAGATAACTGTAAAAATAATAACAATTATAATATTAATAATCATATGTGAATAAATAATAATAATTTACAAGTATTTATGTATGAGTGTAATTAATATAGATCTAAATGACGTAGCACAATAATTATATATTAAAAAATACGTACTCCTTAGAGAAGGTAAACAATTATAAAACACATTTATTAATTTGAACAATTATGACTATAACTATATGTGTGATCAAATATCAAGTTAATTGTAATAAATAATACGGTGATAATAATATTAACAATTAGATGACACACATTCTTAATTTGATGAACAATACTCACATTCTTGATATAAAATATTTAGTAATTGTATTATATGTTCTTCGTATAATAATTGACGATGAAATATATAATATTTTAATAAAAATAATTGACTTATTTGAAAATAAACAAAATAAATGTGAAAATAGGTCAATGTTACTAGTTTGTTTGCTTTTAATTTTTATCCTAAAATTTCTATTTTGATCGTACATCTATGAATTCATATAAAAAAAATTATACTATCGTGTTGATGTTTGTAATCGTATCTTGGAGAAGATATATATACTCTGATTGAACGTCGAAATAATAATAATAATAATAATAATAATAATAATAATAATAATAATAATAATAATAATAATAATAGAATGATTAGTTAAATTAATTCACGAGAATAATTAAAAGAAATAATAATAATATTTGTTTTACTGAAATAAAATATCATGTAATCTCTTTTAATTAAAGTTTAACATTTAAATAGCAATATAAACTATTTACCTTAAGAACTCATAATTAAGCGAGATTTTTTATATTTGGTAAGGTTAGTAATTAAGGGATCCTCCAATCTCTTTAGAATTCAATAATAGCCATTCTTTTCAAGATTAAACGAGAATTAGAGAGAGAAATATAATTAGAATTGATTTTATAGAGAGAGAAAAATAATTTGTTTACTTGTAGAAGCTAGTAAGTGCGAGATTTAATTAACTAATAATTTATTTAAAAAATTAAAATTAATACACATGATATTATTTCAAAGCATGACTAACCTTAGTCACCTACGAAGGTAGAATTGCCCAACTTGTTATATTAAAAGTACGAGTTTTATTAAGTTCAGAATGTGTATGGAACAAGAAAGTATTTTTTCAATTATTTGTATATATAGGTACTAAATGAGTATAGTACGCATTTTAACTAATAGAGTTGGTTCGTTACTAAAGTATATACATTCTTGTAATACATATATATATATATATATATAAAGTTGACGACGATGAATCATTACCTGTTGTACGTTCAATTAAATTGCTGTTTTATCCAAACTTTTCGAAAATTCATATGCTGGTACCTTTAATAAAGAAGAACGAGTGTTCATAAAAAGACCAAAAGACCAGAGCCTTGTTTGTTTTCATTTAAAAAGAATTTTCGTGATTTAAATATTTAAAAATAGAATGAGATAAAAGTACTCAAATCCCATACTATGACGTTTTTTACACATTTACGTACAAACTTCTAAGCATCCTTTTAGAAAGAATCAAACCTAAGGGGTCGATAATACTTTTAGTACAAGAGAAACTATTTTATAATTACACAAAACTTAAGTGTTGCTCTAACTCACCTACAATTGGCACATTGCACCCTCTAAATACACTAGATCGACACTATACATCCCAAAATAAAAATTTTTGGCATTTTGCATTAAAAATCCGTTGGCTTAGCACCTTGCACCCTCCATCAATTTCCATTGACATTTTCCACCGGATATAATATTTTGGCCAAGATTAAAAAGGCAAAATTTTATATTCTATATAAAAATAAATAAATAAAGTAACCCGAAAAATTGCAGAAAAACAAAACTCAAAGGAACCCCCGTGACGTTTTGAGCGCTTCTCAATATCTTTTCAAGTTTTCATCTAATTTCTAGCAACAAATTGAAGAATCTTAACTATTGAAATTGTTCGAGAAATAATTATGAAAATATTAAGATAAGAGAATAACAACGAATGAGCAATTCACATTGAGAATAAACCATTAAATATTTCTTTTTGGCTACTTTTTGTTGGTTGTGCTGTTATTGAACTATGTACTATTACACAAATTCGCATCTTTGTAATTCAATGACAACCTTGTTTCTTGAAGCTGTATGGTGATTTTAAAGTGATAGTAGATGTGACCATTACAATTTGAATTAACTTAGGGTATTGAATTTATGATGAATTATTGGCAATGTTTAAGCCAGGATTTTGAATTTATGAAATTATTTTTTAGTTTCCAGTTTACCTTTTGAATTCTTGAGATTTCTTACTTTTGGTCGAAATATTATTTTCGGTTCAAATTTTTAATGAGCATGGGTGGAAAGGACAAAGTGCAAGATTAATATATTTTCAAATTTGTAAAATGCTAAAATTTTAGCATAGTATCAATCAAGTATGTTTAAATGGTGCAATGAGTCAATTTTTCTCTAAATCTCCAAACTCACCCTTATGATCGATTGTATCATCATTCAAATGTCACCAGCCAAGAAAATATGAGGGTTTTTTTTTTTTTTTTTTAATTTAACCCCACAAGGTTTAATGTTTAAATTTCTAACATTTAAAAATATTCCTTACAAATCTGACCTAACTCACCCTCAACGACGGTGAGTTTATTAAAATATTAATAAAATTTGTAATAACTTATTATATTTATTGGGAAAAAAATAATAATAAAATAATAAAACTCGTCATCAGTGTTGACGAGTTTCGAAAAAAAAAAAGAAAAATTAAACTCGCCATCGATGATGGCGAGTTTTGAAAAATAGCAAAAAAAAATAATAATAAAATCGCCAACACCAGTGGCGAGTTTAGACTTAATTTTTTTTTTTTCCCATTGATGAACTCTGCCTAGTTTTTTTAAATTTCTAGTTGTGAAAGTACCGTGCCCCAAAGAAACAACACTAAATCATGACTTGGTTCAAGCACCTCTCTATCTCTCTCTCTCTCTCTATATATATATATGCATGTATATATATGCACACTTACATTTATATAAGCCAACATTACTTTTTTTTTTACTGTTACTTTATTTTGAATTATCTTATTTTTCTTAAAAACCAGTTAAATTTTGCTTCGTAAAAAAGTTTTTGCATCAAAAATATCATATTGCCGTACCAATGAACTCTAAACTATTGTGTTAATATGTTTAAGCTTAATAAATTTCAAGGGATTTACGACAATATTTACTATTATAATTTAATTTCGTTTTTCTTCTTGGTAAGCTGTTTTAATTAATTTACTGAACTTTGTGCACGATTGAATTAAAATTATAAGTAAGTTTTAATCTGAAATCTAATTTTATTTGTAAAACCTTTTTTTCGGTTATAGTAATTAGATATATGATTAATTTAATTATTATTAATTAAAATAAAATATATTATTGTATAATAATATTTTGATTTTTTTAAAGCTCTAACCAAATAATGCATGTTCAAATAGGGAAGCAGAACTTGAAATTTGGAAGGAGTACTTTAATATGGAAGTTCCCAAGAGGCCTGTGTGCTTTATTCACAGAATAGAGAGAGAGAGAGAGACCAGGGTTGATTGGTCAAAACTCGCCGTATGTGATGGTGAGTTTTTAATTTTTTTTTTTCATTTTTTTTCTGAAACTCGTCGTCCTTGATGGTGAGTTTTATTTTGTTCTTTTTTTTGAAATGTTTTTCCAAACTTGCCATCACAAATGGAGATTTTAATTTTTTTCTATTTTTTTAATTCCGAAATTTGTTATTATTATTTTTTTCCTGACAAATACATTAAATTATTACAAAATTTATTAATATTTTATTAAACTCGTCATAGGCTAGTTTTGTATAACATCTATTTTTTAGGTCAAAATTTTAAACAATACATATTTTTTAGTTAAATTTGAAAAAAAAACCAAAATATGATGAAATCAAGTACAGAGTCGGAGCAATAATGCTAGATTTTTTATTTTATCTTTTCCGTACCAGCTCTCAATAATGTAGTCGTAAAAGCAACGTTCCAATCTAGTTTCTCAACCAACAAGAGAGAGAGAGAGAGAGAGAGAGAGAGAGAGAGAGAACAACCAAACACCATGGCCTTCGATACCCTGCAAATCCATTTCATGAACCTGGCAATCAATCTTGCCATAATTGCTTCAAAAATATGTTAAAAAGTGTAAATAATTAAATTAGAAAATTTAGTAAGTTTATTTTTTTATTGTTTTCATATTATAATAAAGTATATTTAAAAAAACTATAATTTGGGCTATTTTATAATTTTAAAAAATTATAGGGGTCTATTTGTAATTTTAGATTAAAAAAATAATATTTTAAAGTTCAATAGTGAAGGTTACTGCATTTTTAACCAAAAAATCATTGATTTTCGCGCATCAAGGCACGTGCACTTCAACCCCCATTAGTTTTGACGGAATGAGAATTTTGTGCTACATTCAATAAAGCAGAGGGAGTTTTTGCCTATTTTTAAAATAGAGAGGGTTTTTAGCTATTAAATGAAAATACAAAGAGTAGTTATGGGGTTTAACCATGTATAAATTATCTTTTATTTGATATTCTATGTTATATTACACATCAAACATGGATTATTAATTAATGCACTAACAAAACGTCCAAGAAAGCAAAGCACAATAGACCAAGACTAAGACATCATTGAAAAGGAAAAATCAGGGAATAATAGGTCTCCCCCTTGATTCAGAACAATAAAATATGGGCCACGTGAATATTGAGTGTACGAAAAAATATATACATATATATATATATATATTAGAATTGTTACAGCCACTTAACGCTCTTTCCAATGGACTTTATTTAATGGCATTTGAATGCTGACATATTTAACTAAATTATAATGAATTCATTTGACGACAAAAAATTGGTCGTTGTTATATGTCACACTAACTAAAAATTAAAATATAATTAGCGAAAAAAAGTAAAATGACATTTAGAAATTATCATTAGTGATATGAATTGAGTGATAAATATATTTTATGCTTTGAATAATTATATTTATTTAATGATAAATTTTTTTATATTAGTCGCTACATGGTTTTAAGGTGACATAAATCCAAGTGACAAACAAAAAAATATAACTATAAGTTATAAAAAGATTTTTTTTAATTATTATTATGAATTTAACAGGTGTCACTAATTATTAATTATGACAATTATTACACTGTAAAAGTCATTTTTGTGACAACATAAAAATTTTGACTGTCATATTTATATAATTAGTGATAGCTCTTACGTTATTATTCGATATGCATATTGTCGCTTATGTATTTATTTATTTATTTACTTAGTCTTGTAGTGCGTGTCAGAAAACCCCACAGATAAAAGTTGTCTCCCAACTTTTTGACAATGCGCATGCTGATACCTTTAATAAAGTAGGAAAGTTTATAAATAAAATTATCAGCAAACGTTTTGAAAATTGGAAATTCACACTGATAATTTATTTATTTATTTATACCTTTAATAAGGAGGAAGGAAAGTTCGTTTACCCGACATCTAGTTGAATAAAAAGCTAACACCAAGACCAACAGGCTAGGGCAGCGTTTGTTTTCATTTAAAAAGCATTTTCACAGGACTTTGACCACTAGTTTTGATTGGTTTCACAATGTGCCTCTTTGATTGTAGGAAAGGTGCATCGTGTGACTAAAAATAGTTAGCTTCGAGTATGGACGTCTAACAAATATAAAAAATGCACAAGAATTAGCCGTGTGTTGCAATTATGGTCATTTCAATGACACGCTTTAAAGGTGTAATATGCACAAGATTAAATCGAAAGTCGATTTCATTGATATCATGAAAATAATTATACTACTGCAGCAAGAATAATTATAATGAATTGGACCAAGAAGGAGTATGTTAAAAATAACAGCGAAACCAATTTAGAATGATAATTGAAAGACCAAAATTCAATTTTTCCCTAATTTTATTCTATTAGGAGTAGAAAACTTGAAAAAAAAAAAAAAGAGTTGAATGAAAACAACCGAACTCACCCTTATCATTACATCATCATTCACATGTCAGCAACCAAGATAGTTTGATGAAACCAATTAGTATCATGGTCAGTGAGTTTGCGAGCAATAATGCCTGATCATTAGGAAACACTTACTATATAAGACTCCCATACAGCAGTTCACCAATCTAGCTTTTGAGAAAGAGAGAGAGAGCTATCAATCAATCAGCATGGCCTTTGATAACGCGCAAAGCCATTTCATCATAAACCTCGCGATAAATCTTGTGATGATTGTCTCAAAAACATCATCATCTTCTCCCCCATCAAACGATAAAAATGCCTTCCCCATAGCGAAACCCAATTGCGTTGATCGATGTGGGAACATAAGAATCCCATACCCATTCGGGACAACACCCGAATGCTACCAAACGAAGAATTTCTGGATCACTTGCAACCAAACATTTAACCCTCCAAAAGCATTCTTACTCAACACCAAAATAGAAATCACAGACTTATCCCTCGAGGGCCAGCTCAAGGCTCTTGCAATCCATAGCCAAAGACTGCCACAACCAAGACCGAACACGAGTTCTCGACAAGAAACCATACATACAACTCGGATGGTACTTCACCGTCAACAACACCGCCAACAAGTTCACGATCGTGGGCTGCGACACCATCGCCTACGTCTCCGGGAGACGGACCAACGGGAACTATCAGACCGGGTGCATAGCGAAGTGCAACTCGAGGCGGGACTTGACTCCGGGGTCCTGCGCCGGTTTAGGCTGCTGTCAGTTGAGCATTCCTAAGGATGTCTGGACAGTGGAGGTGGATGTGAACACGAACAATTATGGCAGTTATGCTTCGCCCTTCAATAACTGCAGCTACGCGTTTCTTGTGGAGGAAAAGGCCTTTACTTTTCATCCCGAAAATCTTACGAATTTGAGGAATGTGGAGACGCTGCCTATGGTGGTCGATTGGGCTATTGGGAATGGGAACTGTAAGGATGCACAGAAGGATGCTTCGAGTTATGCGTGTAAGAGTGTGAATTCAAGTTGTTATGAACCCGATAATGGTTACGGC
This sequence comes from Petrea volubilis, assembly GCA_026212405.1. Lineage (NCBI taxonomy): Eukaryota > Viridiplantae > Streptophyta > Magnoliopsida > Lamiales > Verbenaceae > Petrea > Petrea volubilis. The sequence continues at coordinate 3,676,002 of CM047871.1, read as the reverse complement.
TATCGGTGTTCCTGTGACGACGGTTATCAGGGGAATCCTTACCTGGTTGATGGCTGCCAAGGTATACATAACTTTTCAAGATTTTCATACATGAAAGTTTCATTATTTTCTTGTCTGTTCAGATTAGTTTGAAGTCAGATAAGAGCTCGTATTTCAAAGTGGTGTTTCATCTCCTATTTTATAATACAGATTTATGCCATGTGTATACAATTATTATCTCAGGTATACACTTGGCATATATCCATATAATGAAATAGGAGATGAAATATGATTTGTAATAGAAGATTTCAAATGGTTTGAAATGCCCTTTCTTTTTCCATTTTACAGATATAGATGAGTGCCAAGATCCAAGTCTGAATAACTGTGAAAAACACTGCAAAAACACACCCGGCGGTTATAAATGTTATTGCACCATAGGGTTTCATGGCGACGGGATAAAAGATCGACGAGGTTGTATTCGTGACAACACACTTGTAAACAAGCTTGTTCCGGGTTAGCGTGACTTTTCCTTCCCTCGTGATGTTTAAATTTCGAGTCTGTTATATGTGAATTTAGTGTGTGTATGTGTCTGTGTCTGTGTTTATATACAAAAAAAGTTTGCTTCTTGAAATGTGAAAACAGGGATTACTTTAGGGGCTATGGCTCTGTTTCTAGTTTTTGGTTGGTTGCCCCTGGAACTTAAGAGAAGAAGGCAGCTCAAAATGAGACAAAGGTTCTTCTTTCAGAATGGTGGGGAATATTTGAAAGAAAAAATCAGTGAAGGAGAGATACCGGCGGATATGGTTAGAACTTTTGGCGAACTCGAGCTAGAGTATGCAACCAACGACTTCCATAGTGATAAGATCATTGGCCGAGGAAGCTCCGGCGTCGTGTACAAAGGTTCATTACCAGATAACACCAAGGTTGCCATAAAGAAATCTACAGAAGTTGATCCAAAACAAATGAAGCAATTCATTAATGAAGTGATTGTTTTGTCCCAAATCAACCATAGGAACGTGGTCAAGTTCCTAGGTTGTTGTTTGGAGACACAAGTACCTTTGTTCATCTATGAGTTCATGGACAATGGCACTCTTTCCGAGCACATACACGATAAAGCAAAGGCGAGTTGCCTTACATGGGACATGCGTTTGGATATAGCTATAGAAACTGCTGGCGTGCTCTCGTATCTGCACTTTGATGCTTCCCCTCCGATCATACATAGAGATGTGAAGTCGGCTAATATTCTTTTAGACCGTAGTTTCACAGTCAAAGTGTCTGATTTTGGAGTTTCGAAATTGATTCCTCTGGATCAAACACACCTTATTACTATTACTATGACACAAGGGACACGGGGGTACTTGGATCCTGAGTATTTCCAGAAGAACAGTTTACTCAAAAAAGCGATGTTTACAGCTTTGGAGTAGTTCTTGTGGAGTTGCTAACGGGAATGAAGGCATGGAGCTATGATAGGCCGGAGGAAGATAGAAATTTGGCCAATTTTTTCCTTTCTAAACTAAAACAAGATTCTTTATTCCAAATTCTTGATGATAATGTTTTGAGAGAGGGAAACAAGGAGCATATAGAGAAAGTTGTTGCGCTTGCGAAAAGCTGCTTAAATTTGAGAGGAGACGACAGACCATGTATGAAAGATGTGGCGGTGGAACTGGAGGGGCTAAGACGAGAAGAAAAGCACGCGTGGCTTCAAAACGAACAAGATGCAGAACATATGAAATCCTTACTTGGTGAAGGATATGGTGACTTCAAGAATGATGGCAAGAGTAACAACACAAGTATTGCCTCTGATAGTCTTGTGGATGATACCATGCTAACTAGTGGGAGATGATTACTGTAAAATTATAAGAGATCAGTATCTCACAGATGGAAAATTATTTTGAACTTGCAGAAATAGTTTAATCACTTTGAGTGGAGTGTTAGTGATTTCTTTGTGGCCATAGTAGATATTGTGCAAGTAGTCTTACTTTGCCCATAGAATAAGTATTTTCTGTGCCTTAATGATTGGAGTGGTATCTTGCCTTGAAAATATTCATGTTTGGTACAAAGGCAAGATAGTTTGTACTTTGAAGGTTGATGTACTTTGGAGGTTGATTAACTATGTATGTAACTATATGCATTTTGGTTGTTTTCTTTGTGCATTTTTCTTTTAAAATGAATAAGGAAAAGGAGTGAAAAATACATCCAAGAAAGAGAGAGAACAAACAAGAAATAGTAAAAAGTTTGCCAAACCAAAAATATACAAGATGTCAAACAGTTATTAAAGGATGATAGTTTTTTTTTTTTTTGTCTTAATCATCCAATTCCGACTCCTTGCTCGACCAATTCGGACCTAATATTGTAGAGATTCATTATGAGGATGATCCTCTCAACACAGTTGTTCCATTCACAACTTCGGGATTGGATTGTTGCTTAATGAAGAGTATTGCTACAACAAAGCTATAGTGGGTCTATAAGTAAATAAGAAATTTGTGCTCATCTTGTGGAATTAGCTGGATTAATAGGAGCCCATGTGAAGATGGATAATGTGTAACACATCATTATAAGAACGCTGAACGCACTAGAAAAATTAAACACTTTCTGTCATATTTAGCCCATATATCTATTAATCTATATGCCTATATTATCATGGTGGAGCATTGTTAATAAGTACTCAAAGTAAAAATAAGATACAATTTAAATTTTTATTAAATAAAATTATAAATATGTATTAATTTTTTTGTAGACATATATATATATATTTAATTACTTGTATTTATTAAAATATGATAAATATAAACAAATTAAAGGAAAATTATATGGACGAATAAAATGACTAGAAAAGAAAAAAATAAAAGGATGTTGAGAAGACAGAGAGGAGAGAAAACATAGGAAGATGAAACAAGAAGAACAAAAAATAGGTAAAAATTTATTAGTCAAACCAATGTCACTAATATACACACACACACACACACTATGGAGATGTTTGACATTTTGAAATGAATTTGATAAATATATTTACCCACTTAATTTGTTATTTGCTTGCAAAATTTAAGGCCTGTGATTATACAAAAGCCCGAAATCTATTTGACAAATTTATTAGATTACAGATCACGTCTAAATGGATGTGATACGTTTTCCTTTCTTTTATTTCACTACAGAAAAAACGCCAGATTCCGGCGGAATAATTTCGGGGGAATATTCCGCCGGAGTAAAACCGGGGGAATTCCGGCGGAATTTCCCCCGGATTTTTTTTTTGAATTTTTTTAATTAAAACCGGAGGAAATCCGGGGAAAATTTCCGCCTGTTTTTTTTTTTTGAATTTTTTATATTAAGTTTTTTTTCCTTTAATAAATTTGGAAAAACAATCTTACCTTTCTTTTATAAATAATGACCTCTTGAATCCATATTACTAGTTGACTTTTATATAAATACTCAAATTTTGAATTGTTGTAGGTTTTTCAAATTTTGAATGATTGTAGATTTTGCAAGAAAGTATGTAAATAATAATGTTTTTAATAAAAGCTCGTCAAACAAAAAATATTTATTCATTATATTAATTGATATTCAATATTTAAAAATTTATTTTAATAAATACATCTTTTAGATAACACAAAGTTGAAAAATATTTTTAATTATCAAAAATTGAATGTTCACAATATTATGACTTATAAAAATAAATTTACTAATTTAAATGAAATTAATTCAATAAATCTTATCAAAAGGTGGATGATAGTTTTAAAAGTGAGACAATGAGTAAGTATGTTCATGATTAAAATGGTGTTGTAAATTTTGAGGGTGAATATGAGAAACACTTAAAAAATATTAGGACATTAAAGTATTGTTCTATTTAATCCAACATAGTAAATTAACACAACCAAATAATAAACTAATAAAAGTATGAGATCGGAGCGGATTTACACGTGTCCCGTATCGCACATTCAGAGTGTAGGGCAAGAAATGAGGCACTATTATGGGGGTAGGGGATCCGGTCCGATATGAGATATCTTGAATTAACAAATAAGTTAATAAATAATAAATAATTAAATATTTGATATAGTTTTTAATTAATAATCCATATTTAATGGATCATATTCAATCAAATCAAGAGTATCAAATGTGTCCTATATATATAAAGGATCGGGGCCTCATGTTAACTACATTTGGCTCTTTTAAGTGAATTGACTAAATTGACACCCAAATTAATTTCTTCTTAATATCTACTATTCTCTCTCCACGCCCCTCGTCAACCTAAACTATTACTTCTCTTTCTATTCTTCTATCTATCCTCTCGCTCACATCCCTATTTTTAATATTTATTTAATCTTTACTTTTTATTTATTTTGATTATAGAGTTTAAATTTTTTTTATTATATGATATTATATATTTATATAAAATTTTAATTTTATATAATTCAAATTTAAACACATAATTATATTATACTTCATTTTTATTTTGTACACGTGTCAAGGGTACCAAATCAGTCAATATATGCAAATATATATATAAATCCAAATGTTTAATTTTTAATAATGATGAATATATGGATAATGAATTGTCATACATTGTTAAAGTATGGATAGGGTCCCACTTATCTGGGCTAGAATTTTTCATTCCCTGCCAGGAAAATTATTATTCGAATTTAATTTGATTAAACTCAATAAATTATATAATAAGTTAATTGTACTTATCAAGTAATTAATTATTTTTTTAAATTATAATTAATTATATGACAAATATAAAATACTAACTATTTAATTAGTACTGATTTGATCGAATCGAATCTAATCGAGAATTTCCATATCGCCAACGGCGAAAACTTTGCCAAATGAATTCTCTACTCCGGGGCGGCCTATTAGCTCAGCGGTCAACGCCTCTTTCCACTCAAAAACAAGTGTACAAAATCAAATAAAGTGGAGAAAAGGCAAATTTTATTATCTGATACTTTTGAAAATATATCTAGATATAATAAATTATATAAAATTTTCTAATTTGTTGGCCTAACAATAATATTTTTTTTTTCTTAAGAATCTTTACGAAGATATCAAGAATTTTTGGACAAGTTGAGTTACATAGTAATAATATTTTACATATCAAATAATATTTATTCAAGACTTTTTTTTTTTCCCATTTAACAAGTTCATATGATTACAACCGTATTTACTAAAAAAGCAATATTTTAAAATAGAAAAAATATATTATTTATCCACGCGCAAAGTTCGTACATTTTACTATCATAATATATGAACTACGTAGGATGATAAATTAGAATCATAAAATAATTATGTCTCTGCCAATAATGGCAATTTTTAATTGTATCATTTTTTTTTTTTTTTGGTCAGTAATTTTTAATTGTATCATAAGAATGCGTTTGATTCCCAATTGTATTAAAATATTATCATATGTCTCTATCCCAACCACAGTTTCAGGCAACCTTCAGAAACAAAACCCAATTCATAAATGTAAATGGCGGCCCTAAGAGCCCATAAGTAAATCGTTTGGGCTTCGGCTTAAAGTAATATTATAATAAAATTATATTTATCAAGAAATTACTGCTTTTTTATTGTTAATCGGATCGGATTTTTTTTTTCGGGAGAGATATATTTGGTATTCAATTCAGATTATATAATTGGATCGGGATTCGAATACAAAATTTCAATTTTATTAGACTCGTTGATAGCCTTAATTTTCACATCTTTGGGTCTACCTAGAGCGTATACCATTTTTGCCGATGAGGCCTAGCTCAGTTGGTGAAGCTGAGGCCCCAAGACTCTAAGGCTATGTTTGGAACAAAGATTTTGGTGAGGAAAAGTGGGAGAAAAATAGAAATGATAAAAATGAAAGCATAAAGTACTATCATTTAAAGCAAAGAAAAAATTTTCCATCCTATTTTCCTTACCAAAATCCTAGAACCAAACGGAGGGTAAAGGTCTTGGGTTCGAATCCCACCAATGAATGTGTGGACTTTATTCCTACTTTCATGGTAGTTTATTATCCTACTTTAATAGTAGTTTATTGTAATAGTTTGTGAATGATTTAGTTTGAAATATGGTGTAATAGTTTGATTTGTACTCGAAGAGTCATTGATGTAATTCAATGATATGTATTCGAAAAAAAAAAATAGAGCGTATACCATTTTTACACGGCATTAATAAGATAAAAACACTTAAATGTTTTGGCTTTCCTTATAGAAAAATAAAAAAGAAAAAGAAAAAGGGGTGGGGGGGGTTGGGGGTGGGGTCGGGGGGGGGGGGGGGGGCGCAGTCACTAACAATTAACAAGTGTTCAATCATTCAACCAAATTGTGTGAAGGTTATTAACAGACTTAGGAGTCGTTTACTTCCTAAGTTAATGATGGTTTGTTTAATTTAACCCTTGTTGTCAACCGTTTACTTTGTTGGTGTGGCAAACCCCCATAAACCCGGAGCCCCGGGTCAACGAACGGTTGTGGATGGATAATTTGACTGCCCAAATTGGGCAGTTAAAATAAACCTTCACAAAGTTGGCTCAATACATTACGAAATTAGCCCCCATTATTGACTGAAAATTACCACTTTTTGCCCTTCAAATCCAAACAAAATCCTCCATCAGATTTCTCACGCAATGAGTCATCCACAGAATTCTGTCTTTCCCCAGAAGTCTTACCCAAATTACCTCTCTAGGGTTTGTTAAGTAGCGTGAAGTCGGGATCTCTGACCTTCTCTGTCGTCAGTGCCTCAGCCCTATTCTATCGTCGGCGGCGTAAGCAATCGAACATTCTTAGTTAATTGATTTTGTTCAACACTTTTTGGTAGAAACTGAGCCAAGTCTTGTAGCGACGGGATGGAGTTGTGATTGGTTTCATCCTTGCATATTATTTTCGATCAAATCATTTTTTTGGGTTCGTTGATTTTTAATTTGTTTTTCCTTTTTTTTCCCCTTCCTTCGGTTCCAGGGGGTTTGGTAATCCAATGTTTCCTTTGGATATTTCTGCATTTTTATTTCCCTTAATTTGTTTTAGATCCCAATTTGAACGATTTGCGGGAATTAATCTTCTAATCGGTTGGCTGTGTATCTCCTAGCAATCGAAAACTAGTTCCTGCCAAGGTATTGCGTATTTCAGCAACTATGAAGAAGCTATTTCATCTTTTTTGTTTTTTGTTTTTTTTTTTTGGTTTGGAAGCTGCCTTATCTTCATCTTTTTTTTCATTTTATTTTTTGGTTTGGAAGCTGCCTTGTGCTTACCTAACCGATTCCAAATTCGTCGGACCACCATATCGCTAGGGGTGTTCTTGTTCTTTGTTAACTCAATTGGGAATTTGGGTGTGCTCTAATTGTTCTTATCCATTCCCATCTAACAAAATGAGAAGGGCACAAATGTAATAACACCATGAAAAACATCCAATTTTACAAGAAAAGTAAACATAGTATTTGTTGACGGATAAAACAAACTACAGTTAAATATAGAAGTAAACGCCTCTAATACTCTCCAACGGCTTGTGTAAACCATCAAATTAACCCTCCCTAAACTTAACGTTTGTTGACTGAACTTGCAAAGTAAACGGTTCCTTAGTAGTTTGACTCAGCCAAATGTAAATATAATTTATATATCCATAATTAATGTACAAATGCATTACCATCCCACCACCAAGATAATATAATTATAGGACAAATGATACTAACTATCCATAAAATTAAAATTAAAAATCGCTTCAATTTCTAATATATAAAAAGCAACACTTTCGTCCTTCAATTTTTAATTTAATTTCAATTTAGTTTGCATACCCATTTTTCGATAATATTTCGTACATGAATTTAGGAATTAAATTGAAATCAAATTACACGAAAAACATTACTTTCTAAACTTTAAGCACTCACTGTTATTTGCACTAATTATTAACAGTGAATCATTTATGCCGGCTCAGCCTCCCATGATAACAAATCATTATCGAACCACTTTGACCAAACTTTAATTGCCTCATAATTTCTTTTTCTGTTTTTCGTATTATTTTCATTAAAGCCAATGTGCGTTATGTTATCTTGAAACAAAATAACTTTGTACAACAATCACGTTTTCCTTTTAAAAATTTAAATTTGAACATTAATGAAATAATCAATGGAAATATAAAACACATACGAAACCATATATATGAAAAAAATCCACTTCACTTCCTAGAAGTTTTAAAATTTTGCATTATAACCCCTATAAATAACGAATCAAGATTGTATCATTTAAAAGTAACAAGTTTGTAGCACTTTGCCTCGAATTCATTTTTCGATAAAATTTTTGTTGGAATCTCATCACATGCAGCTCACAAGTAATATTGGAGGGGCTAAGGTATCATTCATTCTTCGTTCCATTTAAACTGTTAAGCAACCGATGCATCAATATTCACCAAATCACCGACAAAAACAACGACATTTTCTTCATTTATCTTCTTTGACCAATTTCATGTTCATATTCATTAATTTGGCGAAGTAAATCATGAATTATTTGAATAATTCTATTACATATTGGGGTGTCAACTCAAACAAAAAAGGCACACTCATTCAATTCCTAATGTTGCGCCAAAAATTTGAAATGTCACATTTGCTTGTGAAAATTGCATGTGACGAAATTCCGGTAATAAATTCACGATAAGTGATTTTGCGGCAAAGTGCTACAGTACGGTGAAAAAAATTAAAATTTATAGGGGTTGTATATTATTAAGAAAATGTGAGGGTCAATAATGTTAAAGAGAAGAGGGGAAAACCCAAATTTTTGCTTTGGCAACCACAATATGGCGGGCCCCACCAGGAGTTGGTCTACCAACTCCCATCCAATCCCCTCCCCCACTTAAACCGCAGAGGTCCCTACCAGCGGTTGGTGAAACCCCACCGTAATAAAATCCCACCATATAAAAGCCCCACAGCCTCCAAAATCCCGCCACTCTCCGCAGCCAACCACCACCACCGAGCGTCAAAATGTCGTCGGATCAACAACCCACCACCCTCCCGCCGCCGCCTCCGAACTTCTGGGGTGACGCGCCGGAAGACGAGTACTACGCCTCCGTAGGCGTCCGCAACACCAAATCCCACTTCGAAACCCCCCACGGCAAGCTCTTCACCCAATCATTCCTCCCCCTCGACCCGACCCTGCCTGTGAAGGCCTCCGTGTACATGAGCCACGGGTACGGCTCCGACACAGGCTGGATGTTCCAGAAGATCTGCATCGCTTACGCCAATTGGGGGTACGCGGTGTTCGCCGCCGATCTCCTCGGCCACGGCCGCTCCGACGGGATCCGGTGCTACCTCGGAGATCTGGACAAGGTCGCTGCCGCGTCGCTGTGTTTCTTCAAGAGTGTGAGGACGAGCGATGAGTATAAGGATTTGCCGGCGTTTCTGTTTGGGGAATCGATGGGCGGGCTTGCGACGATGTTGATGTATTTTCAATCGGAGAAGGACCTGTGGACCGGGTTGATTTTCTCGGCGCCATTGTTTGTTATTCCTGAGCCCATGAAGCCCTCTAAGGTAATTTGCTCTCTCTCCCTCTCTCTCTCTTGTTGATTTTTCTTCGAGTTTTGTGGTTGTGGTTGGTGGACTTAGCTTAGGGTTATGTTCTTGGATGCTAATTTGTTATACGTCTTTTTCTATTTGTTATTTTCTATTTAAATTACGTTTTTATTTTTTGAGGGGGGATATTGCTTTTTTATTGTAGTTTCAAGAATGTACGTAAGTGATAGTTCTTGGAAAAGTAGCTGACAAAATGTTAGAAAATTATATGCTTCTGTTAGAGAGAATTCTGTTTATTTGCTTACATTGGGAAACCCAACAAATATTAAAATGACAAAATGGAGAAAAATCAGGCAAGATTGTAGATCTTGTTCACTATGAGCTAATTGGTCTCAAACATGAATACCTTGAGCTTAATCCCAGACAGCTAAATGTTCAGGTTTAACATATGTGGTCCATTGTAAGTCATATCACACGTCTTTTACTATGGTTCTGTTTATGAAGGTACACTTATTCATGTATGGACTTCTATTCGGATTTGCCGACACATGGGCTACAATGCCAGACAACAAAATGGTCGGCAAGGCTATCAGAGACCCCGAGAAGCTCAAGATCATCGCAAGCAATCCGAGGAGGTACACGGGGAAGCCTAGAGTGGGCACAATGAGGGAGATATCAAGGCAATGCGAGTATGTTCAGAACAATTTCGACAAGGTCATCGCGCCCTTCTTGACCGTCCATGGGACATCTGATGGGGTGACATGCCCGTCAAGCTCAAAGTTGTTGTACGAGAAGGCGAGCAGTGAGGACAAGGCTCTGAAGCTGTATGAAGGGTTGTATCACTCGTTGATACAAGGTGAGCCTGATGAGAGTGCTGATATGGTGTTGGCTGATATGAGGGCTTGGATTGATGAAAGAGTTGAGAGATATGGTCCGAAATGTAATGTAACAAGTGATCATATTTGCCTTGTTGAATGAATTGTTAGTTTGTTATATGGGCTTTGATCAAACCTTGCTGTCCTAAGTCTTTTCAATCTGTGGCACTTTGGGTGCTGTTGAGGTTGTAAAATGTATGGACACGTATACTTCATTTGACTTGAATATTATATGCAAAGTTTAAAATTTAAATCATGATAATTTGTTCATGTTTTGATATGTTTGAGTAGTGGAATATTATATGCCCAGGCAGGATTAGTCACCTGCAAATAAAACCAAAAACTAAAGAAAAGAAAGCCAAAAATAGGTTAAGGAACCAACATAAACAAGGAAAGAGATATATGGAAGAGAGAACCAAAAAATCTCAAAAAAGAGATTTGCCCACCAAAAGTCACGGCTTGGGAATCAACTTATAGATAGAGCTATTATCTTTTACCTTTAACGATGGATCATCCACAAAGAATCAAGCAATATGCACTCATGGTACTGATCATCCCAGGCTGGTGAAAAATCTGTGAGAGGGGCTCTTTTTCTTGACAGTTTAACCCCTCCTACGATCAGCCTTTTTGCCCAAATTTGGAACAGGTGCAACTCACCAAATGAATCTAAATTCCAGGGTGCAAACTGCTATTTTTCCTGTTTGGGGTACAAAGTGCTCATTTCATGTAATCTCAGGGTGCAAAATGCAAATCATCTGGAAAGCCTGGCAACTTCGTTTGTTTAAAGTCAAAATAACTCGCACATTTCAAAAAATTGATCCTATAAATCAAACGTCTCAACATTAGAAGCAAATTATATCAATCCAAACTTAGATGGATAACAAGATTTCCGGATTCCCTTTTCCAATTATCCATTCCATACATAAAAAGACTACAGTAGGAGTTGTATCATCTGTTTATAAACACAGCCGGTTCTGGAAGCGACCTGTAATGCCTAGCCATCCTGAACCAAATAATCTCGGTCTACTTCATAGGTAAAATGCACAGACATAGCATTGACCGCAAGTACGACATGTCTTATGCCTTCAGGAGATTAGAAAATGTACCACAACAAACCCCTAGAGACATAGCAGCACAATTTATCTATGGAAAAGTAGTAGCCACAGAACTCAAATGGGTAAAATTTATTAATTGAAGCAAATTACATACATAACCCAAACGGTATGCAGATTGGAGTTTCGGCTCTTTTCTTGTTTTCCACCAAGTTATCTCTTCTAGGTTGAATAACAGTGGCAAAAATTAAAATAAAGACAAAACACAAAAAAACACTACACGAATTGAGAAAAATATTAAGCATTACAAAGACATGAAGCGGGCAGAATAAGAGTTTGCAATAAGCAGTCACACCTTGGTTGGCCAAGTTGCTTGAGCAGACATAATAATGCCCACGATGACACCAAACAGTCCTAGTGCACTGCCAAAGATCTCTATAACAAGGATCTTAACAAAAAGGGACGAGTTTTGTGCATCTGACAAAGCACAGCTGCTTCCTATTATTCCGACACAGAGCCTTTGTGAAAGCAATAAAGCCCCAAAACAAAAGAATTAGTGGGCAGACAAAATGGCTTCAGATCAAAGATAATCACACAAACTATCTAAAAGCAAAGAGAAATTAAACTTACCCACAGACAAGGTTTGCAAAACCAACAATAATTCCAGATGCAAATATAGCATAACCTGCTCTCATGGACTCTGGGTCAAACATCCTAGAAGAAGGCACACTCTCCAGCTTCGTCTGAAGAATGATGGCCACAATGACTCCATATATGGCAACAGCCTCACAGAAAATCACACTGAGATAAGGATGAAGTTAGAGAGAGTTAGCAGTTCCCAAGTGATAAATAATGGATGTAAAACATGTCGAGAAGATAATGATGTGTGCATAAAGTCCATTATTTCCACGACACAAGTTTCTGGTGATAAGAGTTGCACTATCACTGCTCGCAATCGTACAAATATCTAAAAATGTTGAAGAGGAAAGGCATTTCGAAACTCATATAGCCAGAACATTCACCTGCTCTTTTTATTCTAAAATCCACTAGCATAAAGGGGTCTTAAAAGATGAAAAGAATCCGTATTGTGTGAGAAGAATTTCAATTGAAAATGAAGACTTCCTTGGGGCTTGATTGCAATTCTGCTTGCACCTGATAATTTTCCGCAAATTATCCTGTGTTATTTATACTTAGAATTCTAGAACATATTACTAAAGAAGTTACATTAGTCGTGTATTTTCAACATCTTTTCAAGTGGCACAGGCATTTTAGCAAATAATGTAACAAGTATAACAATAATTCAGGAAATAAGAAAACCAATGATTCAGGTAAAAGGTTTTCATTCTTATAACATGTCCTGTCACCCTTAACCATGTGATTCAAACAGAACTTGGTTGTATAGATGCTTGCCTGGCCCTGACACTTAGCTTAAATACCTAGTTGGATTAAACATCTTATTTCTTGTCATTCATACAGATAGATGTTAGGAAATCATAATGCAAACACTACATAAGGAACTTCCCACTTGTTCTATGAACATCTTAGACATAATTCATTAGAACAGAAAGCAAGACATATAAATGATCAATCCATGGCAACACTCATGAAATAAATACGAGATGATGAAGAGGAAACAAGGCATAACCGATTAAAATAAAGAACTAGGCTCACTTCTGTACCTTTTTGGCCTTCAATCTTCACTCTTTGACATTCATTGAACTATTTTTCTTAGCCTTCAATTTTCACTATTTGATATTTTCCAAAACTACTTTGCTTAGCCTTCAATTCACACTCATGGATATTACGCAAGACTACTGCCTCGTATATCTCACATTCAATCAGATTCTTTTATGGATTGGATAACGTCAGATTTCAAGACATTCTTTCACAATACAAATTTCACTAACCTCAATACCAAATTGTCTCTCAACAAGCAAAAAAATTACGAAGAACAACATCAAACAAGCTAAGAAACAACAATTAAGCAATAATTCCAATCACTTAAATCTTCTCGAGAAAAAAACACAGCATTACCAAACTAATCGAAAATCCAAACAACCCAGATTTGAAAAAGTACCTGATTAGGTTTTTGGAAGTAATGCGAGGAGCTTTGATGGCAGCACCAATCAAACTACTCCCGGTTATATATATTCCCCTACAAAATTTCAACAATGGCAACAAAATCAGGCATAAAACCAGCAGAACTAAAACTTTTTGAAAGAAAACCAAAAACGCGAATTACAAAGAAAATACCATGCGGCGCCGAGGACGGAGACGCCGATAGAGATTGCGATTCCGACGGCGGAGAAGGTGTAGGGAGAGATCTGAACCAGAGCTTGCGACCATGAGCTCGATGACGTAACCATCGTGGTATACACTTCTTTTCGCTTCCACTCTCTCTCTTCTTCGTCAGATCGGAAAATAATCGATCGTTTTTTTGATGTTGAGAGAAAAGAGATATGATTCAATATGAGAAGATGCCTGTGTGGGCCGAGAAAATCAAGCCGGGTTGTTTTTGCACATGGATTTATGGATTTGTTTGGACTCTGTTACTAATATTTTTCGTATGTTGAGCCCAAAGCGTGCTCAATAAGTAGGGCTGTCAATGGAGCGAATTTTAATTCGAATCCGATTCGAATTTTAGCATGTTTCACCGATTAAAATATTCAAATAGTCAAATTCGATAATAAATATCTGTAATTTAAAATAAATGGATTGGATTTAGAATCAAACAGTCCGATCCATTAAAGATTCTAATCCGAACTTTAGTAATATTTTTTATTATATTAACAACCTTAAATATATATATATATAATGTTAGTAAAGAATTTTAAATATAGTTCAATATTCAAACCATTATAACTTATAATACATTTTTTTATATTTTTCAAAGTAATTCTTTTCAAAAAATAATGTATAATTTTTATACATATTATAAAATAATTTTCTACTTATTTAAATTTTATTTTGTACATAAGAAATAATTTTTTTATTGCTTCTTTTATTTTAAAGATTTAAATTTTGGGTCAGATTTTTAAGGGTTTCGGATTTTTTCTCGGATTTGGACTCGGATGAAATGACAGTAAATATTATATGATTCGGGTCGGATACGGATACTAAATAGGCTTTTCGGAATTTTTTGATTTGATCCAAGTCCGACCCATTGACAGCCCTATCCATAAGTACAATTTTTAGGGCTGACACTAATTCAAAATTTGGGCCTATTATAGTATTTGAATCCGAATTAATCGGTCAATGGGTCATAATCAGAATAGCTAAGTTTGAAAAAAATAATAATAAAATTCGAATCGGATATGAATTCAATTTAAATTTAAATAGTTTCGATTGATTAAAATATTATATAAATTATATTTAATTATAAATATTTATAATGATCATATATAACTGGGCCGTATAAAGCGTAGAAAAATGAAGATGAATTTAATAGAGTTTTTTTTTATTAAATTAATAGTCTTGTATACAAAATTACTAAAAATTCTTAAATTAATTGCAATATGTATAACATTATAGTATATCATTCAATCATTATTATTCTTTTTAAATTTTCAAGCCATTTGTTCTATTAGTATATTTAATTTCAAATTTAAATACTTGCATTTTGATATATATATATATATATATATATATATATATTATAAGGACAAACAGTCAAATATACTGAATAATCAATTTAGTGGTAGTTTTGGGTTGTTACTGTATTCAATATTCATGCTCTCTTTTCAAATATTAATTTTTTTAATTATTGTTAATTATTGATTACTTTGGATTTTTAATTTTTTTGAATTTTATATTATTGAATTTATACATCCTATAAAATTTTGGGTTGTATATTTAGGTTTTAAGATTACCATTGTGGCCATAAAAATTAAGCAAGCACACGACACAAGAGAAACGTGGTTTATGTGATTGATAAGTCGTTGAATTATTATTGTAAGAAAACACACATGTTAGTTCAAGTCATATTTTAAGTAATGAACGCGTACATACATCAATTCATTCCTCCCATACCCAAACAAAGGAATGCCAAACGTGTTTCGTGCCTGTTATTTTATGTAACTAATTGATTTTTTTTTTTTGGTTACCAAGCTATTCAGGACTCATTGGATAGTTTATATATATATATATATATATATATATATATATATATATTTAAAAAATGCTTATCAAATCATATTTTTTATAGTATAATTTTTTTAAAAAAATTGTTTTTCTTTAATGCTATTTTTGATAGCTTATAGAGGAAAAAAAGAAGACATTTTTGTGCTTTTTTTCCTTGACTTCTACTTTTTCAAAAAAGTCCATCCAAATAATTTTTTTTGGCTGAAGTTTTTTTTGAAAGAAAAAAACTAAATACTCTTGTTCTAAAGAAAAAACCCATGCAAATAGGGCCTCACTCATGTTGATTAACATGCAGCAACATTTCATTCCACTTTCTAAACGACGGTATTCACCAACTATATATGTCATATCATTGCCTCATGCACATCTGAATCTGGGGCTTCGTTTTCCAATGAAATGTGTGGATTTTTATGTTACATTAACTGCTTGATTTGTAATACATAATTTATTGATATAATGAAATGAAATGTCACTCACTATTTATAATTAAAAAATAAAATAAAATAAAAAACATTGCCTCATGCACGGCTCATATCTCGATTTTTGTTAGAATTATTAAAAAAAAAACTCGATTTTTCTTGGAAAGATGGAATGCATTGATATATTTGTATTTTGACTACCATAATGATGGTTAAGTGATTCAATTCACTATTCTTGAATTGCAATTTGACTGAAAAATGCAAAATTTGTCAATAAATTGAATGTGGTTACTTAATTATCCCAAACTTTTTAAGGAATTGCAGTAGGTAAGGTCAGCTATCAATTTATTTTAGTAAGTAAATAGACAATGTTAGTATTATTAATTAGTCATGGATCGTTAAATACAGAGGAAAAATAATATAGATTGGTAATTCAGGACATGTTTGCGACAATAGCATAATTTTGGGGTATATTGTACTTCACCCAAATCTTTATACTAACTTTTATAAAAAAAATAAAAAGAGGTGTAGAATTGCAATAGATAGAGAATTTCACAGTCGATGGCCAATTTTCATTAGAAAAATATCTATAGCCCTATCTTGGCACTATGTGCACTTTCTTCACATGGGTGTCTTGCACTTTTGGTTGGATCCTAGTAAGATCCCCTCTCGAAAATTTGGTTGCTACCATTCTTTTTCCATTTTCTTTTATTTATTTTTTATTTTCCAGCCTCTAATTTTCATTTTTTTCGTTCAAAATTAGAAAAATTACGATGACTATCCCTGTATTTATGTTAAATTACGAAAAATCCTCTAAAACGTTTATAATTATCAATTTTCTTATTTTTTTACACACTGTTATCAAAAAACACGTACTCTTAGTAGACATCAGATTTTTAGATATTTTTTGTTAAATTATTTGTGATTTCTCAAAATTACCCTTCAACCATTTTTTTCTCAATTTTTTTTTTTTGACAAAAATACTCTTTTGGATGTGTAGTTGGCACAAAACACTTGTGTGTCAAAATTGACACAACAGTTGATTCAAAATGGTATCTTTATCGGTAAAAGAAACAAAAAAAGAGATAAATTGATGGAAGTGTGTATTTTTAACAAATCACAAATAATTTTAAAAAAGAATATTTAAAAGCTTTACGTCTACTAACTATAAGGTGTTTTTTGATAATAGTGTGAAATACAAAGAATAATAGTAATTATAGACGTTCTAAAAGGTTTTTATATAATTTGACATAAATTTAATTACGATTATTCCAGTTTTCCCTTTCTTTTTTTTTAAGTGCATTTCATTTAATTCAATACCCATATATTTCACTAAGAAATTGGACCTAAAAAATTTCACGATTTTGAAGTCTTAATTTTACCAATTAAACCAGACCTCGACCTAGTCCAAGATTTCGTGTCTAACTTTTCTTAAGAGCGATAGGGAAATCAATCTTTATTGCAGAGAAGACCTGCAAGTGGAAGAATTGTTCATACACTGATTATAGACTAATAAATCCCATTTATACTGCAAACTCCTGACAATCAAGATTCCGGTCTTCACCTAACCATTTAAGAGAAAGCTAGCACAATTTCTTTATTTATAATTATATTTTGTCTGCATACAAACAATTCATCAAGGGTTTCATTTCATATTCCTCTCTTCTATATAAAGGTATTTATATATCTTCCCCGAACCCTCTCCTTGAGCATAAAACTATCTCCCATTCCGTCACCCAACCTTATCTCCATCGCCCCATCTCTCTCTCTCGCTCATAAAAATCAAATCTTTATAGGTTTTGTTGAGAAATTCGTGTTGAAACAAGAAGAGAGAGAGGGGGGGTGGAGAAATGCAAGGCGTTTTACAATCAAAAGGGCTTCTTTCATTGCCTGCAAACCCCAGAACCAGAGCTTTCATTCCACAGCCATCACAGGGTTTAAGGTATAGATTTAGCCCTTTAACAAATCCTTCGTTAAAACCAAGAATACTTAACGGACCCTCTTTATCTCTTAATGGGTTCTCAAAATTCCAAGGATTGTTCACAAAGCCTCAATTGGTTGGCCAAAAGAACAGAGGCTATTTCACATGTAGAGCTGAGTCTGCTGCAGCATCAGCTGATGGGAAGCCTTTGTATGGAGAGAAAGAATCTCCTAAGTTCATGGGTATTGAGGTGGTGACCCTCAAGAAAATTATACCTCTTGGGTTGATGTTTTTTTGTATTCTTTTTAATTACACCATTCTTAGGGACACTAAGGATGTTTTGGTGGTGACAGCAAAAGGGTCTAGTGCTGAGATTATACCTTTCTTGAAAACATGGGTGAATTTACCTATGGCTGTTGGGTTCATGCTTTGTACACCCAATTGGCTAATGTTTTGTCGAAGCAGGCTCTTTTTTACACTGTCATTCTCCCATTTATAGGCTTTTTTGGGGCCTTTGGGTTTGTTTTGTATCCTCTGAGTCAGTATTTCCACCCCACAGCTCTGGCTGATAAGCTTCTTAACATTTTGGGTCCAAGGTTTCTTGGGCCTCTTGCAATTTTGAGAATCTGGAGTTTCTGCTTGTTCTATGTCATGGCTGAACTTTGGGGAAGTGTGGTCATCTCTGTTCTGTTCTGGGGGTTTGCGAATCAGGTAATTGTCTCATCTCAGTAGTGTGCATGTGTGTATTTGTGTGCATGTGTTTTGTTAAGTTATCCATCTGTGCTTTGCTTCTGGTAAGTACTTCAAGGTTTCTCCTTTTTGATAAAACTTTGAGCAACTGTTGGTAATTTATAAATTAATTCCTTCGTTTGTTGTTTGTCCTGTGTTTATTGTAATGTGGAGCTGGATTTAAGTTGGTCAAACAATTACTCGAAAATGGTTGTTTGGGTCACTGTTTGAGCTAGCAAAAACTATGTTTTTCAAGAAAATGCTTTGACATAATTATCTCTCAGAGTCTTGTTATTCATGACGAAGCCTGGATTTGTTCCCCATAATTTGATACTAAAGTAGCTTCTCCCAAATGTATCAATTTTCTCTGGAATATCCCTTCTATAGATGAGGATTTTTCTGCATGAAATCAAATTGCATGACTGGTGTTCAGCTGACATGATGTTCTCTGATTCCAGTCTGGCCAACAAATTTTATAGGATCTTGAGAGATGTAGTTTCATATTTTTGCTCAATTGTTTTCTTCTTTAATTATAGTGATTTTCCTCAGTGACGTAGCTTTTGATGAGTTATAATGTTGTTTGACACTGGTCTAATACATCGTGTTGCAGATTACTACTGTTGAGGAAGCAAAGAAATTCTATCCTCTATTCGGACTTGGTGCAAACGTTGCCCTTGTTTTCTCGGGTCGAACTGTGAAATACTTCTCTCAAATGAGGCAAACCCTGGGTCCCGGGGTTGATGGTTGGGCCATCTCCCTGAAGGCAATGATGAGTATTGTGGTGCTCATGGGGCTTGCAATTTGTTTCCTTTATTGGTGGGTGAATAATAATGTTCCTCTGCCCACCCGTAGTCAGAAGAAGAAGGTAATTTGCTGCAACGGCTACGCTGTTTTTGTATTTTCTTTCTTGTGATTTAATGTTTTAAGATGTGTAGTTTTTCCATTTAGGCGTTGATGCAAGAATTCAAAATTATGGTGTTATTTATTTATTTTTTCCCCCCTTTAAATTGTGGCTTCGCAGAACACCTTCTTTGTGTCGTAGAATTGTTTGCGAATGAAAACTGGAAATATTAGAATTGTTTGGAAAATATTCTATCAAATTTTGTGATTTTTGAGTCGGTGTAGCTATCTACTATTAGGAGGTCAGGGATTTGATATTTTTATTTTTTGCCCCCCTTTTCAATTCTTTGCTAACTATGTTCTTTGTCTTTGACAGGAGAAGCCAAGATTGGGTACAATGGAGAGCTTAAAGGTTTTGGCATCTTCAAGATACATCAGAGATCTTGCCACTTTGGTGGTGGCGTACGGTATTAGCATTAACCTTGTTGAGGTTACATGGAAATCAAAGCTTAAAGCTCAGGTAAGATAAAAATAGGATTTCATTCTATGCATCTTCTGCCAACATTTTATAGTTCGGGTCAGTTACACTGACCTCTCTGAATGTGTGATTACACAAACTTCCCCTCGTAGTTTCAAAATTGCAAATACCCTCTTTTGATTAATGAAATTTAATCATTACTGGAATATTAACTTGGATGACTTCATCCGTACATGCAAGAACAATTTGAAATGCTCACTAAAATCTGAGTTATAACATCATTTAAATGTGTAATGATCGACAGTAGGGGGATAATTGTGAGGTGGAAATAATTTACAAGGGAGGTGTATGTAATTTTCAAACCAAGAGGGGATATTGATATAATTGTATTAGTTGCCGGACTGGGCTCTATAATTATTGCTAATTTTAATTTATTCATTTCACTATCCCCAATATTGTACAGTTCCCAACACCAAACGAATATTCATCATTTATGGGCGACTTCTCGACTGCTACTGGAATAGCAACTTTCACAATGATGCTTCTGAGCCAATGGATCTTTAACAAATATGGCTGGGGAGTGGCTGCAAAGATTACACCAACCGTCTTGCTTCTAACCGGAGTTGGCTTCTTCTCGTTGATTCTGTTTGGCAGCCCTCTTGCTCCTGCTCTTGCTAAGTTTGGCATGACTCCACTTTTAGCAGCTGTTTATGTGGGAGCAATGCAGAACATCTTTAGTAAGAGCGCGAAATACAGCTTATTCGATCCGTGCAAGGAAATGGCTTACATTCCTTTGGACGAGGACACCAAGGTATGGACACTTAAAATTCACTATGAAATGTTTTAGAATTTCAACTTACTGCTTCGAATTTCCATACCTAATTTAGCTTTTACAAAAGTTAAAAATAAGTGCCTTTGAGGGTTTCGTTTTGTTTGCTTGTTTCTGTGTGTGTGTGTGTGTGTTTTGTTTTTTCCTGCAGATGGGGGGTGTTCAAGTGCCTGCTTTGGCTTTTCTGCTACTTCTTTTTTCTTTCCTTCTCTATTTCTCTTTTCATTTAAGCTGAAAAAAGCTAAAACCACCTCCCACTAAACTTTCAGCCGCTTATAGTTTTCTTTGTGAACTTTTACTAAATTTAAATAAATTTTCTCACCTTAGTCTCAAATTAAATAAACTCTCGTCGCAGGTTAAAGGCAAGGCAGCAATCGACGTCGTATGCAACCCGTTGGGCAAATCGGGAGGCGCTTTAATTCAACAATTCATGATTTTAACCTTCGGGTCCCTAGCAAATTCGACTCCTTACCTCGGGGGCATACTTCTTGTAATCGTTCTTGCATGGTTGGGAGCCGCCCGGTCTTTAGATGGCCAGTTCACTGCATTGAGGCAAGAGGAAGAGCTTGAGAAGGAGATGGAAAGAGCCGCTGTGAAAATCCCAGTTGTCTCCTCAAACGAAAATGGTACCGGCTCTCTAACGGGCGATTCGTCCAGTGCTTCGTCTGAACCCTCATCTCCTCGAAGTGTGTGATAATGTTATTTTGTGATCGGGGCCAAAGGAGGAGTAAGTGAAGGTAATTAGGAAAAAGATTTGCCAGGTTGGCTCGTCTTAGGATTTTTTTAACCAGAAAAAAGAAAAAAAATATTTATTCCCTACAAGATTTTTGTTTTAGCTTGCGAAATAATCGGAGCCTGTTAGTCACTGTGACTGACTTAAGCCTTGGCTTGATAGATATAAAGTGTTTTTTTTTAATTTATTTTTGGGCCTTCGTCGTTGAGATTAGCATCCTATTAAGAAGGTATGCTGATGGTAAGTTGTGGGAAGGACTAAGGCCCTGTCCTTTGATGTAGAATAACATGCGTTATCGAAATACATATTTTTTCCTTCTATCCCGGACTTATGATGGTATCGAAATAAGTTCCTCTCTCTCTCTCTCTCTCTCTCTCTCTCTCTCGCTCGCTCTCTCGCAATAGCTAGCTCAAAATCAGATTTTACCAAAACTCTCATATTTTAATGGAGGATAAATATCACATATATTCATCTAGCATTCGGATTTAGGTTGATGATAGTCCATTGTTTTTATCTATACATTTTAGTGGGATTTAACATTTGTTCATCAAGTGTACCACCTAAAAAAAAAAAAAATGAAGTTAAAGAATCCATGGGTACTGGTTTTTTGATTCTTCTTAGATGATTATTGAATTGTAGTCATCTAAAAACGCAGTATAAGATTTTCTGTTCCTTAATGTTCATATTTCGCTCATTGAACACACGACACGTGCTATGGTGTTGAAAGTTGGAACACTAGGTGGACATATGAATTTGCTTTGTTGCAATCGAAAAGTGAAATAAGTTCTTGGTGCCTCAATACATAGGGTTATATGGGAATTCGGAAGTTCTTCGATGCACCTGGCGTAGGGTCCATATATGCCTCAAATGGTTCAGATTGTATTACATTATTAATTTCACTTAAAAAAAAATAGAAACTATATTAAATGTAACACAATTTGAATCGTTTGATTTATATGCAGGGTCTAAATGCCGGATTCTTACAAAAATTTCAAGTTATATTATGTCAAAGACACAAAGCCTCTTGTGAGTCTTGTCACATTTCAATATAAATGCTATGGCAAATATAGACAAAGTTCACACAAATCCTTGGTTCCATGTGTTTCTGGATAAAGCATCATCTTTTGTACAATTTACAGTACACCCCATGGTTCTTTTCACCATTGATGCAAACCAAATCTACTATATATTGGTTTAGCATATCTATGGAATTACTTTTATTCAAGTTCAGTTAATGCGCACACAGGAACAGAGCCAGGAGGGAGATTGGTGGGGTAGCCTCTTCCCAAGAATTTATAAAAGGTTATATCACATTATATGTTTTCGCCAAAATTTTATCCTGAAATGTAAGTTGTAAGGTAAATATATGTTGAAGGCCCTTGAAAGTTCATCCAAGCACTGGGACAAAGAGGACAATGAGTTTTAATGCAAATATTCCCATCCAAAAGTGACCGCCCATCCATATGTCCTCCCCCCATCCCAGAGTAATGATACCATTCTAAGACACGACCTCGTCTTATATTTGCATGCCTGAGTGGATTTGATTGGCACCACTCACAACTCACTTGAGAATTTACTAACATCATCTTCAATACGTTTTAAATTTTTTGTCTTTGTTAGCTTGGTAAATTTCCAACTTGAGGGCATATCCATATCCAAACTTTGTAATACCGTTGAGTGCATATAACACTTTCACATCAAAAGCTTCCACTAACCACTGATAAAAATCTATTCCCCTCAAAATGCAGCACAATCAGCTGGCATTGCCAGAATCCCTCGATGACGCCTCCATACCGAACATGGATTATTTTATCAAGGCCGTCTCAGCAATCCAAACCAAAGGCATTAAGCCCAAGCTGCTCAGCTCAATCATCACACACTACGCTTCAAAATGGCTCCCTGACCTAGCTGGAGCCGAGCCGCGAGCCAGCTGTGAAAGCATCACGGCTTTGTGGACCGAAAAGAAGCTCTTTATACAAAATCTGGTTTGTGTTCTTCCCCCGGAGAAGGACTCAATCCCATGCAGCTTCCTGTTAAGGCTTCTGTGCATGGCTAACATGGTTGGCGTGGAGGCTGAGACTCGAGCCGAACTGAAAAGCCGTATTGCTTGGCAGCTCGACCGGGCTTCGCTCGGGGAGTTGATGATACCGAGTTTTAGTCATGTTTGTACAACTTTGTTGGATGTTGAGCTGATTGTTTGGCTGGTGAAGAGGTTTGTGAGTTTTGAGGTCTCGAGGAGTGGGGCCGCACTTGCGAAGGTAGCTAAGCTTGTGGATTGTTATCTGGCTGAAGCCGCCGTGGATGCACAGTTGGGATTGGAGGAATTTGTTGATCTAGCAAGCAAGTTGCCGAGCCATGCGAGGTCTACAGATGATCGGCTTTATCGTGCCATTGATATATACCTCAAAGCAAGTCATATTAATTGCACTTTTCATTTTTTCTCATTTGGTTTTCCCATAATTCCTCATATATATAGACATGTATATATATTGTATTTGAATAGGCACATCCAGGGCTGTCAAAGCAAGACAGAAAGAGGCTGTGTAATCTACTGGACAGCAGAAAGCTCTCAGCAGAGGCTTCACTTCACGCAGCTCAGAACGAGAGGCTGCCTGTTTGGGCCGCGATCCAAGTGCTCCTCTCGGAACAAACCAGGCTCAACAAGCACATCGAATGGAGCGGAGCCCTAAGTGCGGTCCAGAGCCCTCTCGACGGCTCGATCAGGTGCCTGTCGAAGAGCGAAATGATGACACAGCAGATGGAGATCAAGAGGCTAAAAGACGATGTTCTGAGGCTGCAGGGCCAGTGCATGGACATGGAATGACGGAAAGGCAGATTGAGATGCTGTTGGAGAAAAAGAGAGGATATCATTTAAGCTGGAAGAAGACAGGAAATTTTCCAGTGTTTTATAAGGCAAGTAAAGTGGGGGAGATTGAAGAGGAATTAGGCGATTGGGCCACTTTCGAGCTGAAAACGCCCAAGCTGGCTCGAGGTAGGACTTCAAAAAAGTGGAGGGATTCATTGTATTGAATATTGTGAGGAATAATGACTAATGTTGGTTGGGTTCCATGGGATTAATATTCAATTTTGTCTAAATCTTAGTGTACTTTCCATATAATACTAATCTTAACTGTATGTATTTGCATAATTGCATTGGTTTACATAAAAGCAAATCAAAGTCTCCTCCGACAAAACAATCTTTCTACCATGATACTTTTTGAATCTTATGTTTCTAAATGACCTACAATTAGCTTTACTCTTGGCTATAAATCTAGTTGAAAGGGTTAACAACTCATAATCCACCATATAACAACACGAGCACTTAGTACAATACCCTTCCTTAGGCCATTGCTGTTGCCAATCTTGATACTCATGGCAAGCTTAAATTTGTGTTTTTTATTTTTGTTAGCTGGATTTTCCCTTATCAGAACTATTGAATCCAGTTGAGATCATCTTTGTGTTGAAACTGAAAGGGCTGCTCTTCTGAAATTCATTCTAGGCTTCAATCCCTCTCCACGTTTCGCCTCTTGGATGGCTGAACAAGATTGTTGTAAGTGGAAAGGAGTGGCATGCAGCAATAAGATAGGGCACGTTTACGCCCTTGATCTTCATAGCCACAATGCAGCTGATAACCTCCAAGGTGAGTTCAGGAACTCTTTGCTTGATTTGCCATATTTAACGCACCTAGATATGAGAATGAACGATTTTCGGCAAGTACAAATTCCTGAATTCATTGGCTCTCTCAAGAATCTCGAGTATCTGAATCTTTCATACGCCAATCTTAGGGGACAAATTCCGGATCGACTTGGAAACCTTTCGAAACTGCAGTTTCTTGACCTCAGTGGAAATAGTTATTCTCTGAGGGCCAACACTCTTGGTTGGCTTCATGGGACCCCTGATTTAAGGATTCTTGATTTAGGTGGAGTTGATCTTAATAATGTGGCGAATTGTTTGGATTCAGTTAATAGGCTATCTTCCTTAAAAACCCTGTCCTTGTCTTCTTGTTTAATCTCCCTCTTTCCTTCATTACCTGCATCTGTAAATTTCACATCACTCGAAATCCTCAACCTCTCGTTGAACCACTTCGATTCTCCAATCCCTGACTGGTTATTCAACAAGGCCCAAAATCTAGTCCATCTCGATCTCAAAAGGACTCAGTTGGTTCAATACCAAATGATGCTGCAAAACTAACATCTCTAACTACTCTTGATCTTTCAGAAAACTCCTTAACTGGTGTTTTTCCTAAGCTCAATGGAGCATCTTCCCTTAAAGAACTTCATCTTGCCCGTAATCAACCTAAAGGAACATTTGCATGAAGTATAGCAAATCTTTCCCAGTTAGCAGTCCTAGAGGTTTCTTCAAATTTGTTGGAGGATGTTTTGTCTGAAGAGTTGCTGAATTTCAGTCATCTGCACGTGTTGGATTTACCGTCCAACAATAATATTGTTCTCAACCTGAGCTCAAGATGGCTGCCTCGTTTCCAGCTTGATGTTGTACACCTGCAGTCCTGTCGACTTGGCCCCCTATTTCCAAGTTGGCTCCAAACACAGAAAGAGTTCTCATCCATTGATCTCTCTAACGCTGGAATTTCAGACACAATCTGCCAATGGTTCTGGAATCTGTCTGTTAATGTGGTGACAATGAATTATTCTGACAACGGTTAACAGGAGAAGTCCCTAATTTTTCGTCAAAACTCAGACCTTCGATACTAGATTTAAGCTCCAATCACTTTGTTGGCTAGTAACCTCGTGTTTCTCCCAATTTGATCTCACTGATTTTGGCCAACAACTCCTTCTCTGGACCTATCATCTCCATGTGTGAATCACTGGTTTCAAACAACTCCCTCAGTTACCTAGACTTGAGTTGTAATAACTTCTCAGGGCCACTTCCCTATTGCTGGAGACACGGAGAAAGTCTTGTTGTCCTCAACTTAGACAATAATGCTCTATCAGGCCAACTACCCTCCTCAATTAGACATCTAATTCATCTGAAGGGATTGTTTCTTTATAGGAATGCTTTTTCCGGAGAAGTGCCCATCTTTCAACAACTTAACTAATCTGTTTGCTGTTCAACTTGCGCACAATATGCTCACTGGAAAAATTCCTCCATGGATTGGGGATAGCTTTCAACATCCGATGTTCCTTAGTTTATGATCCAACAAATTCAGTGGAGAGATTCAATCCCAGTTATGCCAACTTAAGCACCTATTAATCTTGGATCTCAGGGCAAATTTTCTTTCAGGAACAATACCAAGGTGATTGATGCCGAGCAGTCCTATGTCTATGATCCATACACATCCTACAGAAAAGATCTGATGGAGACATTGATCAAGAGAGAGAACCACATAGGGTCATGGTTCATGGTAATTGATCTTTCAAACAATCAGTTATCTGGAGAGATCCCTATTGAACTAACAAGCCTTGTTGGGTTGGGACTCTTGGACTCTTGGTGCTGTAACTAGCTTGGATGCTCTTGATCTTTCACATAATAAGCTTTCGTGCTCTATCCTAAATGGGATAGCTGACCTTTCTTCCCTGTCATATCTTAACTTGTCAAGCATCATATTTCTACATTTGACACGTCATCTTTCTTGAAGAATGAAAAACTTTGTGGGAGTCCTCTGAGCATGGCTTGCCTGGAAAAGTTTGGCGAGAGTTAAGAACTTACAGGAGGATATTGAGTTCCAGGACAAGGATCATCATGCTCATGAACTCTCATCATTCTACATTAGTATGGGAATTGGATTTGTTGCTGCAATTTGGGTAGGTTGGACTGTTCTGTTGCTGAATGGTTCTTGGAGGGAAGCCTATTCAAAACTCTTGGATAAACTTCTTGCTCACGGGGCAGTCAATGGGAGCAGGATAAGGAAGGAGAAGGGCTAAGAAATTAGTGTCTCACTAAGTTTATTTTGTAGCTTCTCAAAGCCCACGTTTCTTTCTAAGTTAACTGTTATCTTTGTTTCGACAAAGCTTTGGCAGATGAATGAATTTGTTTAATAAGAGCACTAGTACTTGTATCATGTCATTCAAACCAGCCAAAATCAATGAGAAATAGTTCTTTTCAGTAAACGTTATTGCAAAAATTCTTGTGTCAAATTGATATTTTACGTCTCCATTTTGTGCTGCAACTAAACCATGTAAGGTCCAGGCCGCGGGACATGCCCAATGGTTCCAAATAATATGGGAAACTTTCATGCTACCAGAGTGGTGTATTTAACTATTGAATTTGAATACAATGGTGTCAAAAAATGAAGAATTGTATTAAAACTATATGATATTAAAACCCAACGATACTTGAAGAATTTTTCGCCTGACATTTTCTTTATTCGTTTAAACATGAATTAAATGCGAATGGCGGTTGGGCCTGGAAGAAGATTGGAATATTTCCAGGGGAGATTCAAGTGAATGGCGATCGGGCCGCTGTCTGGCTGAAAACACCTGCTGTGATTGTCAAGTGATAATATTAGTCAATTTTGATTTTCAATAATTGTCTTCATACTTAACAGAGTACGACGTGCAATTGACTACAACTAACTTGCTTAAAAAACGATATATGTTGTAAAATTGTCGGAACAAGTAAAAATATATAGAGCGACGAGACAATTGAGACAAGATAAAGAGTCTTGGCATAATTGGCAATTTGGTATATAGGATTGGAGTGAAAATAAAATGGCCATTTTCATAATTATTTCTAATAATACATTTGGTATAAATTCGTATGAATCACCATTTCCGTGTATATGAATTTAATAATTCCTTCCATCCCTATGGATTTGATTATTACCAATGAGTTAACAATAGAATATATTTTTATATTATTAGCACAATACTTGTTAACATTATTATATATTAGAAAGTTTGTATTTACACTAATTAAATACTGATAAATGCATTAAATATGTATTAAGTTATATGTATTCCGTCTTGTATCCATTCTTAATAACGTTCCATTCACACTTAAATCTTTTTCCTTAGCATATCAATCACTTTCTTATTTTTACTTATGTATATCTAATACTCATCAAACAACCTACTTACAAACTTAGAAATTAGACATTTTCTTGGTCGAAACAATAGCAGAAATTGCCAAATTCATATACTTCCAACCACTAATCTATAAATGAATGGCCGACAATTCATTTGTTGTTGGCCGTGATCTAAGTGCTCCTCTCGCGCGGAACAAACCAAGCTCAGCAAGCACCTCGAATGGAGCGGAGCCCTGAGTGCAGCCCACAGCTCGCTCGACGGCCCGATCAGGTGCCTGTCGAAGCGCGAAATGATGACGCAACATATGGAGATCAAGACTTTAAAAGAGGATGTTCTTAGGCTGCAGAGCCAGTGCATGGAAAGGCAGATTGAGAAGCTGTTGGAGAAAAAGAGAGGATATAAGTTCACCTGGAAGAAGAAGTTTGGGAGATGATTTCAGGTGTTTAAGGCTAATAATGAGGGTGAGATTCAAGTAGATGAGGATCGGGCTGCTTTCGGCCCGAAAACACCGAGGGACATGAGAGGCATGACTTCAAACAAGTCGAGGGAATAATTGTATTAAATATTTTTAGGATATTAATGACTTAATTGGTCCAATTAACGTTGGTTCGTTTCCAATTGGATTACTTAATCTTGTCTAAATCTTGGTGTTGTTTACATATAATTCTAATCTTACACACCAAATGATAGTATTGAATTGAATCGTTTCAAGCTATGATTGTCATTTGATTATAATTTTCTCAAGTACTAGTGAATGTTAATTCCCAAGTTAGCTCCGGCCTGTTTTCCATTCTATTGTGTTGAAAAAACAATACAACAGAATATCTAAAAATCGATATTCTCGTGGGTGGATTTATTCGATAATATAAATACAATGCAATAACAGTTTTACAATAAAAACACTATAGTCAAAAGCAAATTAAACAATGCTGTAAACAAATAAATAAATAAGAAAATACAGTAGACTTATCAGTTTTTATTTGAACAAGTACGACTGAATCACCTGGTTGAGCCGGTTTGCCTTAAAGAAATATTTCCCCCACTGACCGGTGCGATGGGCCTGCGATACTCTTTCCTGGATAAGACAGTTTAGAGGTCCGTTCCGAGCTGCACTGCTACTTTGAACCTCACTTCGAAAGTTAATCAACTCAAGTGATTGTGTATGCACACAAAACACACACCGAAAGAATCAAGTGTATGCACTCTAAGACTGATCAATTTCTTAAACAATATACTTTCTATTCTCCCTCTTTGTTTTGTTCTTATGTCTATTCTGTGTGTTTTGTAGGGAACATGAGCAGTTATTTATAGGGAAAAATAATACAGGATATTAATATCGATAATTAATTTTGAAACCGTAACTGTTGTAACCGTTTGTAACGTTTTAGATAATTAAATCTGAATTCGTAACCGCAAGTAACAGCCGTCGGTTATTCAACAATCAATATCACACATTAATATTCTGTAACTGTTAACTGTTTCAAAATTAATGTTGTGCATTAATATTTTGTAACGGTTGCCATTAAGTTTGAATTTAAAATTCAAACATAATTTCAGGGCTAGTTCGGTAAAAGATAAGACCGGGACTGTGATAATTCACCTCAACGCCCGTAGTTGCGTGTGGGACTATACATATGCAGTACTTAACTATTTAGTTTACACTACAATAAAACTTAACCGCATAAATACTCGAATTGTCAAGTTAAATATCCCATATGGGATTTTACACTTGTCCTTTAACATACAAACAACATTTAACGAGACTTTATCTATAGATTTATACCACAAATGGCTTCATCCTAGATTCCCTATACATGTTATGACAATTAAGTCCATTTCCAACACATTGATATAAGTGTTAAGTGATCTACACTAAAGTGTGCATTTGAGGTAATATTAGTATACATGGAAATCTTTATGTATAATGTCGAATAAGAGATGGAACACTGATTATAACGAAAAATCGAAATTGTGTTAATTGTGTTAGGAGTTACACCCCATGTGGGGGGACTATTCTGAAATTTGCAGAGAGGAAATGCAAGAAAAAGGTGGTTTTCATTAGCTTTCTTGCAATATATATATATATATATATATATATATATAACATTTACACAAAAGATGGCCTTCTACCTACTCCCAATAGGCTGCCATACCACAAAAGAAAAAGTTTTAGCATTTCCAGATTTTCCTAACTACAACAACCAAATTTGATTTAGATATAAAATAGCTATATAAGTAAAAAATTAAACTAATATAACTTGAAGTTTCATGGAAAATATCAATCTTCAACACTCCTTGATATTTTTCTTTGACACTAAGCTTTTTTCTTAGAAACTCGAACTTGACTTTAGGAGGAGCCTTTGTCAAAATATCAGCAACTTGTTCTTCAATGCTGCAGTGGATCAATTTCACTTCGCCAGCCTTTTCAGCCTCTCTTATGTCATGGAACTTGACATTTATATGCTTAGTTCTCCCATTTTGGACATGATTTTCAGCTATGTCAATAGCTGATTTGTTGTCAATCCAAATGGTAGTTGCTTCCTCTTGTTTTTGTTCTAAATCTGATAGGACCTTTCTCAACCAAATGGCTTGGTTTGCTGTACTAGTTGTAGAAATATATTCAGCTTCAACTGAGGATTGGGCCACAACATCTTGCTTCCTTGAATTCCATGAGAAAGAACCACTTCCAAACGAAAAGGCATAACCGAAAGTACTCTTTGAATCGTTAATACTCCCAACCCAGTCACTATCTGTAAAGCCTTGCAGATTTCCACTGTCATTCTTCAAAAACCAAATTCCAAAATCTGTTGTACCCCTTAGGTACCTTAAAACTCTCTTGGCAACTCCAAGATGAATTTTGATTGGTGATTGCATGAACCTAGAAAGAAGACTAGCAGAATGCATCAAATCATGCCTTGTTGCAGACAAATATAGCAAACAACCAACCATACTTCTATAAACAAATGCATTAGCCTTGCATTTTCCATCAAACTTAGAGAACTTTTCATTTGCTACCAATGGTGTAGCTACTGATTTTGCTCTCTTAATATGAAATTTTCAAAATCTCCCAAGCATACTTCTTTTGTGAGATGAAAATACCACTTTCTTCTTGACTGATTTCCATTCCAGAAAATAGCTCATCTCACCTAAGTTAGACATTTCAAATTCACTCTTCATCTTTAACTTGAACTGCTCTATGGAATTGAAATCTCCTCCTGTGACCAAAAGGTCATTTATATACAGTGACACAATGAGAGATATATTATTTCCCACCTTCATAACGTAGAGTGTTGCTTCACTTTCACTTCTAACAAAGCCTTGTTGCAACAAGTAAGCATCAATTCTATTGTACCATGCTCTTGGGGCCTGTTTTAGGCCATAAAGAGTTTTGTGAAGCTTATACACGTTTCTCTCGCTGCCTGAGACTTCAAAGCCTTCAGGTTGCTCAATAAAAATATTTTCATTAAAAATGTTGATTTAACATCCAAATGGAACACTTTCTACCCCTGGCTGAAAGTGCTACAAGGAGTCTAATGGTATCATGTCAAGCTACAGGAGCAAAAGTGTCGGTATAATCCACACTTGGCTATTGAGAGTAGCCCTTACCCACCAATCTAGCCTTAAGTTTGTTTATAGAACTATCTGGGTTTAATTTTGTTCTATAAGCCCACTTAACACCAATAATGTTTTGATCTGTTGGTCTATCAACCAAGCTCTAGGTTTTATTCTTTTCAATGACACTAATTTCCTCTTCCATGGCTTTTCTCCATGCTTTATTTTTGCAGCTTCTACATAGTTGGAAGGTTCTAAGGTAGTGAGATTGCATCTTTTATAAATTTCCTCCAAGGATCTTGTCCCTCTGACTACATGCTCATATCACCATCATCATCCTCTTCATTGGCATTTTCTTCTAGAGGCAAGGTTTTTTCTTCATTCAGAACTTCAATTTGATCATTGTTCCATTCCCATTTTGCATGTTCATCAAACATGACATTCCCGCTGACTATTATTTTTCCAATTTTCAGATTGAAAACTCTATACTCCTTAGTTACATTGTTATACCCCAAGAAAACTCCAATTTCAGATTTTTCGTCAAGCTTACCTTTCTTTGCTTTTGGCACATGAGATTAGCATATACAACCGAACACTTTGAGATGATCTACTGAAGGTTTCTACCCAAACCAAACTTCATAAGAAGTTTTTCCGTTTAAGGTTAGAAGATAGACTGATGTATTCACAGTTCAACCCAAAAATTTTTTGGAATGCCTTTCTCAAACATCAAACATTTGGCTATCTCCATAATTGATCGATTTTTCCTTTCGCTCACTCTATTTTGTTGAGGAGTGTAAGGAATAGATAATTGGTGCTTGATTCCTTCTTGATCACAAAAATTGTGAACTCTTTGGAACCATATTTGGTGCCATTATCACTTCTCAACATTTGAACTGGACAACCTGCTTCTTTTTTAAAGATGGAACACTCATTAAACCACAAACATCTGAGTGTATT
The DNA here is from genome assembly GCA_026212405.1 of Petrea volubilis. Lineage (NCBI taxonomy): Eukaryota > Viridiplantae > Streptophyta > Magnoliopsida > Lamiales > Verbenaceae > Petrea > Petrea volubilis. The sequence goes on along the minus strand of CM047871.1, from coordinate 3,643,049 downwards.
AGTCGAAGTGTTTGAGAGGCTCTCCAAGTACTATCACAAAATGGCAACTTGCTTTGTTTACCAAGTTGACAAGCTTGACAAACACTAACATTTTACAACATGTAGGTTATGAACAAGTTTTTCTCATGCATAAGTTTCAAAGTAGAGTAACTAAAGTGACCAAGCCTCTTGTGCTATAAAACAGATTCATCAATCATAGTGGGGTAAGCATACATTTCAGCTTGTTTCCAAGTTAATGGAAAAAGCCTATCTTTCATGCGAACTTTCATCAAGTAACCACTAGTAGGATCAACTATGGTGCATGTTTTGTTTTTGAAGTGTAAAGCATATTGCTTGTCAAGCATTTGCCCTACACTAAGTAAACTTTGATTGATTTTAGGCACATATAAAACATCATCAATAATTTTTTTACTTGAGGGTATATTTACTACAACTCCCTTTCCTTGCATTTCCACCTAAGCACCATTGCCAACCCTTACTTTGGAAACATATGATCTATCAAGATCTCTGAAACTTTCAGCTTTGTTAGTCATATGACTTGAGCAACCACTATCCACAAGCTAAACTTCAATATTGCAATTTATTTCAAGATTTGCAATAGCAAACAAGTTCTCAACAAGTTTGTCTTCATTTTCTACAACCTGAGCTTGTTGAACTTGATTGTTGCCTTTGTTCTTGCACACTTTTTCAACATGACCAGTTTGGTTGCATAATCTGCACCTAACATCTGGTCTATACCAACAAAAGTTTTCAAAGTGACTTCTCTTTTTACAATGAGGACAAAGTGGATATTTTCCTTTTCTTCCACCACCTTTGTAACCTTCATTGTCTTTCTTCTCTTTTCCTTTCTTTCCACCAGGTTGCTTTTTACCTCCACTGCTGCTAGCTTGAATCTCTTTCTGTTTTGCATGAAAAGCTCCCTTACTTATCTCCTCCTGCCTAATAGCTCTTCTTTGCTCAGGAGCTTGTAAGGCATTCACCAATTCCGCAAGGGATATAGCTGGCAAATCTTTTGAATCTTCTAAAGAAGAAATTTTGGACTCAAATTTTGCAGGCGCACTATCAAGCACCTTACTAACTATCCTTTTATCAGTTTGCTCCTCCCCTAATAACCGAATTTGATTCACCACTTTCATGAGTCTATTGGTATACTCCTCGACAGTCTCATTTTCACTCATTCTCAAGATTTCAAACACTCTCGATAGGTTCAAACCTTGTATTTGTTTTGTCCTATCATTTCCCTAAAACTCTTCCTTGAGCTGATCCCTTGCTTGCTTAGTTGTCTAACAATTCATGATCCTTGCAAATATTGTTTCTATCACAGAGGCATAAATGGCTGCCAAAGCTTTGTATTTTTTAGTACTTTCCTCACTATAGTGATGAAGTTGAGCTATAGTGGGATTTTCTCCAAGTGGAGATGGATCTCTTCTAGTTTCCACAACCTACCAAAGATCAAATGCTCTAAGGTAAGCTTTCATTTTCACTGCCCAAACAAGGTAGTTTTGGCCATCGAAAGGTGGAGGAGTTGGAGTATTGAAGCTCTTTGAAGCCATTTAAGCTTTCAAGTTGTTGAGGTTGTTTTAGTGAAGGTTTAGCCTTGTTGGTTTTCTCTCAAAACTCACAATCCCTCAAGATCAATAGGTCTCTGATGCCATGTTGTGAAATTTGCAGAGAGGAAATGCAAGAAAAGGGTTCTGGTTTTCATTAGTTTTCTTGTAATATATATGTACATAACACTTACACAAAAGATGATTCTACCTACTCCCAATAGGCTATCATACCACAAAAGAAAATTTTTAGCATTTCCAGATTTTCCTAACTACTACAATCAAATCTAGATTAGGCATAAAATAGCTACATAAGCAGAAAATTAAACTAACATTGCTTAAAGTTTCATGAAAAAATATCAATCTTCAATAGGGACAAACTCCACAAAGCATTAATTGGTTTCATCAAGGATGCAGTGCAACAAAGGGATATGGCCTCCATTCAATTGCTGCATTAGAACAGGGAATGGAAATTGATTTCGAATAGCTAGGATCTACCCACCAATATTTAAGGTGTCTCGGCCAATCAATTTCAATGCAATCGTCTTGGTGTTTTTCAAGGCGCAACACCTCAACATTTTTGCCTATATATATTTCTCGTCTGGCAGTAAGAAAATATACATTGAAGTGAGTGAGAAAAATAGAGTGCAGAGAGTTGTGAGGAAAAAGAAAACTAGAGTCTTTTAAAAGAAGAGGAAGTGAGACAAATTAGAGTGATTTTTCTATATCTCTTAAAAAATAGTATTCCTATTTTTCTTTGATATTCTAAGTAGAAATACTTGGATGTATTTGTAATCCAAGAGAGTCTCTTGAGAATATTTGTGTTTGCCATATTTATTTAGGGAGTATTGTTGTAAGCCTACTATACATATAGAGAAGTATATGACCATACAAGGTCCCGTGGTTTTTCATGATTTGGGTTTTCTAAGTAAAAAATTGTGTCCAAATTTTTTACTCTTCTGCAACTATTTTTGAATTCTTGGTTTGGTACCCACTTTTAATCTGGCAAAGGAAAATAAATTATTTATTCTGCAGTGCTCGTGTCAGTGTCATTTATTTTTGACACCCATTCCGATTATATTGGCGCTATTTCCCAACAAATTGTGACACCGAAATTGAGCATTTCCCCGGTCGGAGCTGTTGACTACTCGGGATGATTTCGCCTCTCAACATCTGATAGTCTTTTTCATCATAAGAAGATTCATTAGTGTATATATTTGCATCAGTTTACTTGAGTCAAGCAAGTCAAGGTCTCCCGTAACTAACAAGCCCCCCTATCATGATATTATCTAAATTCTATTACCTTATTCTAAATGATCTAAAATTAGCTTGACTCTTGACTATGAATCTAGTTGAAGGTGTTAAGAGCTCACCCACCACATAAGAACACAAGCACCTGGTAAAATAGCCATCTTTAGGCTATTGCTGCTGCAAATCTTGACTGCATACCGTCTTGATATTCATGGCAAGCTTAACTTTATGCCTTTTGTTTTTCTTAGCTGGATTTTCCCTTGTCACAACCATTGAATCCAGCTCAGATCATCTTTATATTGAAACTGAAAGGGCTGCTCTTCTAAAATTTATTCAAGGCTTCAATCCCTCTCTGCGTTTCGCCCCTTGGATTGCTGAACGAGATTGTTGTAAATGGAAAGGAGTGACATGCAACAATAAGACGGGGCACATTAACACCCTCGATCTTCAGAGCCACAATGCAACTGATAACCTCCAAGGTGAGTTCAGAAACTCTTTGCTTGATTTGCCATATTTAGCGCACCTAGATATGAGCATGAACGATTTTCGGCAAGTTCAAATTCCTGAATTCATTGGCTCTCTAAAGAATCTCCAGTATCTGAATCTGTCATACGCCAATCTTAGGGGACAAATTCCGGATCGACTTGGAAACCTTTCGAAACTGCAGTTTCTTGACCTCAGTGGAAATAGTTATTCTCTGAGGGCCAACACTCTTGATTGGCTTCATGGGACCCCTGATTTAAGGATTCTTGATTTAGGTGGAGTTGATCTTAGTAATGTGGTGAATTGGTTGGATTCAGTTAATAGGCTATCTTCCTTAAATACCCTGTCCTTGTCTGCTTGTAGAATCTCCTCCTTGCCTTCATTACCTCCGTCTGTAAATTTCACATCACTCGAAATCCTCAACCTATCGTTGAACCACTTCAATTCGTTTATCGCTGATTGGATATTCAACGTTGGGAAAAATCTTGTCCACCTTGATCTCAAAAGGAGTCAGTTAGTTGGTTCGATACCAAATGATGCAGCAAAACTAACATCTCTAACCACTCTTGATCTTTCAGAAAACTCCTTAACTGGTGCTTTCCTAAGCTCAGAGCATCTTCTCTTAAAGAACTTCATCTTTCCGATAATCGACTTAAAGGACCATTTGCACAAAGTATAGCAAATCTTTCCCAATTAGTAGTCCTAGATGTTTCTTCGAATTTATTGGAGGATGTATTGTCTGAAGAGCTGCTGAATTTCAGTCATCTGAGTGTGTTGGATTTATCGTCCAACAATAATATTGTTCTCAAAATGAGCTCAAGATGGCTGCCTCGTTTCCGGCTTGATGTTATACACCTGCAGTCCTGTCGACTTGGCCCCCTATTTCCAAGTTGGCTCCAAACACAGAAAGAGTTCTCATCCATTGATCTCTCTAATGCTGGAATTTCAGACATAATCCCCCAGTGGTTCTGGAATCTGTCTGTAAATGTGGAGAAAATGAATCTTTCTCATAACGGTTTAAGAGGAGAAGTCCCTGATTTTTCGCCAAAACTCAGACTTTGGAAGCTAGATTTAAGCTTCAATCACTTTGTTGGCTCGTTACCTCGTGTTTCTCCCAATCTGATATCATTGATTTTGGCAGAAAACTCCTTTTCTGGACCTATTACATCCATATGTGAAACACTGGTAGCCAACAACTCCCTCAGCTACCTAGACTTGAGTGATAATAACTTCTCGGGGCCACTTCCCGATTGCTGGAAACACGGAGAAAGTTTGGTTGTCCTCAACTTAGCCAAGAATGCTTTATCAGGCCAACTACCCTCCTCAATCGGACATCTAATTCATCTGAAGAGATTGTTTCTTTATAGCAATGCTTTTTCTGGAGAGGTGCCCTCATCTTTCAAGTGCTTAACTAATCTATTTGTTTTTGATCTCGGGAACAATATGCTCACTGGAAAATTCCAGCATGGATTGGGAATAGCCTTCAACATCTAATGATCCTTGTGTTACGATCTAACAACTTCAGTGGAGGGATTTCATCTCAGTTATGCCAACTTAAGCACCTAGTCATCTTGGATCTCAGCATAAATTTTCTGTCAGGAACGATACCAAAGTGCGTTGACAATTTTCTTACCATGGCCGGGATTGAGGCACAGGAGTCCTATATCTATGATCCCAACACGGCCTACGCAAAACATTTGCTGGAAACATTGATCAAGGTAGATAAACAGCCACCGATCAAAATGCTGATGGGAATTGATCTTTCGAGTAATCAGTTATCAGGAGAGATCCCTGAAGGACTAACGAGCCTTATTGGACTGGTATTATTGAACCTTTCACACAATGATCTCACAGGAGCAATTCCTTATGAGATTGGTGCTCTAGCTAGTTTGGAAGCTCTTGATCTTTCACATAATAAGCTTTCGTGCTCCATTCCAATGGGGATGGTCAACCTTAGTTTCCTGTCAATAGTTAACTTGTCTTACAACAACTTAGGCAAAATTCCAACTGAGTTACAATTTAAAACATTTGATAACTCATCTTACATGAAGAATGAAAAACTTTGTGGGATGCCTCTTACAAGGGCTTGCCCGAAAAAGTTTGACGATGATCCTCAATGTAGAGTGAAGAACTTGGAGGTGGATATTAAGTTCCAGGACAAGGATTATTTTTTTGAACTCACATCATTCTACATTGGTATGGGAATTGGATTTGGTACTGCAATTTGGGTAGGTTGGACTGTTCTGTTGCTGAATGCTTCTTGCAGGGAAGCCTATTCAAAATTCTTGGATAAACTTCTTGAGAGAATCTTGTTTACTGGGGCAGTCAATGGAAACAGGACAAGGAGAAGGCATGTCAGGGCATTTGTATAGAGAGTTCTTCATTTTTTAAATAATATATTTTTCAATAAAAGTTTTATTTAATTTTTAAGGTATTCATACTAGATTATCTTTTCCCATCTAATTGACATGAAATAATAGCTAAATTAAATTTATTAAAAAAAATGACTCGAATTAATTGTAGGGCAAACTACATCTACTCCCTTGAGGTATAGTATAATTAAAAATATGTCCCTATGGTTTTAAAAATTACAAATACCCCTTAGGTATGCATCAATTTAACAAAAGTCACCCTCTATGAAGGCAGAAAATAACTGCGAGTTCTATTTCTATTATTTTTAGTTGTGTTTTAAGATGAGTTTCGTTTGGTATTAACAAATTCAAGATGTAATAGTTATATATGAAGTCTTTTTTTTTTTAAGTAGTGGTGGTATCGAATAGATCTTTATGTCTGATGGTAGTTGTAGTGATATAAAATAAAATTATTTCGCGAAGATTGATGAAATAACAAAATTGATTAAGGAATCTTTTTAGGATTGATGGGACACATATCTTGGTGGCCGGGTTGATTATTATAGTTACAAAAAAATTATTTTTTAGATATCTCTATATATATTTATAGTAAAATCCTAAATTTTGAGGGGGCATTCGTAATTTTTAAATAAAATGATATAGTTTGTAATTATATCATACATCAAGAGCTATAAGCATACTTTGCCCATAATTATATCCTGCCAACTTGAAAAACAAAGTTTAGTTGCTTATATATAGTGATAGTATATTTATCTTATCATATATATATATATATATATATATTCCCACTTCGATTTCACTTTAATGCTCTTCGGGACTATTGATTAGTCGGTATAATTAATTTTAAGTAGAATTACTAGTAATTCATTAATTAGGTTAGAAAAGTCTATAATAAGTCAAAATTATAATTAAATTTTAAAAGTTGATGGCTGGAATATATTATTGCATTTTCAGTAAATATTATAATCTTTAAATGGATACTTTTATTGAATTAAATAAAAAAAAATTACAAATTTGGGAATACTTCTATTTCACCTTGCAAGTGCTTGTTTTTCGTAGTCCTGAGTTGACTGGGGAGGGATGTTTTCTTTTTAATTAAAATGACTGACAAAAGTAAAATAGAAATGAATGAACTCAATGGTATTTATGTCAACGACATTGTTTTAGGCGTAAGTGTTACCTTTGGCAAATATACGGGGATAAATGAGACAACATTGATAATTTAAAGGCGAGAGTATATTTAACCCTGCTAGTTTATTTGTTTTCATAGCTATTAAAAAGTGATAATTGATGGCTATATTAATGTCATTCTACAATATTCTGATATAAGAGGCAAACATTTCTATCGCCTCTGGAAATTGAGTGCCTTGATGGAGAATGCAAAAATAAAAGCGAAAAATAGTGCAAAAGCAACCACCATAACTGCAGCCACGCCAAGAAAATCATGTCTAAACCCAAAGTAACTGCTCACAAAACTTTCAACAGATTGTTTCGTGGCAAGCTGATCTTTTACATCTCCATATTGTGATGCAACTAAACCATACAAGGTCCACGCCACGGGACATGCCCAATGGTACCATCTCCACCACACAGGCGTAGCCTATGTCAAGATCACAAACAAGTAAATTCTGCCATTAGAGAACGTAAGTTCTTTGTATAAATATTATTTGAGAGGAGAACTTACTGGTCTTGGAACTACAAATCCCGAAAAGAGGTTCCACAATGAGAAACAGGCCGAGGCTATGGTGCTGGCAATGTGGGCGTTAGGAGTGATAGCCACAGTCATCATGCCGTAAAAGGTGAAGTACAATTGGGTAAAGAACATGAAAAATATATACCACAAGTATTTTGTAGCTGTCCATTCAAATCCGATCATCACAAACACAATGGTTCCATATATGATAGCCTGTGCTAGAATATATGGAATTTCAACGACTGCCTGCAACGTTACATTAATAAAATGTGTTACTTGCCGATATCTTATTGAAACTAGGTATTATCTAGTGGTAAATCAGTCACCTGTCCAAAGGCGTATGTCAAAGCAGAATACATCCCTGCACCCCTTTCTCTGTAGAAGACCGTTCGCTCCACAGCCACAACAGGTTGTACCGATGAGGCGTTCTGGCCTCCAAGAAAGAAGACAGATGCATACATAGACCCAATAGCATTGAAGATGTCTTGTTCGGTATCCCTTAAACGCATGAAATTCCACAAAAGAAGATGATCAACAAATGAAATTAGCATCACAAGTTTAAAACTGGGAGTCCAAACATGCCTTTTGTTTTTTTTTTGGTCTTACTTTTTAGAGCCATGATCCCAGAAAATTGATCCGAAGATGAGGGCTAGGAAAATTGTGAACAAAATTCTAACTCCAGTGTAAGGAGGATTGCGCCAGTATGACCAATGTTGTTTCCAAAGGCAGGCCATGCATTGAATAAATAATGGCCGAGAATATTGAGTTGGGAAGTTGAGATCTCTTGCTTCGGGACAAGGCTTGCTTAATTCTTTGATGAGAGCTTTATTCCTTCTAAATATTATCACAGGAATTAGATAAATTTCTGGTAACAAAGATATGTATTATGATAAAACCGACGGACCTATACAATTCTGAGTTTTTGTACACTTCTGTAAAATCAACTCCCAACAATATTTCTTGGGCTGAAGATGTTACCTCCAGCATCCAGGTTGCTGGATTATAGCCATCCTTGATTTTTGGTATTCCTTTGATTCCCTAGTTTCACGAAAAGATTAGTTAACCTTATACTTGAAATTACACTTGACAGTGTGATGAATTTTGATACTGTTGTTCGTCTTGATTCTCACCTCAAAATATTGAATTAAATGGCAAGAATGTCGACCTAATGGCCCTACGTATATCTCCTGCCCACCTCGCTTCAACAAGAATAGCTGCAAACCCAATTAACCGAAATTGTCATGAATAAATAGAAAATAAATAAAAATTAATTACAACGATCTCTGCTATAACTATCCAAAATAACACAAATCTCTCCTGTTGCTCCCAAAATTACACCTACCATCTTATCCCTTGCAACGTATCTTCACCTTACAACAGTTACACCTTTCTTGTCCATCGTTACACATAGCGGAAAGATAACATCGTTTCAACTTTTGATAAACTTTCCAAATTGCTCTCACATAGATGGACAGTGCTAATCAAGTTTCTTGATAAATTTTATGAGAAAATTTAGCCCATAAGGCCCTTCAAGTTTTTATTTAAGAAACTAACCCTCAAATTATATTTTCATTTTCTTTTGGGTTGAATTATGACGTGGCACAAATTAGGGCAAATAAGTGTATTTATTAGTCCTAAAGTTTAAATGGGGGTCGAATTATAAATAACTTAACTTATGTTCGGGGGTCAAATTGAAAATAATTTAACTTACAAAGACAACAAAACACCAAGGCCGTGACAAAATAGATGGTCGTTCAAGCAAATCTCTTAAGCTATAAAATGATCTCTTAAGAGATATTCTTTTTTTATTTTTTCTAACTAAACCGCTTAAACGGTCACTCGATCGTTTAAGAGATTATGTTATTCTACTATGTAGCATAATCTCTTAAACAGTCGGGCCGTCAAAAAATAGACGGTCGTTCGGGCCAATCTCCTAAGCGATCAATCTATCTCTTAATAGATATTCTTTTTTCTAACAAAACCGCTTAAACGGCCACTCGATCATTTAAGAGATTATATTAGATCATTTAAGAGATTATATTATTGTACTATGTAGCATAATCTCTTAAACGGTCGGGCCGTCAAAAAATGGAGGGCCGTTCGGGCCAATCTCCTAAGCGATCAATCTATCTCTTAATAGATATTCTTTTTTCTAACAAAACCGCTTAAACGGCCACTCGATCGTTTAAGAGATTATACTATTCTCCTATGTAGCATAATCTCTTAAACGGTCGGGCCATCAAAAAATGGACGGTCGTTCGAGTTAATCTCCTAAGCGATCAATCTATCTCTTAATAGATATTCTTTTTTCTAGCAAAACCGCTTAAACGGCCATTCGATCGTTTAAGAGATTATTTTATTCTACTATGTAGCATAATCTCTTAAAGGGTCGGGCCGTCAAAAAATGGACGGCCATTCGGGCTAATCTCTTATTAAGAGATTATGTTACTCTACTATGTAGTATAATCTCTTAAACGGTCGGCCGTTAAAAAATGGATGGCCGTTCGGGCCAATCTCCTATTAAGAGATTATGTTATTCTACTATGTAGCATAATCCCATAAACAGTCGGGCCGTTAAAAAATGGACGGCCGTTCGGGCTAATCTCCTAAGGGATCAATCTCTCTCTTAATAGATATTCTTTTTTCTAACAAAACCGCTTAAACGGCCATTCGATCGTTTAAGAGATTATATTATTCTACTATGTAGCATAATCTCTTAAACGGTCGGGCCGTCAAAAAATGGACGGCCGTTCGGGCCAATCTCTTATTAAGAGATTATGTTACTCTACTATATAGCATAATCTCTTAAACGGTCAGGCCGTTAAAAAATGGATGGCCGTTCTGGCCAATCTCCTATTAAGAGATTATGTCATTCTACTATGTAGCATAATCTCTTAAACGGTCGGGCCGTCAAAAAATGGACGGTCGTTCGGGCCAATCTCCTAAGCGATCAATCTATCTATTAATAGATATTCTTTTTTTTAACAAAACCGCTTAAATGGCCACTCGATCGTTTAAGAGATTATACTATTTTACTATATAGCATAATCTCTTAAACGGTCGGGCCGTCAAAAAATGGACGGCCGTTCGGGCCAATCTCTTAACCAGTCAATCTATTGCTTAATAGATTCTACTATCTTGCTCTTTTTTTTTTAGCATAATCTCTCCAACGACAACTCAATCGTTTAAATAATTCTCTTATTTTAGAATAATCTCTTTATCAATCACTCAATCGTTTAAGTGATGATATTATTTTTTTGGAAAATATTGACATAAATTCATTTTGAACTATCCATTATGATACTTTTAGAAAATAATAGTTCAATATCATAATAATGATCATTATAATATATTCATGATGTCTATATCTATATTATAAAATATCGTTATGACTAATATATTGAATCATTATGAGTATCATTATGACTATTATAATATACTCATGATTTCTTTATTATAATGACAATTGTAAATGTCATTATATATAATATATTTATGATGTTAATTTATACTTGAAAATAAAGATATCAATTCATCTTATCATAATGATTCTATGTAATAATCATAATGATCTTATCATGAATATATTATTATAATGATCATTATAATGTATCTAGGATATGTATATTACAAAAGATTATTATAAAAGATAGAGTCATGTAATATATACTCTTATAATATACTAATATTGTCTATATATTTTAGCATAATTCTCTTATTTTAGAATAATCTCTTAAGATCATAATGTAATCTTCTAAGGGATTAATCTATCTCTTAAGAGATATTCTTTTTCCAACAAAACTGCTTAAACGGTCACTCGATCGTTTAAGAGATTATGCTATTCTACTACATAGCATAATATCTTAAACGGTCGAGCCATCAAAAAATGGACGGCCGTTCGGACCAATCTCCTAAGCGATTAATCTATTGCTTAAGAGATTCTATTATCTTGCTTTTTTCTAGCATAATCTCTTCAACAACCACTCAATCGTTTAAACAATTCTCTTATTTTAGAATAATCTCTTTATCAATCACTCAATCGTTTAAGTGATGCTATTATTTTTTTTGAAAAATATTGACATAAATTCATTTTGAACTATCTAGTATGATACTTTTAGAAAATAATAGATCAATTCCATAATAATAATCATTATAATATATTCATGATGTCTATATCTATATTATAAAATATCGTTATGACCATTATATTGAATCATTATGAGTATCATTATGACTATTATAATATACCCATGATTTCTTTATTATAGTGATTATTGTAAATATCATTATATATAATACATTTATGATGTTAATTTATCCTATAAAAGATAGTTATAATTATTATAATTTTAGAGATCTTTAATTTGTGGAGAATATATATATATATGTATAGTTAATGGAAGTATGGATATCAATTAATCTTATCATAATAATTCTATGTAATAATCATAATGATCTTATCGTGAATATATTATTATAATGATCATTATAATGTATCTATGATATCTATATTATAAAAGAATATTATAAAAGATAGAGTTATGCAATATATACTCTTATAATATACTAATATTGTCTATATATTTAGCATAATTCTCTTATTTTAGAATAATCTCTTAAGATCATAATATAATCTCCTAAGCGATCAATCTATCTCTTAAGAGATATTCTTTTTTTCTAACTAGATCGCTTAAAAGGTCACTTGATCATTTAAGAGATTATGTTATTCTACTATGTAGCATAATCTCTTAAACGGTCGGGCCATCAAAAAATGAACGGCCGTTCAAGCCAATCTCCCAAGCGATCAATCTATTTCTTAAGATTTTTTTGTTTCCAACAAAACTGCTTAAATGGTCACTCGATTGTTTAAGAGATTATGCTACTATACTATGTAGCATAATCTCTTATACGGTTGGGCCATCAAAAAAATGGACGGCCGTTCGAGTCAATCTTCTAAGCGATCAATCTATCGCTTAAGAGATATTCTTTTCTTCTAACTAAACCGCTTAAAAGGCCACTTGATCATTTAAGAGATTATGTTATTCTACTACGTAGCATGATCTCTTAAATGGTCGGGCCATCAAAAAATGAACGGCCGTTCGGGCCAATCTCCTAAGCGATCAAGCTATTGTTTAAGAGATTCTACTACCTTGCTTTTTTTTTAGCATAATTATCTTATTTTAGAATAATCTCTTAAGATCATAATGTAATCTCCTAAGCGATCAATCTATGAATGCCAATTATCAACTTTAAATTATTTATTAAACAATAATGTAATTTTTGTACATAAGTAAATCCATTATGCATTGTAAATTGCTCTCTAAAAGATCATTATAATTTTAGAAATCTTTAACTTTGAGAGAATATATATATATATATATTAAATCATCTTTATTTAAAAGAGTATTAACTTACTCTTAAGGTCAAATGATTGAAAACATAATAAACAAATTGAGTAAGAGATAAGCTAATACAAATTTTTAAAAATTACTATAAACAAAAATAATACAAGTTTTTTTCTTAAAAAAAGGAAAAAATAACAAAAATAGAAAAATACCCCACCCCAATCCCAACCCAGGAAACAAACAAGAAACAGAAAGAGGGGAAAAAAAAGAACACGCATAATACACACACATCATCAAATTAAACAATACAAATTGGTTAAAATGTTAAATTGAATACATGATTTATTAACCCATGACGAAAGAAGTTGATTTATGTAAAGAAATTTGAAAAGTTTTGGCCAAAGGAGGTGGAACGGCCGCAATGGAGTGCGCACTTCGTTGCCACCGTTCTGTCTTCTCGATCCAGCCAAAATTTCTCAATTTTTTGCCATAAATCAGCTCTCCTTATTATGGGCAAATAGATTATTTGATAAATTTTGGAATTCCATAAAGTTTGAATAGTTAATTTTAAGTATGTGATGGTGTTTGTGTGTATCTGTCTTCTTCTTGTTTGGTTTTGTTTTGTTTTGCCTTTTTTTTTACTGAGTATTGGATATGTTATTTTTGGTAATATATTCTTTCTTTTGGGTTAAAATACAATTTTTAAAAAAGAATAAATATTTTTATTTAATGATGTTTAGGTTTAATTTATAATTAATTATGTATAATTAATAAAAGGGTCATCTACCTAAAAATTAAAACTTGTGGGTCATTCGCTTAAAAAAAAAGTGTAAAAGGTTATCTATTAGATTTTCCCAAATTTTATCAATTCTTATCAAATTTTGGTGGGCAGAATGGGTTATTTTGTAAATTCAAAACCAAGAAGAGAAGTATGTGTAGTTATGCATCTTGCCTCATCAAATGCTTCAAATATGTCGATGCTTGGCTGATGGATGGTGCAGACCACTGTCCTTCCAGTGTCTACAGTGTTCCTCACTGCTCTCATTACAATTGCAGCAGATCTTGCATCTAGCCCAGAAGTTGGTTCATCCATGAATATTATGGAAGGGTTTGCCACCAGCTCTACTGCTATAGTTAGCCTCTTGCGCTGCTCTGTTGAAAGACCGTCGACCCCAGCTAACCCAACTAGTCGTCCTCTTAATGGAATCAGTTCCACAAGTTCCATCACTTTCTCAACAAACATCTGCAAAATATTATTATTTTAGAGATCCCAGGATGCTAAATAGATAGTATAACCAAATAACTGACCTTTCTGGTCTTAGAATCAACTTCTGAGGGCAACCGCAGCCAAGCTGAAAAGAGCAAGGACTCGTATACTGTAATGTAAGGAGAATGGATGTCGTTCTGTTCGCAATATCCAGAGATTCGAGTGAAAGTTTCTTGCTTTTTTGGATAACCCGAAATTTTAGTGGTCCCCTCAACATATCCGCTCGTTTTTCGCCCAGACAACACATCCATAAGTGTTGTTTTACCAGCCCCGCTAATGCCCATTAGAGCTGTGAGAACCCCTGGCCTGAAGGCTCCACTTACACCATTCAAAAGTACTAATCTATCTTCAGTAGCACCCTGATCTTTCATCTCCTGCAAGTCATTTGAACGACTATTCTTCCAATGTCCTTCACGAAACAATTATATATATACATATATATATATATATGGAAAATTATAATTTTCGTCTGCTATCTATTACCTTTTTGGTTTTTAATCCTATAAATATGCGTCGTTTAATTTTAATCCTATAATTTATAAAAAATTATGAATTTTGATCCGATTTTGTCGGAGTACGACGACTTGTGCTGATGTGGACGATTAATTTGAGGCTTTCCGATCAATTGTGCATATGTGCACAATTGTGATGATGTGGTTGATACATGTACATTTACATATGTTTTGTATTTTTTTTATATATCCACATATTTTTTACACAATTAAAAATAAAATTTTAAAAATAAAAACCCTATTTCACCCACCCCCACTCACTCCCCACCATCCTCCCCCCCCCCCCCCCAACCACCACCACCGCCTCCACATCGTTGCCCCCTCCCTCTTTTCTCTCTGCTTTGGATCTCTCTCCCTCTGTTTGTAGGTTGGTGGACGGCGACGGTGATGGTGCTGGTAGGGCGGATAGATCCAAATCCGGCGAGGGCGAGGGAGGTGGTGGTGGAGAATGGCGACAGTGGCATGGGGTGGCGACGTGGTGGTGGTGGTGGAGGAAGGTGGGGGAGCCGGCGAGGGGGGGAGACGCAGGTGGTGGTGGGGGGTGGGGGCAGCGGCGTAGTGGTGGTGGAGCAAGGTGGGGGAGCCGGTAGTGGGGGGGAAGAGAGAGAGAGACGAGGGTTGTGGTGGGGGGAGGAGGGTGGGGTAGCCGCCGGGAGGGGGGTGGATGACAAGAGAGAGAGGCAAGTGGAAGAGGGGGAGGGGTTGGGGGTGGGGGTGGGTGAGATAGGATATGTTTTAGGGAAGATATATAATTTTTATTTTTAAAAAATTTATTTTTTAATTGTGTAAAAATTGAATATGTGTAAATACATACATGTCATGCCACATTATTAAAATTATCCACGTCAGCACAAGTCGCCGGACTCCAGCAAAATCAGACCAAAATTGACAATTTTTCGTAAATTATACGATGAAAATTGAACAACGCTTACTTATAGGACTAAAAACCAAAAACGCAATAGATAGCGGACGAAAATTATAATTTTCCATATACATATATATATACACATGTCCGCAGACTTATTGTATCGAACTTATTATTAGTTATTTAGTTACCTGTGGCATGTCAACAGAATACTTGACCTCTTCAAATGTGATGGAGTGTGGTTCAAAAGGAAGAATCATTCCTTTCTTTTTGTTTTGATCATCTCTCTCTAGATTGTTCAATGTATTAAAATGTTAAAAAGAGGTATATCAAGATAGATCAACCTTACTAAATAGTTATATGGCCCATTTCGCTCTAGTCCCAAAGCCATATTCTAGGAGGATAACTCACCAGCTTCTTCAGTTTGGGCATCACTTTCATTATTTCCATCTTGCTTTCCTGTGCTATGTTCTGATACGACAGCCTGAGGCTTGCCCAAGGCTACAAATATTGGAATTCATTACTGCATGAACTTTAAACATGTACCATTTCAAGCACAGAAATTTAAGATACTCACGCCTGAGAAAGGTGAGAGCCAGAATGAAACCAATGTTGTACAGAAGTATCATTCCACATAACGCACCCACTCCTATCCAGTACCAATAAGACTCTGTGAAAAACCCGCGAGACTTCAAAACCACAACACCCAGGGATTCATTTGTGTTTGAGGTAACCTTTGAAAAAAGGGGGAAATAAGGAAAGCAAAGCTTTTAGTATCATCCCCAGCATGTTCCAGACAAATATGACATAGGGTCAATTACAGTGATCACCCCTATACATATGTGTAATTATACAAACTTCCCCTCTTAGTTTCGAAATTACGAACACTACCTTTTGATCATCACAATTTAATTAAATCTGGAAAAAAGAAATTTTTTAAGAAACAGTATAACATCATCCATACATGCAAGAATAATTTGAAAATTTTACAAAAATCTGAATTATAATATCGTTTGACAATGTGTAATCAACAAAAGAGGGTAACCTGTGAGGTGGAAATAAGTTACAAGGAGGTATATGTAATTTCAAAACTATTAAAGGGAGGGTGCTGTAATTATTGCGATTTATTAATAGCTTACATGTCTCCAACTGTGGCCTGTAAACTCGTTCACAAATATTGCATTTTCCGCATACATCATTGGTGAGCACCAGTAAAACCAAATCCACCACTTCTTTATACTATCTAGAAAGCATTGGAACATAGAGAAAAAAAAAAAACAATGATATCAAACCTGTTTGGACGGAAAGGTGAACTTTAGTATACAATGTAAATGCAGTACCTCGAGACAGAACATAGCCACTCAGTGCAAAAATCATGAGCAGTACAAAGGAAGCCATTGTGTAGGCAGCAATCATGTTCCTACCAATTGCCCCTATCATTCGAAATAAGCTAGCTGCCAATTGAATCTCAATCAAGAGCAGCAAATATTGTTTGAAAAATCTGCATAACAAAATTCTTGATTAATACAACAGAAAACCAATAATTCAATTACCATGTTATCCTAACATTCACCTTCCAACATTTGGATCATATCCTATTTCATAGTAAGTAAGAATCACGAACACAGCCATTTCAACAACATTAACTGGGATCTTCACTATGAACTTAGGAATAGCATAAGCCCATGCTGGATAAAAAAAACAATCTCTATGCTTGTAAAAGACAGGTAGCTTCTGAATAGTCAATGGTATCTCGCCCAGCCCATTGAAAGTGGTCGTTGTGACAGCATAGAATAGTGCACCAAGAAACTTCCTTCCATCATTTAAATTGTTTCGTTGCATTTTTGTTCGAAGAAAGAGTGTCATTGCAATGGAAGCCATGACAGTAAACTAAAGGTAGACAAAAATATATTATCATTAAAAACATATTGCAAGATAATAAAGACAGGCCATAAAGTATGTAATAAAGCAAATACTGGCCTGGAGGAGCTTGAAGATATGGACAAATGAGTTTCTCTTCAGTAACAAGAATTCTCTGGAGAAGCATGCTTTTAGCAAGTCTCTTTTGCTAACACCATATTCTTTAGTTTCCAGAGCAGCTGGATGGCTCTTTCTCTTGTCAAACGGCGTTGCTAGCTCAGCTGTTAGCTTCTGTCCACTGTGATACGATTTAAATGCCTCAGAGAATTCACAAACAGTGATAAATCTGTAAGGCTTATCATGCTGGGCCCAATACTGCTGCTGATCTTTTTCTGAAGTTACCTGTGTCAGACAAATGTCTATTTCTTAGGCCCTCCCCTTCCCCTGCAACTACACGCAATTACACGAGGATCCCATTTTTGTTTGAAAATTATACATACCTCCCTCCTAACTTATAGTTACCCCCCTCTGCGATAACTACATATAGTTAAATATCATTACCATTCACATTTAGTAAACTTTTAGAATTATTCTCGCATATACAGATGATTTGATTCAAGTTTCTTAAATTTTGATGGCCAAAAAGGAGTATTTTTAATTTTAGAATCAGGAGTGGAAATTTGTGTAACCATACATACTTACAAGGGATGGCATTGCAATTAACCCATACTTTTAATTGTTTAGTTAGAACAGAAGTTTCAATTTTGAGTAAATTTCGATGGTCAAAATGGAGTATTTATTATTTTAAAATCCAGAAATGCAACTTGTGTAATTATGCATAGTTACAGTGGAGAACAGTATAACCAACCCTCATTGTAACTAATGTGACTAGAAAAAAGAAGTTTTGTCATTTTTTTTAATTATTTTTTATAGATATGGGTTTGGGTGTTGGGGGAGGGCTGGTGCCTACCTCTTGCAAGAAGTCAGCCACCCCTTTCCTTTCAGGGCAAGCGAAACCCATGGATTGGAAAAACTCGAGAACATTCTCACAAGGGCCCTGATAAACAATCACTCCATCAGATATGAGAATGATATCATCGAATAGATTGTATGTCTCAGGCTCTGGCTGCAGGAGTGAAATAAGAGCAGTCCCTTTCATGGTATGAATATATTGTCTAATACAATTCACAACTTGATAAGTCGTGGAACTGTCTAATCCAGTTGATATCTCATCCATGAAAAGTGCCTTTGCTGTTCCCACCAACATCTCACCTGTAATTTAGATTTCGAGAAATATTCAATCAAAGAGATTTGAATTCCACTGCATGTAGAAAGTTAGCCCTGTTAGTTGTTACCCGTGGTAACACGTTTCCTTTGTCCTCCAGAGATCCCTCTAATCATTTGATCTCCAACCAAAGTATCAGCACAAGTTTCTAATGCCAGTATCTGAAAAGATTATCAATTTTACTTGGATACTTCATTTCCTCATTCTGCATGTTAATTTGTTAAGAGTTGATTTTAAAGTACCTTAAGAATATAATCTGTGACAATACTTGCTTCTTGACCTTCCATAGCTGCTGCCTACATGATAAAAACAACTTATAATCTTCAAGTGATATTACATGGATGATCTTTACTCTGATTCAGGATTTTTCACTTACAAGATTCCAAAAACCAAACCAGCTCATAATTCATTATACATGAGTCCGGCCATGCTTACCTTCATGTACATATCAACATCAGGATCCGGCTTTATCTTTGCCTCTTTTTCTCTTCTTAGCAACTCTACAAGCAGTTCTGCATATTTTTTCATATGTACATTATTCATATGATTGTTGCCTTTTTTTTGAGTTAATAAACGATCCATAGTTGCTGTAATATGTAAGAATAAGAGCAATAGTGTTATATATATATATATATATACATATATATATATATATCCACAGAGAGAGAGAGAGAGAGCAATAGTTGCTGACTAACCCTGATTGCTACCAACTCCTTGACACCTTGCAGAGAATGCCAATGTTTCTCTTACGGTCATTTCTCCAGTATGTACATCATGTTGGCTTATGTAAGCCGTGGTTCTTTGGGGTACAAATTCTTTCATGCCATGTCCATTATACGTCACAGTACCTGAAAACTGACCAGGCAAATGCAAAAATCTTAGCTCCCTTTTGCCAATCTTAAAAAAAGTCCAAATCAAAAGAAGGTTTCCAGCGGAAACTGGACAAACTGCAACTGTAAGAATGTTGTGAAAATGTGTGAAAAAAGAAAGAATTTTGGTTTGGGGGATACTTTTTTTCTAATATAAACCTATTTTTAAGTCCCCTTTTGTTTGATCGTTGATGCCGCACCAAAATTTTTACATTACTACATAATAGAGTATTGATTAATCTTGAAATAACAGTTGAAGACATACATATAGGACGAAATGCAATTTAGCCCTGTGAAATGCAATTATGCAAAATTGGTACAAAGGAGCATTTTAGATGTTGCTTGTTGTGCGCTTCACTCGAGCGCATCGCAAGTGTTTCTGGTGTTATATCAACAGTTTATATTTAGCATCTGATAATACATATCGTGTGTGGACAAATTAACTGAAGACACTGGCAGGATACAAAAATACAAACTAATCGGGAAGAAGAAGATCATCCTGTATTGCGGAATCGCAAAATTCTTTGTTAATTCGACCGGATTGGACTCGAAATATGCACGAAAATAGCCGAGAGGTTTGGTCACGGATTCCTTATTTGTTGTGATTTTCGAGTTGCTGGTTGTTTAGGGATCTATCGTCTATCTCTGATTTTAATGTTTGCAAAGTGTAAAATGGGCCGGGAGGAAAAAGGAAGGAAGACGGGCGTTGCCGGCGGCGTCGGAGTGACGGAGGTTGGTGGTGGTGGTGAGGTGGCGTGGAGGGTGGCCATTAATTTCCTAGAAGGGGGGAAGTCGGATGGGGGCTTGGTGGCGGTGGTGGGAGGTGGCCGGAGGGGAGAGAGAGAGAGAGAGAGGAAAAGAAAAGGCGCGGCGACCGTTGAGTGGAAAAAAAGAAAAGAAAAGAAAAGAAAAAGAATATACATGTTGTGGAGTATTCTAAATAATGTGTCACATATATCATGTTTTTATTTATTTTAATAATGAAATAATTGATTTTAAATGTCTCCTTAGATTATTTAACTTAAAATTATATAAATTAAATATAACTATTTAAATAATAACTAATATTTTTGTATATTATTAACTTTTTATTAGGATATTTTGCATATCCAAAAATTTAAAAAGTTACCTCATTTGATGGTGCAAAGTGCTTCATTAATCTATTTTTGTGGTGTGAGGTTATGTATTAAAACTTCAAAAGATTCGCCTTAATTTAATTTAATTTAAATTTTCAAACTTTATAAAAAAATATAATTTTAGGGAAATATGAGGAATAAGTAATTATCTAAATTCAAGTCATATTGAAAAAAGCTTTTTCAATGTCAATTTAGAATTTTGCATAGTTAAATATATCGAAATCCTATACTATGTTACAATTTTTCTTGTTATTTTTTTAGCATAAACCTTACTGATGTTAGCTCCAAATGTGTGGTGTCCCTTATATTAAAGTAAAATTTATTCTTTTATATTTTTTTCATTTTTTTTGATAATACATTACAATAACCCACGCACGTACACTTGCTAGGATTTCAACCTTGGCCATTACACTTTTCATGCCTCTAAAACGGGGGTACATGTCCATTAGATATTGTGTTCTCTTTTAAATTTTTTCATTTAACATTAATTATACCGATGAGAAATATCAAAACATGTAATATAGTATTGTGTCTAAAGATATATTTAATTACATAAAAATATAAATTAATATTAATAAAATTATTTATGAATTACCAATATTTTGGATGGTTATCTATTCATCGCATTTTCCAATAGTTCCCACCAACATTATATTTGTATAATGCATTAAAAGTTTTATCAAGCGCATTTAAAAGAAAAAAAAAATTAGGATAAAATTTTCAACATTTGCATATTCATAGAAACAAAAACATTGTCATGAGAATAAAAGTATAAACGCAACGAAGCCATTTTAACCGGTGGCCAAGTTATATTAAAGGCAAAGAATGCACGCTCATGTACTTCCTAGGAAAATTCTAATTCGAATCTGATTTAGCCGAATCCAACAAAGTATATGGCAAGTGTATTGCACTTGTCAAGTGATTGGTTACTCTCCCTAAATTATCGACCATTCATAAAGCAAGTGTAAAACACTCGTCACATAATTAATACTAATTCGGCCGAACCCGATTTGGGCTAGAATTTCCCGTACTTCTTGACTTTGAAATCATGTCATAAATATATGATATTTTTATTGTCGAGTGCACTATCTAAATGTCTTTTCAGAAAATTTTTGTTCGAACACGATTTGATCAAACTCAAAACACCGATTTAAATGAGTTGGATTTGCTCCCTGAGTCTGCCATAACCGAGGCTATTTGATAATTTACCTTTAAAGAAGGATCAAGCTTTCCAGCCAAAGCCAACAGTAGAGTTGTTTTTCCAGAACTCGGAGGACCTAAAAGGAGTGTCATTCTAAAGAGAAAAAAACATAACATTAAAATTTCTCTAACTTTGAAGAGAAACATTAATTAGCAATAAGCAATTTGCAATTTGTCTTGTTTACCGGCAAGGCTTCAAAATTCCACTAACGCCACCAAGGATTGACAGATGTTTTTTCCCGCTAGGAACTATGTGAAAAAATGTAGAGAAACCCTGAAAAAATTGAAAAAAAAAACAAAAAGGAAAAGAAGTATGAATTAGACTAAAAATCGTCACGTATTTAATACAAATTGTTAATAGAGATAACTTTTACCTCTAAAATATTAGTGAAGAAGTTAATGAAACTAGGGATAGCTCTACTTCCTACGCGAGCTTCTGTTTCAACTTTTAAATCTTGAAATCTGACTTCTATTGTGGGCAATTCAATTCCAACTCTGCAAATGAAAATTCAAACTCTAAATTATAGTACTACCATTGATGGGTAAAAATGATATTGGAAGAATCATTCCAATTGCTCCAATCAATTCAAATTATTTATGTTACATTGCATTTTTTGTTATGCTTATCAATATGTGAAATTAGGAACGGAGTTAGAAATTGATTAAGGGGGGCGAAATTTTTTTCAAGACCTTTAGTTATTAAAATGTATAAATATAAGGGTTGTATATAATATTAGGAGTAAATTATATTAAGCGCCCCAACCTTTGGGGTGTTTTGTACTTTGATATTCAATTTTTGTAAATATGCATTTTGGTACCCAACATTTATTATTTGTGTGCTAATGGTATTTTTTTACTATTTTAATGGAATCTTTGTGGAATATCTGTGCATATTCTGGGAAATATTGAGGAATGTTCCACCAAAATAGTGTAAAAAATACCATTGGTGCACAAATAATAAATGTTAGGTATCAAAAAATATATTTACAAAGTTTAAGTACCAAAGTGCAAAATACCTCAAATGTTAGAGTACTTAACGTAATTTACGATCAATTAGAAGTGCTGCAACAAAAAAAGTGTTACAATCAAAACAATATATAAAAAATGATATTGAAAAAAATAACAAGCTATTTTCTGTTTCAAAAAAATAAATATAGTAAATAATAAATTTCTTATAAAAAATACTTAACAAATAATTTTTTTAATAATACTTAATAAAATTGACATAAATATATACAATGATATAATCAAAACTTTAAAAAAATATTAAAATATTCTCTCTCTCTCTCTCTCTCTCTCTCTCTCTCTCTCTCGCTCTGTTCTCACAATCAAAAAAATATTTTCAAAACTCAAAAAATTTCTTTTTTTTTTTTCTCCGCTATCACATTTCCCAAATCACCTCCAATTAAATATGAAGTCTCAAGTTAGTAAGATTCATTACAAGTTCAATAGCCCAACAAATAAATATCAAGATTCATTAAGTTTAATATTGAATTACTATCAAGGTTCATATCAACAATCATAATATTCAAATCTCTACACAAAAATAATTATGAAAAAAAAAGAAATGTATAAATTTCAAAGTTAGTGCACACTACCTTCTCGTACGTTGCGTTTGAAGAAAAAAAATTAAATGCTATAGGGTTTGTGAGAGAAGAAAAAATCTAATAGAAATTGTTGGAAATGGGTTTAATTGTGATAATATTAATAGAGATTAATCTAGGATGAAGCCATTTCTGATAGAAGAAAGAAGTAAATCTAATAAAATATTTAATATTTTAATTTGAAGAAAAGAAGGAGAATGAGAGGAAAGACAAGGAGAGAGAATATAATCATTATGTTAAATGAAATTCAGTAAAAATAAATCATCAAAAATAAAATAGACTAAAAAAAATTAAATTTTTTTATTATATAATTTATATAAAAATCAAAATTTTATTTTAGGGGAAGGAGGGAGCGAAAATTTGAAATTTTAATAAATATACATACTTGAAAAATGAATTTTTAAAAAATTGAGGGAGGTTGGCGGCGTTCACTGTGTGAAACGTGTAATACTAAACAGTTGAAACATGAGAAAAAGAAAAAAGGAAAGAAAAATTGTGACGCGGAGGTAAAGCTATAAATTTTATTTTTGTCGTCTCAAATGTCGTACGTTCATTAGCACACTCGTGGTATGTTATTAACGTAATGAATAGATGGGGTAAATCTCGATTATATATATTCCCGTAGTTTAGTGTGTATGAATAGTCGTCCAATTTATTATCAATTTTTATATCTAGAGTGAAGACGCACAATTAAGGGTATTATTTTAATATTTTATATATACATACACACTATTTTATCAACATATATATTATATTAATTAGTAATATACATGTATATTACTACATTATATATACTATTATATTATTTTATTTTATATTTTTAATTCTAGATAAAAGTTTTAAAAAATAAAAAACAAAATAAATAATTAGTTTTTTAACAATTTATCAAATAAAGAATTTAGAGCTTGACTGATTTCGAGTTTGAACAATTCAAATTATTTAAAAATTCAAACTTACTGGAACCTAGCTAACCAAGCTCGAGTTTTCATCGAATAGAGCTCAACCTTCAAAATATCTAACTTGTTGAGTTTGAGCCTACACACGCACGCGCACGCACGCACTCGAGCTTGAGATCAAGAACTTTGCCCATGCTTAATTTGGCTCGACCCGTTTACACCTCTATGCACAACTAAAATTTGAAAATTGGTAACCAATAATTACCTGTCGATTCGATCCTTGAGCTTTGACAGAAACTTGTGATTGTCATCTTCTTCTGCAACGTTGACGAGCCTCTCAAGCAAATTCTTCCTTTCTTGAAAATCAAGATTTTTCACGTCGACTTCGGTGACGGATGATCCCTGCAGCAAAAGGGCTTTTCTTAAACGATTATACGTGGGAAGCTTTTCAATGGCGGCCCATTTCAGTGCCTGTTCATCATCTTGTTCCAAAGCGGCATTGTATATATCAGTGGTATGCATTTTGAATATTAAATATTGCACAAAGTCGAAGAACAAATAATATGCCACTATATATAGAGAGAGAGAACTTTTTTTTTTTTTTTACAAATATAGAATCGCATTTATGTAGTCATAACTATATGCAATTATGCTAATAAATATAATTGTTGGTAAAACAATTTAAGTCATGTGCAATTTTAATATACTCATTTTGAGAATAATGTCTATGATTTCATCCCATAATTTTGTTTTAATGTTTTCTAATATTGATGCATTTGCCTATTACTTTTGTTTAATTGTTAACGGAAAAAAAAAAAACCGTGAAACCACTAAATTTGTCGTACGGGATGAAATTATATTGTGTCAAAATTAAAACAAAACCCAACTTATGGGACCAAAAAGAGAGATTAAAGCCTAACTTTATCGTGCAAAAAATGTGATTTCCCCGTCCGAATAACGAATAAATAGGATTACATAATTTATTTGGCATAAGTAAATTTTTCGCCAATTATAGAAATCTCTATATATTCTTAATTCTAAAATTACTGAAATCTTGAGTTTGAACCCTCTTATTTTCTCTCTTTCCGTTTAGGTGAGCATGTGTTTCTTGTAAGAGCATATTAGTTTGCGCGCGCACACAAATAAGTAAATAAAAACAAAGAAAAAAGAAAAAAGATACCACTACCAGTATAATTTTATAATCAAATTAAGTATAATAATGATTCAAAATAAAAATAATGATAACAGCAACATTATTACATACTACCTTATACAAAAATTAAATAAATGAACAACAAAATTAGGAATAATAAATGTAAATTTCAAAAAAGATTTCTTTTTTATTTTTATTTTCTTCACGTACGTAATTATGTCCCTGACCCATTTTCACGAATATGTATATACATATACACACACACACGCATTATTATATTTAAAGTGGTACGTTACAGCTCAATTTTTCTCTATCTCGATTAATATGCTAGTAGAATGATCCTACTCCATTAATTGTATTAAATATAACTAATTAACAAAAGAATATGACCTGAACTTTTCATTACTCTTGACTTATAACTGTATAATATATAATTTATATATGGCTATATATCACCATGCAATCCATATGTCCTAACTCAATCTAGATGCTGTAAAAATAACATCGAATATTGTCTAAAAATATGGCCTTATATTCGATCTATTTTTTCTTTTTTCATTTTTCTTTTTACTTTTATTCAATTCATGACACATATATTTCACTTATAGAGATAAACGAGTAGTGTTTTGGTTTAATTTGCACGAGGGCGAAAAAAAATTCAAATGGGTTTGCACTGCCCTGTTCTACCCTAATACCTATATTGCACTAGTTTCTTGACTTCCTTTTAATTTTAACTAATTTTTGGTACTAGTCCACTTAATTGTCAAAATTAAACACATGGATTTAAATAATTTTTGGTTAAGGTCTAACATATGCCATGAATTTTTATATGTAATTTTATAACAACCCCACTTAAAAGGGCTTGGGTGGGGGAGTGGGGGTGAGTAGGGTAGAAGAAAGAAAAAGATGTGTATGCAAATAAAAATAAATAAAAAAAGAAAATTGAGGTATGTAAAGGTAATTTTAATACTTTAAATTTGCATTTCATAACTGAAATAAATTTAAAAGTATGGGGTTACAACGATCTATCTTAGAGTTGACAGAGGAAAAGTGGTTCTATTAGAATTAGAGCCCCTTTGGATTGGTCAAAAAACAAAAAAATGTGTTTGGCCATTTTATTTTTGGTTCTATTTTTTTTTTGGAAAAGTCCAATCAAATACTAGCTAATTTTTTTACTGGCATGTTTTTACTTCAAAAAGATAAGTATTTTTCATTTGGAAAAAGCCTATCCTGACGGATTCTCGGTAAGGTAAAGTGAAAATTTTCTTTTTCAATTGTTGTGCTTTTCAAATTTCGCTAATATTCAAATGAAAAAAGAAAAATAAACTGTACATAATATGTACAGAAGTAGTACATTGCAATAGCTGTTAGGTGACCGGTACAATAGCATGCATCAGCTAGTTTAACAGAATTAATAACCTAAAATAGTATGCAAAATTATTCATACTAGTGTTGGTTGCACACTTAAATGTGTGTGCAAACTAAAAAAAAAAGTTACAATTTAATTATGTATTTGAATTTTGTTTAATTAAATTACAAATATTTATTATATTTTCCATATGAAAACTTCTTTGGCATTTATCAAATTAAGATAAGTGACAAGAAAAAAGTTTAAGATAAAATGAAGTTATATATTTTTAAATAGGGATAATTACATTTACTACCTCTTGGAAGATTAAAAACTATAATTGATCCTCCAAAATTTTTCAATATTACCAAGACATACCCTAAGGAATGTAAAAGTTACCAATACTCCTTGAGTAGTCGGTTGTCTGTCAAAAACAGCTAATATCAACAAAATTCTTAATGAAAACCCGAATATACCCTTGTTTTAATTTTCATTCATTTTTTCCATACATGCCCTTTTTAATATAACTAAATTGTAGGGGTGGCATTGGTAATTTTTAAATTCTTCAAAGTATATTTTGGTAATATTGAAAATTTTAGGAGACCAATTATAGTTTTCAATCTTCCAAGGGATAGCAAATGTAATTGTCCCTAAACATGAATACTTAAATTAAGATATACATACTTAAATATTTAAAATTTTCATATATATAAATAAATATAAAGTGTACATACAAGGGGCAACCTTTTCTTCTCAAAAACACAGTGTACCATACACATGAAATAAATTGATGGCTTGGAGGCACCTGTGATGGCGGTGGAAGTGTGGTTCGCGGTGGTGAGAAAATCAGTTGTCGACAAGAGTGTGACTGCCGAGGAGAAGAAACAGGAAGAGAAAAGGGGGGGGGGGGGGGGGGGGGTCATATGCGATTTTGGGAAAAGAAACGTATGGATTTTTTGCTGGGGCTCCAACATCGGCAATAGATGTAGGAATCGGAGCAAGTGTTGTGAGGCGAGTCCATTGGTCAAGTGTCGGTCAGTTGGGCGCAGGCAATGGGTAGATCGACGGAGACAACAACCATGGAAAAAGGAAGGTTGATCGGCGGCTAAACGATAGCAAAATGAGTTGACTTTAGTAAATAAGGAAAGCTCACGGTAGGCCAACCACGATACTATGAAATTTGCCAGATTCCAACAAGCTTCGCTGGAGATATGAAATTTGACTCTCTTTGACTGTCAGTCAAACGAAGTCCGATGGTGTTGACTGGAGCAGCATCAGAAAGTTGAGATCGTGATGGTTCAATTGTTGTAGGTTTTGTTGGATTTTGGCGGAAATTGACAATCTATAGCTGACCGATTAGAAACGGGTATGGTGAAAAAGACATGAAGAAGAAGAACCTAGGAACACGGGCCTGCTGCCATCTTCTTTTTGTTTTCTTTTTTTCCTTTAATTTGATTTCCATATATATACTTTTCTTGTTATGTATATGATTTTAATTATAAATATGATTTTTATATATATTAATTTACATATATTCCATATATTGTATATTTTAAATTTATATTATGTATTTTATATTATTTTCATATATATTTTCCTCTTCTTATTTGGAGGCGTGGGGCATTTTAATTAGAAGTCTATTAATCAGAGGGGTAAAAATGTCTTTACAAGTATTTATTTTTCAGTTTATTTTTTGTTATTTCAAAATTAAAAATTAGAGATAAAACTGAAAGTTCATCAAAAAATGATAGGAAACCGGATGCTCAGGGGAGCATTGATAATTTTTAAATTCTTCAAGGTATGTCTTGGTAATATTAAAAATTTTGGGAGACCAATTGTAGTTTTCAATCTTATAAAGGGTAGTAAATGTTATTATCCCAAGTTAAAAATTATGGATAAAATTGAAAGTTCATGAAAATATGACCGGAAACCGACTGCTCAGGGGGTTATTGATAATTTTTAAATTCGTCAGGGTATATCTTGATAATATTAAAAAAATTTAGGAGATCAATTATAGTTTTCAATCTTTTAAGGGGTAATAGATATAATTATCCCTTTTAAATATAATTAGAGAAGAGAATTTAAAATATTTAATAGTAAGACATGAGAGAGAAAGAGTGGAGAGAATCGCAAAAGTGAAATGAAAAAAAAGAACGAAAGAAAACAACATAGAGTGGGAGGAGGAAGGGAAGGGGGAAAAAAAAATAGGAGAGAGAAGATAAAATTAAAGTGATTGATAAAAAAAAAAAACTCTTAAACCAAAGAATATTGTTACTCTAAAGGTCTTTTGCTTTATATAGTAATATAAATAAATTGACACTTGACAAACCCTCATTGAATGAATTCTTTATTCCTAGTTTTATAATTTTATTTGGCCTTGTACCAATTCATATCGTACTCAACAAGAAAAAAGTTAACAAGAACATTACTAGTAATATGTTAAATAATAATGCGTTATACTATTGTCATTGAGATAGTACATTTTGCCCTCAACCTAACCCTACACACACCCCCCCCCACCCCCCCACAAAAAAAAAAGAAAAAGAGAGAAACGGGATTAAATAAAAATGTCCTTTATATTTTGTAAAATTTTAATCTTGTTCTCTAAAATAAAATTTCCGATTCCATCCTTTTGTATATTTAAATAAAATATTTTTATAACATATATAGAAGATTTGAATAGAAAACGTACCGATCTTGGAATTGTAAATCCTGAAAAAATGCTCCATCATGAGTAAACTACACTGTATATGATGCTGGAAACTTGTTGATTAGGAGTCATAGACGAGACCATCATGCCGAAGAAGGTGAACTATGACAGTGTGAAGAACGTGAAAAACATAAACCACACGAATTTTTCAGCCGTTCGTTCGAATCCGATCATCGCAGACACAATGGCGCCATGTATTATAGTCTGAGTACATATATATTGAATTTCAACGAAAACCTACAAAATGATTCAAGTGAAACTTATGTATTCCTTCACTCGGAATACATAAAATAATAAACAAAGCGAAATTTAGCCCTGACGTGCTTCTATGCTTTTAGGTCTTTAAGGATGCAATACAATACAAACCAACTTTATGAATCAGACGGGATATCCTGATTTGGTTGTATTTCCCTTCTCATTTTTTGTTTCCATTGGAAAATACGATTTTTTTTTGTATTTTAATTTTTTTTTATGAAAAAATAAAAATACGGGTTGAATGAATTGTATAGAAAAGATAAACTATCACATTGAAATCATATTTTGATTTAACAGCAATATTTTATTGGTCCCAGTAATTTCTTTATATCAAACCATCAAACAGTATCAAACCAACACTTTCACATATTAATAACAAAAAAATTTTGTTTTATGATAACTAAGTTTTATAAATTTAATAGCTATTAAATTGTGATAAAGTTGCCATGAACAAATTGACATCTTGTTTTAAGTTATAGTGACGATTATACTGTCGCTAAATCGTCGCTATACCTATGTCACCGATGATTCATATGAATTATTAATTATTGTCGATATTAAGTAATTATTCATCCTCAAATACGTCGATATATGAAGTTAAATTAACATACCTTTCACCAATGATTGACAGCCGACCCTCATGGATGTTTAGACAAACAATCATGGCCAATTCTTCATCTCCATCTCCCACCAATATTGACAGTTTTAGAGACCTAGTCATATATATAATGTAACATTAGGCCTACACCATTTGTCATACCAAGTTTGTTAAAATCAGGGTCTTAATAATAGTGGGTCAAACAAATTAGGCCTTATAAGTCAAACCCCATTAACCGTATTAATTTAGCCCGTTTTATTTTATAAAAAAATAAAATATTCAATTAATAGAAGTCCAAATTAGAATAAAATTCTAACAATTCTATAATAAAATTTAAGTGGTTGCAGCTAATTCCTCATAGATAAAATAAAATGATTATAACTTGATGCATTTTAATAGTAATAATTCTTATATTATCATTTAATTTCTGTCATTGATAATATATATATATATATATATATAGAGAGAGAGAGAGAGAGTTTTTATCCTATAGAATATTATTAGAAGTGATCAAAAATTGACAGGGGGACACTTATTTCAACAATTTATGACTAAATATTAACACGCATGCTAAACAATGTGGTTGAATTTAAGCAATCTCCAACTCTTCTCCTCATAATGACGAGTCTTGACCTTCTAAAAGTATTGTTGGTTGGCAGATGAGCCGTACCTCAATCGACAAAATTGAGGCTCCAAAATTATGAATATGAAATGTTGGATTCCCTATCAAAATGGGTAGATCTAATTTTTATTTTAAGCCTCTCCAAAGTCGATCAAATAAGCTACTTACACACACAAAATAGAACTTCAAATGAGGAGATGCTCGGGTTGACTTAGTGTAAATTTTTCGATGCTCAATTCAGGTCTAAACTAAAATATATATGGAAAGCTTGAATCAAAGCTTCTATAGTGTTAGCCCTAATAATTATTTTAATGATGATTTTTGGCAAGAGTTAATTGTGGCTTTCTAATGAAAGGAAACACGGTTGGACTGAATCCTTTGTGATCTGCTGACTAAGGAAGATTGGATGCAAAATATCTTAAGATCCTTAAATAAAGGATTAACTATGGGAAGAGTTGATTTTGACCAATTAATCTCTTACCTTGTCAAGATCAATTCAATGGCCCTCACTCACTGATCTCAAGAAGGAAGAATATACTGCCTTGTTGATGGGCATGCTACTGCAAGTATAAATAGACGTCTGTGTAGTACTAGAGATGTATCTTATTCACTCTGCTTGCCTCTGCTTGATTTTGAATAAGTGTTACTGTGTATTGATAGGCTAAATACATGTACAAGTTAGAGTGCTAAGGACCAGACACCTCTGTGTTGGTACCAGACATCTACCAGTTACACGTTAGCTGTGAAAGTGGTTTTTGCCACTCTGTATCGTTCCATTTCTGTTTTTTAGTTTGTGTCAAAACCGTATACTAATAAAATATACTTTTACAGGTTTAAAAGCCTAGAGTGAAATATACCTAGATAGTGGATTAAGCTTCGACCCAACCACTATATATAACTGTGTCTTTTCTTTGAGTTTTTGTTACTTTAATTTCTGTCATTTAGTTTACCCAAAAAAACAAAAAAAAAAAATCTATATTGAAACATCAACTATAATTACAATGTCGATGGTCATTTTTCAGTAGTTATTACAATATTTTTAATGGACTCTTTTATTGAATGAAATCAAGAGTTTCACAAAATCGGGAAATACGCTATTACCCTTCTTGAGATGAATATAATATTTTTAATGGATACTTTGATTGAATTAAACTAAAAAATTAACAAAATCAGGAATATGTTATATACCTCTCTTGAGGTTCAATCAGTAATTATGAAGTGTTACCTCTCATAATATATGAATGATGCATCATTGATGATTTAAGGGCTCAAAGTATATTTAACCTTGAAAGCTACTAAAAAGTGATGATAGATGACTATATAACGACATTCTACAATATTGTGATATAAGGGACAAACATTTCTATCGCCTCTGGAAATTGAGTGCCTTGACGGAGAATGCAAATATAAACGCAAAAAGTAGTGCAAAAGCAACCACCATAACTGCAGCCACGCCAACAAAATCGTGTCTGAACCCGAAGTAACTTCTCACAAAACTTTGAACGGATTGTTCTGTGTCGAGCTGATATTCTACATCTCCAAATTGTGTTGCAACTAGACCGTAAAAGGTCCATGCCACGGGACATGCCCAATGGTACCATCTCCACCACACAGGCGTAGCCTATGTCAAAATCACAACCATTAGCGAATGCAAGTGCTTTGTATAAATACTATTTGAGAGGAGAACTTACTGGTCTTGGAATTACATATCCTGAGAAGAGGTTCCACAACGAGAAAGAGGCAAACGCTATGGTGTTGGCAAGTTGGGCATTAGGAGTGATAGCCACAGCCATCATGCCGAAGAAGGTGGCATATAATAGGGTAAAGAACATGAAAAATATATACAACAAGTATTTTGCAGCCGTCCATTCAAATCTGATCAGCGCATATACAATGGTTCCATATATGATAGCCTGCACTAAAATATAGGGAACTTCGACGACTAACTGCAACATTGAGATTAAATAAAATGCGTTTGTTACTTTTTAACGTTTTATTGAAAGTAGGTATTACGTGGGTGGTAAATCTATCACCTGTGCAAAGGCATATGGCAATGCAGAGTACATTCCAGCAGCCCTTTCTCTGTAAAAGACCGTTCGCTCCACAGCCACCACAGGTTGTACTGATACGGCGCTCTGGGCTCCAAGAAAGAAGATAGATGCATAAATATACCCAACGATATTCAAGATGTGTTTTTCAGTATCCCTGAAATGCATGAAATCCCACAAGTGAACATGACTAGCAAATTAAAATGAGTATCACAAGTTTAAACTGAGATTTCAAATATACTTTTCTTTTTCTTTTTTGGCTTACTTTCTAGGGCCAAGATTCCAGTAAATTGATCCAAAGATGAGGGCTACAAAAGTAGCGAACAAAATTCTTACTGCAGTGTAAAGAGGATTGCGCCAATATGACCAATTTTGTTTCCAAAGGCAAGCCATGCATTGAACAAACAATGGCTGAGAATATTGAGTTGGGAAGTGGAGATCTCTTGTTTCAGGACAAGGCGTACTTAATTCGCTGATGAGAGCTATATTCCTTCTACATATTTTCACAGGAATTAGATATATTTCTGGCAACTAAGATATGCATTATATGTAAGCTGCTAATATAACTATACTGACCTATACAAGTCTGAGTTTCTATACACTTCTGTAAAATCAACCCCCAACAATATTTCTTGGGCCGAAGATGTTACCTCCAGCATCCAGGTTGCTGGATTATAGCCATACCTGATTTTTGGTACTCCTTGGATCCCCTAGTTCAAGGAAATGATCAGCTAACCTAATATTTAAAACTAGACTTGACAATGTTATGAACTTTGATATTCCTGTTCCTCTTGATTCTTACCTCAAAATATTGAACTAAGTGGCAAGAATTTCGACCTAATGGCCCTACGTATATCTCCTGCCCACCTCGCTTCATCAGGAATAACTGCAAATCCAATAAACCGACATTTTCAGGATTAAATAAATAAATAATACATAAAATATAATTACAGCAATATCCCCTATAACTATCTGCAATTACACGAATCTCTCCTCCTTCTGTCGCTCTAAAAATTACATCTGCCCATTGCAACTTATCTTCAGTTTACAAAAGTAACACTCTTTTGGTCCATCATTACACGTAATTAAAAGATACCATCATTCAATTTTAATAAAGTAATAAACTTTCAAAAATTCTCTCACATATATGGACAGCGTAAACCAAGTTTCTTCATAAATTTTATCAAATTTCGATGGTCTGAATAGAGTATTCATAATTTTAAAACCAGCGAGGAGAAGTTTAAGTAATTATGCATCTTGCCTCATCAAAAGCTTCAAATATGTCGATGCTTGGCTGATGAATGGTGCAGACAACTGTCCTTCCAGTGTCCACAGTTTTCCTCACTGCTCTCATTACAGTTGCAGCAGACCTTGCATCCAGTCCTGAAGTTGGTTCATCCATGAATATTATGGAAGGGTTTGCCGCCAGCTCTACTGCTATTGTTAGCCTCTTGCGCTGCTCAGTTGACAGACCATTGACCCCAGGCAAGCCAACTAGTCCTCCTCTTAGTGGAATCAGTTCCACAAGTTCCATCACTTTGTGAACAAACATCTGCACAGTAGTCATGTTTTGGAAAACAAAGAATGCTTAAATAGATTGTATAAACAAATAACCGACCTTTCTTTTTTCTAAATCGACTTCTGCAGGCAAACGCAACCAAGCTGAGAAGAGCAAGGACTCGTAAACTGTAATGTGAGGCGAATGGATGTCGTTCTGTTCACAATATCCTGAGATTCTAGTGAAAGTCTCTTGCTTGTTTGGATAACCAGAAATTTTAATGGTCCCGTCAACATATCCGCCTGTTTCTCGCCCAGACAATGCATCCATAAGTGTAGTTTTACCAGCCCCTCTAACACCCATTAGAGCTGTGAGAACCCCTGGCCTGAAAACTCCACTTACACCCTTCAGAAGTACTAATCTATCTTCACTGGCGCCCTGATCTTTCATTTCCTGCGAGTCATTTGGGCGATTATCGTGCCAATTTCCTTCACGAAAGATACACGCACACACACGCCCATAGATTTATTGTACTGAACTTATTAGTTACCTGTGGCATGTCAACAGAGAACTTGACCTCCTCAAATGTGATAGAGTGAGGTTCAAAAGGAAGAATCATTCCCTTCTTTTTGTTTTGAGCATCTCCCTCTAGATTTTGTTTAATGTATTGAAATGTTAAAAGAGTTGTATCAAGATAGATAAACCTTACTACAAAGGTTATATTGCCCATTTTACTCTAGTCACAGAGCCAAATTCTAGCAGGATAACTCACCAGCTTCTTCGGTTAGAAAATCACGTTCATTATTTTCATCTTCCTTCCCTGTGCTATCTTCTGATACAACAGCCGGAGGCCTTCGCAAAGCTACAAATAGCGGAATACATTACTGCATGAACTTTAAATGTGTAGCATTTCAAAAGGACAGAGATTTAAGATGCTCACGCCTAAGAAAAGTGAGAGCCAGAATGAAACCAATGTTGTATAGAAGTATCATGCCACACAATGCCCCCACTCCTATCCAATACCAATATGGCCCTGTGAAATAACCACGAGACTTCAACACCGCAACTCCTAGGGATTCATTATTGAGTGAAGTAACCTTGATAGAAGAAAATGACAAAGACGAAGCAGCTTTAGTATCATCCCATCACGTCCAGACGGATACAACCTAGAGTCAATTACACTTAACTCCCCTAAAACAATGTGTAATTACACAAACTTCCCCTCTTAGTTTCATTACAAATACCCACTTTTTATCATTGAAATTTAATTGGAACTGTAAAATTATTAAAAAAAACTTCGATAATATCATCCATTCATGCGAGAACAATTTGAAAACTCACTAAATTCTGAATTATAGTATCATTTAACTATGTGTAATGAACAAAAGGAGGTAATTGTAATGTGGAAATAGGTTACAAGAAAGGTACGTGTAACTTCCAAATGAAGAACAGATATTTGTGTAATTGCATATAGTTAAAGGGAGGTGCTATAATTATTACTATGTATAATAGCTTACTTGTCTCCAACTTTGCCCGCTAAACTCGTTCACAAATATTGCATTTTCTGCATACATCAATGGTGAGCAAAAGTAAAACCATATCCACCACTTCCTTATGCTCTCTGGAAAGCATTGGCACATAGAGAAAAGAAAAAACAATCAAATCGGGTCTGTTTGGCTAAAAATCTGATCTTTTATATACATGTAAATTCAGTACCTCCATGCATTGTAAATTCAGTACCTCGAGAGAGACAGTAGCCACACAATGCAAAACTTATGAACAATACGGAGAAAGCCATTGTGTAGGCAGCAGTCGTGTTCCTGCCAATTGCCCCTATCATTCGACATAAGCTAGCAGCAGCTTGAATCTCAATCAAGAGCAGCAAATATTGTTTGAAAAATCTGCATAAAATAATTCTTGATTGATGCAACAGAAAGATTGAAGAATTCAATAGCCACATTATCCTAAAATTCACCTTCCGACATTTGGATCATATCCAATTTCATAGTAAGTAAGCAGCACAAAGACAGCCATTTCAACAACATTGACTGGGATCTTCACTATGAACTTGGGAATAGCATAAGCCCATGCAGGGTAAAAGAAACAATCCCTTTGCTTGTAAAAGACTGGAAGCTTTTGAATAGTCAATGCTACCTCAGCCAGTCCAATGAAAGTGGTTGTGGTGACAGCAAAGCATAGCGCACCAATAAACTTCCTTCCGTCATGTACACTGTTTCGTTTCATTTCCGTTCTAAGAAAGAGTGTCATTGCAATGATGGCCATGACAGCATACTAAAGGTAGACAAAAAAAATATCATCATGAATAAACATATTGCAAGATTACAATAAAGACAGGCTACAAAAAATGTAATAAAGCAAAAACTGACCTGGAGTAGCCTGAAGATTTGGACAAATGAGTTTCTCTTCAGTATCAAGAATTCCCTAGAGATGCACGCCTTTAGCAGGTCCCTTTTGCTAATACCATATTCTTTAGTTTCCAAAGCAGCTGGATGGCTCTTACTCTTGTCAAACGGCATTGCAAGCTCAGCTGTTAGCTTCTGTCCAACATGAAATGATTTATATGCTTCAGCAAATTCGTGAACCGTGATAAATCTGTAAGGCTTGTCATGCTGGGCCCAATACTGCTGCTGATCTTCTTTTGAAGTTACCTGCATCAGACAAAGGTTTACTTTTTAAGCAATAATTTTTGTTTCAAAATTACACATGCTTCCCTCACAACTTATCTCCACCTTATAATTACCCCATTATGCCGATCATTACATATAGTTAAATACTGTTACCGTTCACATTTAGCGAACTTTAGAATGATTCTTGCATGTGCAATGACTTTGTTTCTGTATCTTGATAAATTTTGCCAAATTTGATTAAATTTCGATGGTCAAGAAGGGGTATTTTTAATTCTAAAATCAAGAGGGGAAATTTGTGTATCTATACATAGTTACATGGGAGGACAGTATAGTTAATCCTTATTTTAAATATGTGATTAGAAAAACGAAGTTTGTCATATTTTTTTTCCTTGGGTTTGGGTGGAGGGAGGCTGATGCCTACTTGTTGCAAGAAGTCAGCCACCCCTTTCCTTTCAGGGCAACTGAAACCCATGGATTGGAAAAACTCGAGAACATTCTCACAAGGGCCCTGATAAATAATCAGTCCATCAGATATGAGAATGACATCATCGAAAAGATTGTATGTATCAGGCTCTGGCTGCAGGAGTGAAACAAGAGCAGTCCCTTTCATAGTATGAATATGTTGTCTAATACAATTCACAACTTGAAAAGTCGTGGAACTGTCCAATCCAGTTGATATCTCGTCCATGAAAAGTGCCTTGGCTGGTCCCACTAACATCTCACCTGTAAATTTGATTCAAAACGAATTAAATCAAAGAGATTAACTTCCACTTCATATAGAAAGTTAGCCCTGCTAGTCGTTTACCTGTGGTAACACATTTCCTCTGTCCTCCAGAGATCCCTGTAATCATTTGATCTCCAACCAAAGTATCAGCACAAGCTTCTAATCCCAGTATCTGAAGAGATTGTTAATTTTATTTCGATACATTATTTACTCATCCTGCATGATTTATTCGAAAGAATTGAGTTTAAGCTACCTTAAG
The DNA here is from genome assembly GCA_026212405.1 of Petrea volubilis. Taxonomy (NCBI): domain Eukaryota; kingdom Viridiplantae; phylum Streptophyta; class Magnoliopsida; order Lamiales; family Verbenaceae; genus Petrea; species Petrea volubilis. The sequence goes on along the minus strand of CM047871.1, from coordinate 3,605,001 downwards.
AATATAATCTGTGACAATGCTTTCTTCTTGACCTTCCATAGCTGCGGCCTGCATAATTAAAACAGCATATAATCTTAAAGAAATAATTACAGCTAGGGGTGTACATAAACATGCACAACCCGATCAAACTGAACCGATCCGCCTGTAAACTGCTGGTTGTATAATTTTAAATTATAACCGCGGTTAAATAATATTGAAACCCACCACTTTTCGGTCAGGTGGCGGGTTCAATATTTACAACCCGCCGAACCCGCAATCCAATTGTTGTATTTATACATATATAAGATATATATATATTCTATATGCATATATATATATATATATGTAAATGTGTAATACATTTATTTAGAATATATATATATTGTGTGCCTATATAAATTATGAATATATTCATAATGCACTTTCGCATGAAATTTCTTTTACCAAGTTATATTTTTATATACATAACAACTTTCGAATATAATTTATTAAGTACGTAGTATTCATTTGCATTATATTTTTTCATCTATTGAAATTTTATTTTTGGTATTTATTTTGACATTGCAATGTATAACAATATTAATAAGCTCCCTTTTTTTTTTTTGTCTTTTTGCCATTTATAGTGGATGTGTAGGTAAAAATAAATTAAATTGTGAATAATGTATATAAAACCCGCTAACCTACCCACCCAACCGCCATATAAACCGCACCCGCACAACCTGAACCGCTCGGTTTAACAAAATAATTGTACAATTATGGTTTATAATTTTGTTAACCCTCATATGTTGGGTAGGGTTAATTTTGTTTCTTGAAACCGTCCGAACCCAACCACATACACTTACAACACCCTCTCTTGTAGCTATATACAATTGCATGAATATCTCCTCTTCGTCTCAAAATTACACACGCTTGACATTAAAGTGAGAAAGAATAGAAAGGAGGCTCATTTCTGCTCTTATCATTCTTGACTTTCACTTACAAGATTACAATAATAAAATCAATTCATAATTCATTATCCATGAGTCAAGCCATGCTTACTTTCATGTACATATCAACATCAGGATCAGGCTTTATGTTGGCCGCTTTTTCTCTTCTCGACAACTCCGCCAGAAGTTCTGTGGATTTTGTCACGTGTATTATGTAAATCATTGTTTCCTTCTATGAGATAATGAATAACCATCAAGAGAGAGGGGGGGGGGGGGGGGGGGGATCAATAGTTGCTGACTAACCCTGATTGCTCCCCACTCCTTGACATCTTGCAGAGAATGCCAGTGTTTCTCTTACAGTCATTTCACCTACATGGACATCTTCTTGGCTTATGTAAGCTGCAGTTCTTTGGGGTACAAATTCATTCATGCCATGTCCATTATACGTGACAGTTCCTGAAAACTGGTCAGGCAAATGCAAACATCTTAGCTCGCAATCGTAAAATTATGTCCTAATCTGCAATCACAATAAGATTTATACAGTGGAAAATGGACGAACGGCAACATAGTTGATAAGTTGAAGCATTTTTCTTGGAGGGGTGAGGGGGGTGGGTGGATTTTTGAAAAATCTTATGAAAATGCGTGAAAAATGAAACCAATTCGGGTTTGAGGGAGACCTTTTTTGAAAAAATATATATAAATATATATATTCCTTTTTCATCTCCCTTTTTTGCTTGATTATTGATGTTTACCGACATATATATACAGACAAAATGCAATTTAGCCCGTGAAATTCAAATTTGGTACGAAATAATCATTTTAGCCATAGTGTGCTTCAATCGAGCGTATTGCAAATGGTTATGGTGTTCCATCAACAGTTTATATTCAATATCTGATACCTTTGCTGTATTAAATATTCAAGTATGAGTCTCACCCAATATCCCGATGCAGAATCGGAAAATCTCTTGTCAGTTCCATCGGATTGCATTCGAATTATGCACGAAAATAGCCGATTGTTTAGATCACGTGTTTCGGATTTGTAGTGATTTTTTGAATTACCGGTAGTTTAGGGGTTTGCAGAGTGTTCCCGGGCGGCGGCGGATTGACGGCGTTTGGTGTTGGGAAGAAGAAAAAAAAGTAAGAAAGGACGAGAAAGGAAATGAGAGGTTTTTGGGCTCGAACACTTGGGGCTTGGTGCCGGCGGTTTTGATGGTGTGGTGGAGTGGAGGCTGGCCATTAATGCACAAAAAGGGGAGAAGTGGATCGAACAATGAACAGGGAAGTGACTGTGTGTGTGTGTGTGAGAGAGAGAGAGAGAGAGAGAGAGAGATGAAAAGGACAAGAGAAAAAGAAAAGGCGGGGTGGCCGTGAAGAAAGAAGAATTCGATAAAATGATAATGTATATATAGTGGGGTATTTTAGTCTTTTCGTAGTTTTGCCAAAAAAAATTTAAATGGGCTAATTACATATGGACCCTATGTAAATATATGAGATCACAAATTGTACCCCACATGGATGAAATCGTGACATCTAGGCCCTAATAAGAAGTTTTGCTATACATACAACTCATCCCGCTAAAGTTCCACATCTTTTTAACGAAATATTTTTAAAGGATAATATTATTAGTACTCCAATAATTATTATTATTATTATTATTATTAAAATAGAGTTTAATACATTCTACCCTTTTAATTATCTGATATGTATCATTCAATCTGTAAACTACCAAATATAATACTTACTTCCCTCAATTGAATAATTAGATAAAATTGTCCTTATGCCGTTTCTATTTATATAATTTTTGCACTTAGCATCATAAATTCAATTCAAAATTCTTTACTGGCCATAAAAATAATTTTTTTAATTTAAGAAAATCATTACAGCTTAATTAGCAAATTGAAATAAATACTAAGTTAATAAATTATTATATTAATACTTGAAAATTAAACATGAGAAAATTGTTCTATAGAAATTAGTTTAAATATTTTGTAAATTATATATAACAAATATACATTTATATTTGTGTAAATATATTTTTGCTAAAATATATAATTGAGGGGTGAGGTAAAAAAAAGATAAATGATACATAACATATAATTAAGGAAGTAAAGTGTATTCAATGCTATTTTAAAATGAAATGACATTTTAGACAATTTATCATTAAAAAAATGAGAGTAAAGTGCTAATAACAAATTTTGAAGTGCGTGTAATAATTCCTTTTTCAAAATATGTGAAATTCAACTTTACCCTCTAAAAACTGCTAGTCAAGAGAATAATGAGTTAAAGACAAACAAAAACATATCATGATTAATTTTCCATTAATTAAAATTAAAACAAATACATACTTTATTTAATATATATATATATATATATGTGTGTGTGTGTATGTGTGTATTTTTTTTTCTACCCCTCACCCCATTGCCCCAACCCCCCTCCCCAATTTCTGAACATGAGGGGAAAAAAAATACACACTCGCACAACCATCGTGCACAACATTGACTCGATTTTTCATTTTTTCACTTGTTCGACATCAAAAAAAAAAAGAGAACCAAAGAAGTATAAACTTGTAACTTATATAGGAAAACCTTAAAATTCCATATAAAATCACAACATTTTTTTTTTAATCATTCGGTTTCGACTCATTGACCGACTAATCCGGATGACAACCACAGAAAATTATCCTCATTTTTTAATTTTCTTTCTTTTTTGTTTTAGAGTATGAGGGGAAAAAAATGAAGGACCAATGTGAAAAAATAAAATTTGAAGGACTAAAGTATAAAAAATATAAAATTTAAATGATTAAAGTGCAACTTAAACTTTTAATTGACAATTTTACCTCTCAAAATATGGTAGAAAGACTAAAATGAAACACTGCCAGAATTTAGAGGACTAAAATATTACAATTTAAAAATGAGAGATTAAAATGATTCTAATAGTAAATATTATGCACCAGCCGTGCCAGTTGTCCAATTCTTTTTTGAAAATTTTCATCTTATTTCAATATTTTTTTTCTTTGGGAGTTCCCACACTTTGAAGTTGATGAGGGACTGCCAAAAAGGCTTCGGTGGTCGAACAATTGATCACAAGTTTCCCAAAAGATTGTGAGTAATAGTGAGTGCATCCCAATTTAGTTAATATTTGCAATATTTTATTTATCAAAAAAAATATTTGCAATATTTAAGGTTCGTAAATTTTTTAATAGTTTTTAGAAATATATGCAATATGTATTTAATAAAGTAAATTATTTAATTAATTACTTTCTATATTATGGTTTGATTTAAATTTTTTAATATCATGCATATAACTTATAAGTCTGAAAGTTAGGTCTTTTAATTTTCCACTACATTTATCAGTTTTAGGATTATTTTCAGCAGTTTTCCCAATATATTCAAAGTTTAATAAAAAGTATGGAATTATTTATTAAGTTCGGATTGTACATGAAAAATTGAAACATATTTTCCTCATTCATACGTACATGTACTACACATTAAAAATTGTAAAAAGAATTTTAACTAATAGATATTACAATAGGGAGTCGATTACAATATTTTAGAGACTATTGATAATTTACCTTCAAAGTAGAATTAAGCTTTCCAGCCAAAGCCAACTGCAGAGCTGTCTTTCCAGATTTTGGAGGACCCAAAAGAAGAGTCATTCTAGAGAGAGAGAGAGAGATAATAACAACAACAACAACAACAATAAAATTTGTCTAACTTTAAAGAAAACATTAACAAGCAATTTGCAATTTCTATTATTTACCGGCAAGGCTTCAGAATTCCGCTAACACCACGAAGGATTGATATATGTCTCTTTCTACTAGGAACTATGTGAAGAAATGTACATAAATCCTTGAAAAGAAACACGAGTCAGATAAAAATCCAGACCGAATCCCCTACCCCATAATAGTATCTCATCTCCTACCCCACACTCTGGATGTGCGACACGTGTAAATCTTAAAGATTTACTTACCAAAAGAATGTTTGGTCCAATTAATTATATTTTTTCAGTTATCTAATTTGGTAAGTAAATCTTCAAGACTTACACGTGTCGCACATCCAGAGTGTGGGGCAGGTGAGGCACTATTATGGGGTAGGAGATTCGATCCGATAAAAATCATGATTTCAGAAAGAAAAAAAAATACTAATTATTAATAAGGGAAAAAACAATTTCCCCCACCCTCCAACCCATTATGCTTGTTTCTATATTTTTCTATATAATTTTTTTAATTACATTTTGCCATATGAATTATTCAATTTTTACATTTTACCTACTGTGTAACATATTTTTGACCCAAAATTTCATCAAAAAATGGACAATATTGGATATGTAAATCCTCTCATTCAATCTTAAGATCAATATTAATATCAATTAAAGAGTTACGTGTCCATTTTTTGAGGAGTGTTTGAGCCGAAAATAAGTCCAAGTGAATTAAATGTAAAACTCAGGTAGTACATATATATAAGTACAAAAAGTCAAAGACGGGCATATATAGTTTAAGAGCAAAGTGTTGTTTCCCGTATTAACAATGACAATTTTTACCTCCAAGATATTAGTGAAGAAATTAATGAAGCTAGGCAAAGCTCGGCTTCCTACGTGAGCTTCAGTTTCAACTTTCAAATCTTGAAATCTGACTTCTATTGTCGGCAATTCAATTCCAACCCTGGAAAAATAAAAGATTCATAGTCAAGATTGCAATACAAGCATATTAATGGATAAAAATTAAGTTTGAAGAAGTTATGTTATATATTTTATTATATTTATCAATATAAGTCATATGTAATAATGAGAAATTGAGATATAAAAAGCAAAAAAAAAAAAAAAAAAAAAAGGCAATATGGAGGTAAAACTAACACAATTATTAAACAAAATCCATCATAAATACTAAATTTATAATGAATTAATTTGTCATTGAATAAGATGAATTCTTGTAGTGATAGCTGTGTTGGTACCAAAATACTAACTTAGTCGTGGAGAACTATTAATTTGAGGGGGAGAAAATAAATAAATAAAGCATGCGTAGTTAAATATGTGAGAATTCGTAATCGATAGAATATAAAATGAACAAAAGCTAAATTATGGAACTAAAAATGATATTTTACCTGAAGGATTAATTATATATGTATTTGAATCAATGTACTCCAATAAGGCTTATGAAATACTCACTACAACAAATTTTAGTTTTAATAACAAATACTTTTGTTGTGAAAAGTACAATTTTTCGTTGCAAAATCTATTAACAATAAAATATTTTCGTTGCGAACTTCGTAAGCAAATCCTCGTTGCTAAAAGTTCATTGCAACGAAAAATCGAGTTCGTTGCCTATACATTGTATATAGGCAACATTATTGATTTCGTTGCCAACTTTTGAATGATTGGCAACAAATAATATTGTCACAAAAATTATATGTTTTACGTTCGTGAAGATAATATTTCATTGCTAAACGTCATATTATGAAGTTGGCATTTTTCTGAGATTTGCAATGATACATTTTATTGCAAAAAGTATGATTTTTAACAATAAAATATTTCGCGCCTCAAAATATTTTTTGGCAACCAAAATATTTGCTTACAAACACTTCTTTTTGTAATGAAATTATTAGTGCCTAAAAGTATTTTTTTCACTACAAATATATTTCGTTCCAAAAAACATATTCTAAAAATCAATCTTGATTCAAACCCTCAGTTAAGCCCCCCTTGCCCATCGCACGATTCGAACCCTCAATTAAACCCTGCCTCGCTTGCCGCATGATTTGAACTCTCAATGGTACATTTATGTTTGTCATGACTTGAACTATAGTTTAACCCTAATCACAAGGGAACAAGCACCCATGAAACAATATGCGCTAGCCTGGAATCGAACCCAAGTGTTGCGTGAGGCATGCAAGTTTGCTTGCCACTAGACCATGTTGATAATTTATTTATCTATTGCTATGCTTATACACTTATTAAATTTAGATAAGATTATAAATTTATTTTTTTTAATATTATAAAGTTATTACTTATCCTTAATTTCTATAATTTAACAACTCGATTTAACAAATAATTAAGTTTAGGTTATATTATAAATTTATTAAAAGTCCAACATTATTATTTGAAATTAAAAATACAAAACAAAATACCCTCTATTAAAAAATGAGGAATTGATAGATATTTTTTACATTGTTAAATTAATTTAAAAATCTATTAAGTAAAATTTAATTTCATTAGCTCTTCAAATATAAAAAAAAATTACAAGGTTTTAAGTATTCTCCTAAATATTTTAACAATTTAAAACGAAATTTTTGGTGTCTAAAAGTATTAAATTACTCACAACGAAAATTTTTGCAGTAAAACTGTTTAATTGTCTGCAATGAAACTTTTTATACTAAAAGCACTCACCAATTTGCAATGAAATATTTCATGCACAAATGTATTATACATTTTAGCATGAAATACGTTGTCCACAAAAGCTCACAATTATTTCTCAATGAAAAATTTAGTTCCTAATTTATCAATATACTTACAATGCTATATTTCGTTGCCTAATAAGGTACAAATGGCACAAATTTTTTCATTGTCAAAATTTTTATATGTTGACACGATAATATTTCATCACCGATTACTTAAAATTATTATCAACAATAAATTTCATTGCCTAAATATATGTATAACCTAGAATTATATTATGTTGCAAAAACAACAATATTGGCGATTTCTTCATGTTGTTTCTAAAAAAATTATTCTGTTGCAACAAAATATTTTGTTGTGAATTGTGAATATCATTGCCAAATAAATTACAAATATGACAGCTGAGAGAAATCATATTTTTTGTAACAATAAAAGTTTTTGTTCTAAAAGAATCATTAATAAACAATAAATACCATTTTTTGTTGCCAAAACTTAACTAATTGCAACGAAAAAAATATTGTAACAAAAGAAACCGTGACAAAGGTTATAATTTGTTACGGTTTCTATCCACTTGAATATTATCCAAATCTTATTTTCAATCGTAATTTACCCGTCGAGCTCGACTCTACACACACACGCTCGAGCTTGAGCTCAAGAACTTTGCCCATGCTTAATTTGGCTCAACTCGTTTGCACCTCTATGCACAACTGAAATTTGAGAATTGGTAACCAATAATTACCTGTCGATTCGATCCTTGAGCTTTGACAGAAACTTGTGATTGTGATCTTCTTCTGCAACGTTGACGAGCCTCTCAAGCAATTTCTTCCTTTCTTGAAAATCAAGATTTTGCACGTCGACTTCGGTGACGGATGATCCGTGCAGCAAAAGGGCTGTCCTTAAACGATCATATGTGGGAAGCTTTTCAATGGCGGCCCATTTCAGTGCCTGTTCATCATCTTCTTCCAAAGCTGCAGCTGCTGAAGCATTTCTTTTGAAGCTATTGCTTACTTTGAATATATCAGTGGGTTGCATTCTCAATATTGTTGAGACAGAAAACACCAAAGGTTCTTTATTTCTCTTTCTATTTACTATCTAGAACTAACTATTTATAAGTTGTTTCGAAAATAAATCAAGGAGATTATCTCTTTTTGGTTTTTAAGAGGCTTAGAAGCAGCATAAAGCATCTTATATTCTATAGAATATTAAGGAGCCACGGCAAAGTCCTTATAAAATATGTCACATTTTAATATTTATTCGATGTGATCATGTGAGATAGTTGACACTCTCTATCATGCCTAGGGCCCGAATATAATGGGAAATAACCTGAAGAATGAAATTAATATAACGGGAGACCCGATTACAATACAAGACTTAGACTGCTCTAATATTATATAGACATATTAGGGATTTTAATCTAATTTAATCCCAAAAACTAGCTCGTAAACTGAATTTTGACCAAGCCTATATAAAAAAGTAGGCCACATTTGAGGTTATGAGTTTTTTAACAAAAAAATATTGTCAAACACTTTTAAAGGAGTTACACATTTTCAAATTATGTCATAATATATTTTGAAAAAATCATAAATTTAGCCGGACAGCCTCTAAACTGAGCTCAGCTTCGGAGCTTATTTTCTTCCATTAATGCATATATGTGGATAAGAAGCTTTCATAGATTAGCAAGAAGGATTTTGCTAAGCTTGGGAGAGACAAAAATTTTCAACGCTGTACCCAGCCTTTGTTCTATTTATCCTAGAGTCCTAGTACCTAGAGATGGCATAATTCTTGAATTCCTGTCAATTTGAAGTCATTTTTTGGTACTTGCCCAGTGCATGCCCACTTAATTGTCAAAGACCAGATACAAATGGATGTAGGTAAATTTTTTATTAAGCTCAAACATATGCTGATCAAGTGGGTCTTAAATGCGTGGAGCTTAAAGTCATTTTTAGAGATGAAGCTCAAACTTGATCAGCTTGTTCTCATCGACTTGTTCGGAAGTTGAGCTCGAGCTAATTTCTGGGGAAAATCTGTTTTGGTTTAAATTTGTATGATATCATGTAGAATTCATTAACTATTGAAAATGTGGAGTCTAATTTGTTTTCTTATTAAGAATCTTTGTTGGAGATGAATTGACTCTAAGAATCGTTGGGATTGATTTATTTTTGAAGTAGCTTTCTCATTACAAATTTGACATAGCTCTTGTAATTTTGTAACACACTTTAGCAATAAAATAAATAATCTGGTGTGGCCATGGCCATGATTTTTTTCCTTTCTTTGTTTGGTTCACTCCTAAACATTAACAATATAATATTATTATTTTTCTTTTATATTGCTTATACATTCAAATAATAAACAACATTAATTTTCCAATACAAATTTATTATCAATATTATAACGTTGTTTATAATTTATATATTTTTAAAATATAAAAATATAAAAATAATAAAAAGTTGACGAGTTGAGTCATAAGCTTTTGAACAATTTTATGTGAACTTGAGTTTGTGTCATTATGGAGCTCAAGCTTGAGCTCGAATAGGTCAAGTCGAGCCGGCTCATTATCCGTATTTTTTAATGAAGTACAAAAATCTTTTAATAATTATTTAAGTCATTGGTGTCAATGGACAATTGGTGTGTTTGGAGTCTTTTGAAGTATAGTGAAATTATAAAAGCACCCTCATGTGTCAGAAGTTATCATTACCCCACCCCCACTCCCCTAATTTGAGGGGGGTCAATATTAAGTGTAACGGAATTGATAAAATATCATTTTTGCCCTTACTTAAATTAGGAAAAATTACAGTTACAATCCTACGGTATATATGATGAAATTACAAGAAACAACCTTACAAATAGGAAATTATTGTTAACCCCCTAACTTGTTTAATTATCATTTTAAGTAGTGTATATTGTCTATTTTTATGACTAAATACTAATTTTTATGATATGAATCACAATGATACTTTTAGTGTTCGTTTGTTGCTTTTTTTGAGGTGTTCATATGATTTTTTAGTCTTATTACTAAAAATTGAGTCTTATATGGTTGGCGAATATCGTTTTATCAGCATATCGTGTACTATATAAGCAAACCCTCACATTGCTTTCACACACTAGTTAAAACTTAATAATTCGGTAAATATACGCATCAACCATCAATGTTTTAATCAACAGGTTTGTAAAAATAATAGAAATATTATATTTAACCCCTTGTAATTTCAACAAATTATAGTATAGTACCCCAAACTATGAGACACAATAACAAAAATATCCTTGAGGGTATTTTTGAAAGTTTATATAGGTTGACTAGCTGTCAACGTTAATCGAACTAACGATGGGTGCAAATTTTTAGACGACATAACATTAAAGGGGTAATGATAATTTTTTATACATGGGGGTGTGTTTTTTGTAATTTTATCATACTTCAAGAGTGATAAGTGTAAATGTATAATTAAATTATATCTGATTTTCATCTCACACTCTCATCAAGTTTGTCTAATATATTAGTATTTATATGTCGGCTCGACTCATCTCGAACACCTCATCAATGTATTCATATTCAAAGGAAATAAATTCAACAACTTGAATTAAAGAAGAAAAAAAAGGATTAGTTTTGATTTGCCCTCTCAAAAGTTGACTTAATAAAATCCAATAATGTGTGAACCAAAAGCATCACAGGTTTCAGTTTTGTTGAATTAAACCTACTCATGACTCATCATAAAATAGGGAACTAAATATGTTTGAGGAGCCTATATTATGGGACCAAAAAATTTAATTTTCTTAGGTGAGCCCTCTACAATAGTGCATGTTTACTTTAGGAGTGAGAGTCGCTTACTTTTTTGGGTCTAAGTCCAAGGCGGCCTATGCCTAACCCCTGCCGTTGTTTACTCTTGTTGTCGAGGCTGAAGATGGCTGCTAAATTGTGTTGAAATCTTAAAAAATTAGTTTCCGATTTGACTAGCTTAAAAGCCAAAAAAAAAATAAGAAAAAACCTCAAGATGGCTGCTGAATTGTGTTTGAAACTTATCACTATGAATACTAGTTATTCAAATAGTAACGTGTGGTTTTATTGTATAATACTTTTTGGTTCTGATAATTATTAATACTTAATATAATAGTTTGATTTTTGTCAAAGAGAAATGATATAATTGATTGATCAATATATAATTAATTAATTTTATTTATCCAAAAAAATACTAATTAAAAATTATTGACGTAATAGTTTAATTTAAATTTGAAAGTACTAATGTGATGGATTAATATGCGATTGACTGCTTGCTACATAAGAGAGATCGGAAGGACAGAATTAATAACCTTCAATGGTAAAAGTGCAAACAATTCATATGAATCGACACTTACCAAACCCCCCGGAAAATTAATTCTTTATTTGTATTTTTGTTTAGCCTTGTACCAATTCGTATTGTACTCAACAAGAAAAAAGAAAATTAGTCGTATTATATTAAATGACAACGCCAAAATTATCTTTGAGAAAAAGTTGTTTATCATTGAGAGTTCTGAGCCCGTCTTCAAGACATTGTCTGGGGTCTTGCCTTTGTCTCGTAATTATTAGATCCAATGAACTGATTTTAAAAGAGTATCAATTATATATTTTTTTTTTTTTGAATACATATCATCGGATTACATCAATGACTCTTCGAGTACAAATCAAACTATTACATCATATTTCAAACAATATCATTCACAAACTATAGATAAACTGTTACAATAAACTACTATTAAAGTAGGATAATAAACTACCATAAAGGTAGAAATAAAGTCCACACATTCATTGGTGGGAATCGAACCCAAAACCTTTAGAATCTTGGGGCCTCAGTTTTGCCAGTTGAGCTAGGCCTCATCGGCGAGTATCAATTATAATTAAATATTATAAATTTAAATATGAAAAAAGTGTGATCAATCATCACTACTTTTATTGCAACTAAATTGTTATTATGCCACTAATTATCTAGTAAAATTATTAATTGCCTCTACCATTAAGTTGCTTTATAACACGTTAAAAAGTGATTTCCATCGAATAGATAAAAAATAAAAGGGCTATAACAACAACAACAACAATAATAATAATAACAATAATAATAATTCCTACATTATCTTCTATTTATTATATCAGTAGTATTGTGTGTGTGTATATATTAATAATGTTAGTATAAGTGATCAAAAACTAGCATATTGAATCGATAACCTAAAACCAATTCTTAATGTACATACAAGGAAAATTATTCTAGAGTATGAGTAACCTTAGTCACATACAAAGTTGATTTGTGGTAAAGTTCTCTAAATTGAATATTTATATTTTATATTAAGCAATTGAAATTAAAAAGAGAGGTCATATTAGTACTCTAAATTTTATATTGGAATGTAATTTCCATTATTTAACTAATTATTATTTAGTTTCGTGCCAAACCACGAGAAATAGATATTTTATAAAAAATAATTTGATAAAAATAAACCACCTTTTATATAACATATATTCATAAATAAATATATTAAAAAGTTGTATAATAATAAGTTATGTTTGATCTCGATATTAATCTATCTACCTATATATATATATATATATATATATAATTTAGAAGTCTTGAGACTATCCAAGTCAGCCCATATGTGGATAGTCTCATTTAATTCTATATATTTTGCTATGAGTGAAATTCAAAATATTTTTTCTATATGAATTTAAATAAGTATATTTGTGATTTATATTTATCCAAAAGAATCCAATAATTATCAAGTATTTAAAACAAGATGGAGAACATTTAATGCATATGAAATACAAAAAATTAATATTTTATCAACAATATTTATCATTTACTTTACTAATAATTAAATTTTGATCTACATAAATTTTTTAAAAACTTCATTGCCTTATTAATTATCCAAAAATTAATATTGAAATTAAAAATATTCCATAATTATGCAATTTTCTAATATATTTATCAATTTATTTTTCTAAAACTATTTTCTATGATATAAATTTATGAATATATATATATATATATATATATATCTATTTTTCGTGCATTGGCACGCGGTTAAATAATAGTGTCGTGTATACACATATTTGGATAGTTTCAATGAATTTCATTTTGCCACGTGTGGAATTTTATTATTTATTTTAGTTTAAATTTGGATAAGTATATATGATTCATTATCTTGAACCAACAAATCAGTGCTAATCAAAAAATCCAAGAAAAGATTATATTATTAATACTTTGTTCAATAATTTCTCCAAAAAATTAGCTACAAGAAACACTAGTAATTTGGATTCTTCCTATTCACTAAATATTTATATCGGTATTTCTTCTTTTCTTTTTTCTCCAATAGAAAACGTTCTAGATTCGTCTAGTCATTGCTAATCTCTCATTGAGATTTATTAAACATAAATTCTGTCTTACTCATATTTTTCTTTTTTTTGTATATGGGCATCACAAATATTTCACTTTTCATGATGTTTTCAAATTAATTATTTGATCATTTCCATCATTTTTTGTATTTTATTCTTTGTTTTTGTTCTCTTATAATTTTGTTATTGAAATTTGTTATTATTTTCTTTTATTCAAGTTTTGTTCTTAAATTTTATTTGTTATCATTATTTTTTTTCATTTAATTTATTGCCCTGTAGTAAGAAGAAGTTTTTTCAAGTTTCTTTGAGTATTTTGCTTCAACGATCCCAATTAGTTTGTCGTGTTTTTTTTTTTTATATTTTCATTTGTGTGTATTTGTTCCCCTCATAAAAGTCATATATGATGCTTTCAAGTTAGTTTTTTTTTCCCTTTTTTTAATAATTTCAACCACTTCTCTTTATTTTGTTATTTCTTTATGTTTTATTATTTTATTCTTCAAAATTTTTATTGATTTGTTTTATTTAGGTTTTTATAAATTTAGTTTGATTCTTTTTTTTTCCTTTTTGTTCAGTATTTTTTATACTATAATAAGAAAGATTTTTCTAACTTTAATATATTTTTTTTTGAATGAAGGTAGTCTATTACAACCAATCAAATATATATATTGATATATATCCCTTTATGTGTATTTTTTTAAATCTAAATTTAATTTTAATTTTTTTTACATTTAATATTTTTAGTATTTAAATATTCTCCACAAACTCTACTACGGTTTGAATTCCTTATAATCATCAAGTATTTGTATTAATAACAAAAACATTTTGAATTCGTTTAGCCATTTGCTATTAAATTTCATTGTATGCTAAGTTATTTTTCTCTTTTATTTTCCTTTTTATATTCATGTTGCCATATTTTTCATTTTATATTTCATATTTCGCTTCTTATTTCATTTTGTTTTACATGTTTCAATTTTTGATGATGTTTTTAAAATAAATTTTTTTGATCGTTTCTAGCACTGTTTTGATGATTATATTGTCCCATTATTCTATTCTTCAAATTTGTATTTAATTTATTTGTTCCAGCAGTTGTTGATTTAGTTTGCTTTGCATTTATTATTACTTTCATTCGTTTAATTTGTTGCACGACAATAAGAAGGATATTCTCAGATTTCATTGCATACCCTATTTCCGCCATTCCACTTAATTTGTCACTTCTTCCTATATATTTTATTCATTCGTACATATATAATTCCAGTTTTTTTTTTTTCTTAAAACAAAAGTTAATATATGATTTTTTTAATATTTTCTACCATTTTTTTTCTGTATTTTATAATTTTGTTTATGTTATCTCATTGTTTTATTCTTCAAGTTCGTTACTAAATGTTTCATTCGAATTTTAGTAAGTTTAAAATAATGCAACAGAAAAAAGGACTCTCTAATTATATACAAAAGGTGATATATTACAGAAAATAAATGTCGTCATTCAATTTGTAAGAAAAATATCACACATTAACTTGAGTACTTGACATATATTTAATAATATTTCTGATAAAGTTATACGCTTTAAAAGTTTGAGTATAAGAACATGGAGTCAACACACTTTATTTCAATTTTTAAATTCTAAGTAAGAAATCCTTAAAATATAAAGAAAACTATTATTATATACTAGAGATTATAGTGGGTGGTATCATATTTCAACTAAATTATACATTCGTAAAAGTTTGCTCATGTATAAATTTTTTACTTTGAGTTTACTACAAAATATTTTGCATTAATTAACAATTATCCATCGATCTCTAATTAAGTTTTGTTTACAAGCTTATATATTTTTAATTTACCATTCTTTCTATTACTATAAAAATCATATATTATTTGCTGTATTATAAAATAGTAGTATCATGTGCCTAGGCACGGGGCCAGGGCTAGTGTTTATATAATTAAGGAAACAAAGTTTTTAAAAATTTATGTAGAATCAAAACTTTATTTATTATTAAATTAAAATATAAATGTTATAAATAAAATCTTAATCTTGTATTTTATTTGAATTAAATTTTAGTCCATCTTATTTGCAATGCTTGATAATTGTTGGGTTCTTTTGGATTAACATAAATAACAAATATATTTATTTAAATTCATATAAAGAGTAATTGAATTTCAATCATGGCAAAATAGAATTAAATGAGATTGTCTACATATACACTTACTTGGATAGCCTAAAGATTTCAGAATTATATATATATATATATATATATATATATGTATATGTATTTATGTACGTACGTACGTATGTATGTATGTATATAACTAAAATGCTCGTTAATTTATAAAATATTATTTATATTGTTTTTGAATGACAAATATATCCTTCACTTTAATATGCATCTTTCTTTCATTTTTGCATTCATCTGTTGATGGTGAAACATATGAAAACATACTAACCCCCGCCCCCGCCCCCCCAACAAAAAAAAAACACTCTTGAAGTAAAGCTCAGCTAGTATTCAACCCGACACCAATGCACGAAAAATAGATATCTTTATGTATATATTTTCATAAATTTCTATTATAAAAAATAATTTGATAAAAATAAATTATTTTTTATAACATTGATGCGGTCGGTTTTTGGTTCGACCACGTGTCGGGATCCAAAGCGCTCCGGACGATAATACTGGTGGCCCACCTATCAAAGAGGGAGGAACGCACATGGGACTAGCTGGTTTTGCCACAGCGTAGGCTCTCCAACGTTCAAGCCAGTTGTAGAGTACTTGGAGGAGATGATGAACAGTACATGAAAAGTTCTCTTTCTTATCAAGAATGAGTGCGTGAATCTTTTTTTTTTTCCTTCTTCTTACCCTTGGGTGAGAGTGAGGCGCCCGGATATGACATGGTTGGTGGGAACCGGCTAACTCCCTGATATGAGCTGTATGAGCATGTGCTTTTTGTCCCCTTTGTAACTCCCATTGACGGCTGCTCTCACGTCTCATTAATGGGGGGCCTTATTGTCATTTAATGTGTATCTTTGGCATTTATGACCAAAGATTGCATTTATAACTTGGCATTTAATGCGCTGGAGACCGATGGGATGAACCCATGTGCCATTGGGGTGTGTTAGGTGGCGGTAGGTGAGACCTACCGTTAGTCGCCAGCTAGATTCCTCCCTCTTGGGCGTCAAGCTGCGCAACGGCCAAGTATGGGACTGCATGCTCTACACGGACGCATTCGAGGGCCAATTACACCCATAAGCTCCTCGTGCCCTTGGGTAAACCAGGAGTTTGCTTCCCACGGGGAAGCACCCCGAGGCTCATTTACTGGGCTGGACGTCTTCGAGGGTCATGAGTTATTTCGAGGGCTCCCCGAATAGCGTACCCATGCCTTATGACAGCTGCAGGGGCGGCCAGCTTAAAAGCTCGTTCGAGGACAGCCCGACATATTGAGGGCTTTGACCCCCCACTTGGGTCGTTTGGGGTTATCTGCTGACGTGGTGTGATGAGGTGGCACCTGGCTAATTATTAGTCCCCCCACTTTTGATTGTGACGAGGATGTCAGCTTTCAAGAGTGACTTGTATTGCGGGGCGCCAGGTGTCCTTTTAGTTTTTGAATTTGAAATGCCAACAGGGCATGAAAGGTCGCGCTTTTCCAATTTTGACAGCCCACGCGCCTGTTTGGGAGACATGGCGCGCCCCTACCCATTAATTTATGGCGGCGAAAGGTTATGATGGCAAGGGGCGTGTCTCTTGTCATAATTGCTGCAGGCTTTATCGCTACAGTGGCCAAGGCGTTATAATGGTTAGTAGTGTTTCCTGTATCCCTTCTAAATAGTTGAGGGTTTCATCCAAAGTTGGTTTTTCCCTTCACATTCACCCAAAGCATTCGTACGAGCGTTGGAGGCAAGACTTTCAAGGGATGCCATTGTCGTCGTTCTCAGCCTTCATCATTTCCAGGTGAACTCCTTTTCCCTACTCTTCATTCTTAAAAACTCCAAATCCAAAGACCCTAGCCACTATGGGTCCGAAAAGGAAGATATTGGATGATTTAAATCCAATGCCTGAGGACTTGGTGGCGGAGGGGGAGGTTCGCCTTCCCTCCCAGCCAGTTTCAGGCCTCGGGTTAAGTCACGCCGCAGAGACCACCAGGGCGACCCAAACCAGGGCGCCGTAGAGTGAGGGCCTCAGAGGGGAGGCGCCGGGCAACGCACCAGAGAGGGTTCGCCCGAGGCAGAAGAAGAGATCTTAGGGACCCGTTGGAGGGGATGCCAGGCCCAGTGGATCCCCTGCCAAGAGCTCGAAACCACGGGGTGGAGGAATGGGTAAATTTCAAACCTCTTCGCTCCACCGGGATATTTCTAGCAACATTACTCCGGTCGAGATGGAGAGAATTCGGGAGGAGTTTGGAGTCCAATTCCCCATCCACATGCTCAGCCCTGGGGAGAATATGGTGGAGCCCCGCGAATGGTGCACTGCTTTCAACATTCACCACTTCGAAGCGGGGTTGCGCCTACCCTTATCCCCAGAAATTTGAAGGCTGTTGGAGTTTGCTGATGTGTGCCCTAACCAACTAATGCCTAACTCCATCATGATCATCGTCGCCTTCGTGGTGATCATAAAATACCTCAAGGAGGAAGCCAGCCCGGCTAATTTTCTAGAGTTTTTCCGATCGAATGAGTCGGTTAGGTCCGATCGAGGCGAATCGGCTGAGGATGAGCCTGGTTTCCTGTATTTGTCTGCCCGTTCGGCTTTCTCGAAAGTGCTGGATGACTTTAAGTCTGATACATGTAGAATATTTGATAATAATAAAGGTTACAATATGCAGAAATATTTGATAGTAATAAAGATTACAATAAAATCAAATTTAACCTAGATGGCATTTTAATCTTAAAAAATTAGTCAAATATGTTCAAACTTTGACCAAAAGAGTAAAATATAAAAAAACGAAATAAAAATTTGACAATTTTCGTTACAAACTCCAACAATTGTAGATAGAATGTTGAAATTATAAAATATTTATAAATTCTAAAATTTGTTTGGTAACCTTCCAAAAAAATGAGGATTTTATTTATAATTCAAGCAAATGTCAATACACTACAATGTACTTATCTCTACATACGTATATACATGATTCACATATCACCTCAAAACTTCCTCGTTTCTTGACCAAATCAGGCGGGTGAGTAGCGTAAATTGATCAACTCGACGATAAGAACACAACGGTGGTGATATTTTGGGGCTTCTTCGGCTGTAAAATTGCCAGCTGCGGCGGTGACGAAGAGAGGCGGCGGTGGTGACGGGTTTTGCAGTTCCGGCTGCTTTTCTCTGGCGAATCTTAGTTGGGTCTTGATCGGTTTCAGGCGTAGAAGCTTTCGGTGGAGTTATTTTCAGGAGAAGGGTGGTGGAGAATGGTGAGATTGAGCGGGAACGTGGTGGTGGCGGGTTAGGGCTCGCCACTGTTTTTCCTAAATTAAGTCCAAATCGTTTGGATTTTCGTTAAAAGGGTTGAGGGGTTTTACTCCTCTTAGCAAGGGGCACCCCGTGGTGGTGTTGGAATGTTTCCCGGCCACAGAAGCGGTGGCCCGACGGCGCCAGATGGTGGCCGGCCGCGGCGACTTTGGGGATGGAGATGATGGTGCCATATGTCAATTCTGTTGGGCAAGGAGATTGGGCCATGAATTTGGGTTTCATTAATCCAATCGGGTAATGTATTGGGCCAAACGGACTTTTGAAAGAATATTTTTTTGGGTTGAAATATGGTGTGAATTCTCTTGACAAGTGCTTGTATTTAGGCCTAAAAATTATTGGATAATTGGACTTTATTAGTATAAACTTCAAACAGTTAAAAGTCATATAATTAATTTAAATGGATTTGGGATTTAGTTTTTAGGACATTTTAGATCCTAAAGACTTGATTAAGGAATAATTTGAGATAAAAAAAAATGTAAGGATATCTTGGATCTTATTACTTGTAGAATGATATAGAATTGAGGTATATCATTAAGATAGCATCGAAAATTCGTACAACTAGATATGTTGTGCTAATCTAGGTACTGTATGATTATATAGTAGCATTTTGAACTTCTTGTTAATTTGGTGGTCTTATATGTTTGGGAATTGAGGGCGTTACATAATCAGTAGCAAATGAAGCAATATCTATCAATTTCATGTTAATGGTCTCAAAAAAAAAAAAACATTATTTGGCATTTTAAGATAGATTAACACAATTATTATTCATCATGTCTAAACAAAACTTTTCAAAAAAAATATTTAATACAATAAATTGCAAGTATAATGTCTTCTTATCATAACAAGGAGTCGAATAATCATGTTTGGATTTATTCTTACTAAATTAAGAACTTTTGGTTACGTCTCTAAATTGCTATACCATTGCTCCAATTACACTTGAATTTTTGGATTTATTTTTGAAATTTCCCCTTTACTTGAAAAATAAAGAGTTTTAGTTTCAAAAAATCTTAGTCTCAATTTGGAGATTGTTGATTTGTTTTTTCATTTGGTGAAAAAGTAAAATACTTCAAATAGATTTTGTAAATCATGTATGATTTAGGAGGAAAATTAATATTTTTAGGCTGACAATTTTGCCCTTACAAGAAGTCAACTCCAATAAATTTTTTAGCATAAAAATGGTGATGGTGCATTCATGCCAAAATTAAAGGTTTTCTAGGGTGCAATCTGCTATTTCTTTTTTATAATGGTGCAAAGTAATTATTTAAAATGTTTCCAGAGTGCAAAGTATAAATAGCCCAATTCACAACTGTATGTCAGTAAATTTAAAAACTTAATAATTATAAAAGAAAAAAAAATATTATTAGTAGAACGAATATAAATTTTGAGCCATTAGAATGGTATTATCTGGCCGGGTCAAAATAATTGTAAAAGTAATATTTTATACATATATTATATTTATGTTATAGGAATACATAATTTATAGGGAAATGAGGAAATAATTTGATGTCCATTGAAACATGACTATATCTCCTTTCTAATAATAACTATAATACAAGTTCAAAATATTCTTTTTTGAAAAAGAATAAAAAGAATAATTTTCATATCGGATTAAGATTTCAAAAGAAAGGCGTTGGCTAGTACTGTTAATCCCAAACTTTGGTTTAAAATTGCTTCTTTATCAAGATATAGGGGCAAAACTAGAATTTTAAAAAAGATTGGGTGTCAATGATAATTTTTTTGATGAGTAACACGTATCAACTTGCTCTTCAGGTTGCAGCTAACCATTTTGCCTCATCCTATATGGCTGTGATTTGTCTGTACAGACAGTTATCTATGATTTTTCCTAAAAATTATAATACTTCTATGCACAAGATAAGTTTGGACATCACGAAGAACCAAATTTTATATATCAAATTTAGTAGATTTTGATTGTATTTCTTCTGAGTCATGGAGGCTCAATTGGCTTGCAAAGATATCTCCAATAAAAGGAGATATCAGGGAAGTATTATATTATTGAAAATCTTTATAAAAGCACACTTTTTCTAAGATCTTTTCCTTCTCTTCAGGATAGAACACCAATTGCAACGATTTTATAGACGGTTTATTGGGATAGATGTAGATGAACAATAACCCAGGACCGTATAGAAAGTTTTCTTCTCATATGGCTTGAGAAAATATGATTTGATTCGAAGTTCTGTCTATGTGTACAGTTCTAATAAATTAAATGTCAAATGGCCTCTGCAAGACTACAACCAATTAAACTATGATTTCAAATTTTTTTTTCCATTTTTTTCACTCAAAATGAAAAAAAAATAAATCTGTACTCATAACTCAAGTTGGATGTAGTAATTAGTCACGCACAATATTCTACAACTTACAAATATTAATCGAAATACCACACACATACACTCACCGAAAGGCAATTACTAAAAAAATCTCTTTTTTTTTATACTATCAATTAAAGACACCCTACAAATATAAATCAGAAAGCCACAAACACACTCACCCAAAGAAAAATGGGACCAGACGAGAGAGTTCAAATCCAAGATTTTAATGATACCAATTTCATACACTCACCACTGGGCTACAATTCCAATAGCGAGAAAATCTCATTGGTCAATGTATTTATGGTAAGTTATTTACATTTCCTAGATTATCTAAAATCATTAATATAAATCTTTCCCCAGTATTGTGCATTCCCCTTAAATAGAGTAGAAACTTTCTTATTCATCTCTCACTAAGAATTTTGAATTAATTTGACAAGTATGTTGTAGATTTTATTTGAAGTATGCTCGTGAAAACTCGTGTTGTTGGAATAGTTATAATTAAAGAAATTAAAGAAAAGTTAAAGTAGTTGAATTGGCAGACCTCGAGTGTTTTTTGGTATCAAAATAATGATTATTTATCTTTAATTTACTTTAATAATATTAAAAATTTTGATTCTACATAAATTCTTAAAAAAAATTTCTTGCATTTTGTATACTAAAATTAATATTGAAATCAAACATATTCTATTATTATACAATTTTTAATATATTTATTTATCAATTTATGAATAAAAAAGACCATTTATTATTTTTATAATAAGAATTTATGACAATATATACATAAAGAAGGGGAAATTTTAAATTTGTCCCATAAAATAGTATTTTTTCGAATTTTGTCCCATAAATTACGAATTTATCACATTATGTTCGATAAATTGCTAATTTTCTCAATTTAAGTCATTTTTGTCAAATCGTTATTTGGACATGTGTGCGTGTGGTGTTAAAGTGGGAGCAAAATCCATGGATTAATTGCATTTTAACCCGATATCACTTGAAATTTTGAAAAAAAAAAAGCCATACAAAAAAAAAAAAAAAACTCCTCCACTACTCAACAACCTCTTCCTCTCTCCTACCTTGGCCACCCCTGCCCCCGAAAAAAAAAAACCATAGTTTGAAACTGGATTTTGATATGTGTATGTATAGATAAAAGTAGGGTTTTAATTTTTATGAATATGAGATTTTATACATATACATATATATATACATATACATATATTTGAAATTAGAGTTTGTGTTGGAGAAGGGGAAAGGAGGTTCGGGGTAGCTTGGGTTGAAATTTGTGGTGGGGCATGGTGGTGGAGAGAAACAGTGGTGGGGTAGAGAAATGGTGGTGGTGTTTGGGGGTGGGGGGGTGGGGGG
Source organism: Petrea volubilis (assembly GCA_026212405.1). NCBI lineage: Eukaryota > Viridiplantae > Streptophyta > Magnoliopsida > Lamiales > Verbenaceae > Petrea > Petrea volubilis. The sequence continues at coordinate 3,582,224 of CM047871.1, read as the reverse complement.
GGGGCAATAGTGGGGGAGGGGGTGTTTTTTTTGCTTTTTCTTTTGTGTATAGTGTTTTTCTATAGATTTCAAATAACATGGGGTTAAAATACGTACAATTAATCCATGAATTCTCCCCCACCCACTTTACGGCCACGTCAAGATACGTGATTTTGCCGTTAATAATTTCATAGAAAGGATATAAATTGAGAAAATTAAAATTTAAGGGGTGTATTATTTTTTCCACATAAAAAATATCTATTTCATGTGCCTTAGCACGAAACTAAATACTAGTTAATTTTTTTAAAGATGACTACCTCCCCCACCCCCCACCCCCCACCCCATAAAAAGGGGGAATAATTGATCCCAAGGGCTATTTACTAAAATCAAAATAGAACTAAAACATACGTGGAATTCATTATGGCTAGATTATATAATCAAATCTCATAAAATCAAATCCGCTATAGTATCCAATCACTAAAATTGGACAATCCTTTCTTTAGTATAATTTTTCGATTATATCAATCAAATATATCCGTCTGATTCTAGCAATCAATATAAGATTCGATGAACGCAAAATCTAAAGTACTATATATTATGTATCTATGAACTTAACGAGACATATATTGATCAATAGAGTCTAAAGGGGGGAAAAAAAAGAGTACTTGGGGATTTGATTGATCTTAATTCTTAGCCATGGATCTGATGTGCAAAACTATTATTGTGATTGCATTGTTGATACCAATATCTGCAGGTCAAGCTTCGACTTCTTTCAAGAAATGCTTTTCGAGTTGTAGAGAGGATTGCTTCGCCGGCGGAGGTGATGGCTTGTCGTGCATATTAACATGCACTGCCAAGTGCAAAAAGGGCGAAAAAGCTGGTGGGCCCAACCCTAGCAAGTATGGTTGTGTGCTTGATCAATGCCCTTGATTTGATGACGGTGAGTAGGCTCTACGCATACGTTAAACGGTTCATATTACAGCATATTGTTGATTATTTTAAGGAAAAAAAAATACCTACTTGCAAAATATAATATAATTTGAGTCAGTTGGTCAGTATGTGAAGTCCAAACATCGAGTTCATACAAAAAAAATTCTATTGTATCCATTTGCCCCCTGTTAAAATTGACATGATGTTTGCTGGATAATTATACAAAATTTTCGACTTAGTTCATTTTATTTTAAAAAATTAATATTATCTCAATTACAATATATGTCTAAAAGATTAAGGGTAACTTAGTTAAAAGTAAATAATTATAGCGCATTTTAAAATGAAAAATTGGTGGAATAATATTTTCGAATTGAACATTCCTTTCATGGTTTTGAGGATATAATATTTTTTAAGGAAATTTTAGTATCCCCTTCCCCGTCGCCCCATCCAAAAATAATAATAATAATAATAATCCCTCAAGAAAAGAGAGAAAGAAAAAGAGTATGCTAATTCAAATGCGATTGAAGAATCCAATACGGACTGATAATAAACAATAGTTGAAAATCTAAAACCCAACAAAGATATATCCTCAAATAAAAATAAAACGTGCACACAACAATGATTAATAAAAAAAATACTACTTGATAAGTATAAAGGCAATTTATAAAGTAATCGCAAATTTATAAATAGATATTTAGTCATTAAATATAATGTATCATTTTGAAAAATATATGTATATCTTTTAATAAATGAAATACTTCAAAAAATAACAACTAGTGCATCAGTTAATAAATGCTAAATGTTACTATCTATTTAAGAGATTTCATTAATATTATATATAGGTAACAATATTGATTTTATTTTAACTAGGATGTGATTGTTGATAAATCGAATTACTTAAATGCATATGTAATTCATTTATTTTGTATTATGAATATTCATAATCGAATTTGATTTATAAGATTTTAATGAGTTAAATATATTAAATGTCAAGTTGATTTGGATCAGATTCATATTAAAATTTGCTTCATCACTATCCATATATAATAAATATATATATTGTTGATTGGGATAAGTTTGTTAATCCATTGATATCAAATATTGGCAGAAGCAAAGCGTGAAAGGTTCTATGCAAAGGCAGGACCAAGGAGAATAAAAGAATGGATAGCATCATGAGATGTTATTGTGATTCAATTAGTATTATTGTGTAGTTTTGAAGTACTTGATCAATATTATTATGTAATATGGACATTATGAATATATTCCTTTATTGTGTTTATTATGTTCATTCAGGAGTAACGAAATGCAAGAGGAAAAATAAAACATGTAATAGACTTATATAAAGGACATTAGATTAATTAATTTTGCAAAATAAGAACAAATGTGATATATTTTCATTTTCCACTTACTTTTCCTCACCAAAATTCTTATTCCAAACATAGCATAAGAAAAAATAAGAAAAAAAAAATCCCACAATTTATGTTAATATAAAATGATAAGTTTGTCTATTTTCTTAATAACAATTATCAATTCTTATACGAGTATTATTGTCCACAGAAAAGTTTGAATTTTTTGAAAAAGGATAAAATTGGAGTTCCGTTATAATATTTTGCTTACATAAGCAAATCATGATATATTAGTAACCGGAATACACTACCTGTTAGCCAAACCCAAGCCTCAAAGGAGGTATATGTAATTATTCATACTTAAGGGATCTAACTATAATTTGACCGAACCTTAGGGGATCTAAATGTAATTTTCCCTTTTAATTTTAAAAAGTAAAAATTTCCTAGTTTGCAATTTATATATCTAACAATTTTCAAGAAATTATTTCTCATTATTTATATATATTGAAATTCAATTTTGGAACTTTTTATAAAAATTAATTTACTAACCATCGTGGATATAAATCTGAACGAATTTGAAGAAATATAATTTATTAAAAAAACCCATTCAGTTTCCTAAGTTTTTTAATCTAGAGGGTTAAGGAATTTAGCCATAAAAATTAATTGTTGAGCTTTCTTGTATGGCAAATTTGTGAAATGAATTTCTAAGTTTAAAAAATAATTTCATGGGGTTTTTTTAATAGTATTTTCCCTGCATTTTATTTTTAAAACTAATTGATGGAGACTAACCATGAAAGGGCTTATATACTGAGATTTTGGCACTAAACCATTGCTTGGGTTTGAGCACAGAGTGTCACACTTTCACCCCATGGTGTATTACTGGCCCGAAAGCCACATTAATTAATGTATCGAGTGTTTTTTTAAAAAAGAAATTCAACGTTACGAGTTCGTTAGAAAATTCTAGCCTGAATTGAAGTAAATTAAGAAAGATTACTGGCTTATAATTAAGCAAATGGTATGATTAGCTAAACTAAGTAGGGGCACTAGATAGTGGGCTTACCCAAATAGCTGGCCCAATGGATGCTCTCTGCTGGCCTGCCCTGTCTAAGTTGGGAGTTTGGGTCGTGTGGTCGAAGCTAAAGTCTGGGCCATATGGCCCCTTAGAGCAGTGGGGTAGTGCATCAGGCTGGTTTCACAGAGCAGCGAAGACCACCCACTCTCAACAGTGGAAGGATTACAGGTCGGTGCTTCCTTGGTCCATGCTAGCCTTGCTAGGACAATTGCCTTTTATTTTATTTTATTTTATTTTTTTCTTCTGTCCAATTGGTCCCATAACTTTCATATTTTTCTTATCCTTCGCAATTGTTTACGAATTTATCGATTTTAATCCCATAACTTTTAATTTTTTTTAATATTAACCATTCTCCAGCTTTTTGTAATTGACTTAATTGAAAAACTCACATGAATGCTAACCACCAAGCTCATGATTAACTGCCGTGCGCAAGATATGTGAGTTTTGTCCTTTAAATCAGTAATAGAAAGGTTGATAATGAGGAATATTGAGAAACATTCAGATGTTGAGCTAAATTTGATAATTTTGTGTAGAATGGGATCAAACTAGAAGAAGAGCTAAGTTGAGGGAGGCAAAATGTTAATTTCCCACAAGTAGTTAGAAACCAAATTTCAGACTGCTCTAAACGGGTTCGAAGACAATTTGAGAGTGATTTTACCTTATCATTGATATAATATTAAGATATATACGTTAAACTTGACAATTGGAAGCAAACTTTTAGTAATTTTATCAAAATATCGGGATTGAAAAATTAAGGGCTGTACTAAAATTGAAATATTACATGGGGCTATTGAGTATATTTGAATGAATTATTAATTAAAACAAAATATGGATTCAAAAGTGCATGTTAATACCAATTGCAGGCAATATTTACTATTACAAGATAAATCGGATCTGAGTACCTTACACTATGGATGATTGACAAATCAACATTTTGATGTTTGTACGAGCATCCCTAGTTGAATGTTTATCTTTGTTTCACATCATTAATATTGACAACGTTCAGTGGGATAAACAATTATTAAAACGTGGACTGAAGATATGATCCAGAGGGTGTTTGGCTAAGCTTATAAGTTTTTCAAAACATCTTATAAGATGTTTGAGAGCTTATAAGATGGTGCAAAGTGTTTGGCGAAAATTTTGGAGGAGGAGCTTATAAGCTTCTCAAATAGGATATTTAAGAGTTTATAAGCTCTTTTTAAAAAAGTAAGGAGGTGGTAACTTATTTTTTAAGATTTATTAAACTCCTTTATTTTCAACCAAATTAATTACAATATAGTCATTACTAGCATCTTATAAGCTATACCCCTTCTTATTTACCCAAATACTTTAATAACTTATTTTTAAAATAAGATCCAATGTCTTATAAGCTCCTAAAATATCTTATAAGATGTAGGAGCTTATAAGATGCTTTAAATGAGCTTAGCCAAACATCCTCCAAGTCAACTATAATGAAACTCGAGGACCCTCTCATCACAAACTCTATAAGATTAGGCTTAGTGCAACCATCAAATAGTGCCTCAACAGTGGTGGATTAATAACAAAATAAACTTTAGGGAAAATTACACTGACTACCCCTGAGGTTTGGTCAATTTACGAAAAACCCTCTACTTTTTCAAAAATTACCAAAAACCCCCTAAGGTTCTATTCATACTGCAAACTTATTTTAATTTTTGAAAATACCCCTTCCCTATTTTTGGGTGATTTATACTGACCACCCTAAGATTAGGTTAATTTATGAGAAAGCCTCTGTAGTTTCAAAAATTACCAAAACCCCCATGAGGTTATATGAATATTACAACTAGCACCTACTTAGGTTGACTTATCAATAATATTAATTTTTTTCCCTCTGTAATATTGCTATCATAAAATTTTTATGTAATAGATTTGAAAAAAAAATGTGATTACGTATTCAAATAAATATTCTGAATTCAATGTTATGAATTTATACGAAATATACGTAATATGTGCTAAATTTATAATACGACAACCCTAATCAAAAACATGTACTTATGAGAAGATTATGGGAATTCGGCATAAAGCAAATAACAAGATAGATTCTACCCTTTAAACCCACAACCCCCTTGTACTCAAGAAGAAGATTTAAAAGGATTTAATCAAGAAAAGATCAACACTTACAAGTACTCTTGAAGCATAAATCAGATTCTTGTTGTAATAGAGATTGTAGAGCTCACAATTCCTATACTATGGTTCATACACATGTGTTCATGAAGAACATGAAAATCATGTTTTTTTAGTCTTATTCAATGAAATAAATATGATTTCCAAAGGTTTGAAGAAGGTATTTATACATTAGACAAAGCCAAACCCTAAACTAAATCCATTAGTCCAAATCCTATAAGAAATAGGCTTTAAGTGAAGCCCAATGCGCCAATCTTACAAGGACTTATCAAATCTTATTAAGTCATGTGTTTAAAAATCCAAACACAAGCTATTACAAATAATTAAATTCCAAATAATCTTAAGCTTAATTAAACAGCCCCTTCATCCATAGAATACGCCTCAAGCATATGGAGTAGTTTAGGTGTGCCTTCAAGCCAAATTGCACACTTAGTGAATTCATGCTCTTGCAACTCAAGTGTAACTTAGTCTTATACATATGAGTTCATGGCTATCCCAAAAATCTTAGCCCTTGCCTTTGTGATTGGCCCACTAGGAAGAGTCAATGGATCCTTCTTGTTGCCTCTTGCTTCGGCCTTAACACCATTGGAGCTCCCTTGATTTGCATCAATTTATATTTGAGAAAAATTTAATTATATGCATTGCATATATCCATAATGTGAAATGAGAAATATAAACATTGATTGAAATAAAAAATTAAAATTAAATAATGCACTTGAAAACTTTATTTAGCTTGAGGACTCCAACTCATTTCTCTTAAAATTTACTCCGTATTAACTATAATATGACATATTTGATGTGTTGGTAGATACTTTTAATGTATTAAATTCAGAATATTTATTTGAATAAATAATCACATTTTTTTTCAAATCTATTACATGAAAATTTTATGATAACAATATTACAGAGGGAAAAAAAAAGAATTAATATTGTTGATAAGTCAACCTAAGTAGGTACTAGTTGTAATATTGGTATAACTTTAGGGGGGTTTTGGTAATTTTTGAAATCATAGGGGGTTTTTCGTAAATTAACCTAATCTCGGGGTAGTCCGTGTAAATCACCCAAAAGAGGGAAGGGGTATTTTCGGAAATTAAAGTAAGTTTGTAATATTGATATAACCTTAGGGGGTTTTTGGTAATTTTTTAAAAAGTAGGAGATTTTTCATAAATTAGCCAAACCTCAGGGGTGGTCAGTGTAATTCGCCCTAAACTTTACAAATTATATTTTATGTACTGTATTACTTTAGACTGGTTTGCCAAAAAAAAATGAAATCTGAGTAATTAACAAAAGTCCTAGTTAGAAATTAAAAGTTCCAACGAAATAATGTCGATCCAGCTCCTTACAATATAATCATTCTTCAATTACAGACGATACACGTTTAGATGAATCCATGTAATTGAAATCTTATATAATCACGTGGTAGAGATTAATGTTTCCCTACAAAATTAAGCCAAATCAAATTAAATCTTTTAATAAGCCAACTTACATATTTAATTAAGGATGTTGTATTTATTTATCTGACTATTATAGCTAGTGGACACACCCCTAACCCCCCACAACCCTAATGGAGCAGACGGGGCCAGGGCTTCTCCCTATTGCTACGTAATCTTCTTATGGTTGTGACTACTTAATTTTCATTGATGCTAATCTTTCTAAGTTATTACAGTTTAAACTGAGAACGTGCATGCATGCTAGAGATTTGGTTTAATCTAATACATAGGCTTAACTACAACTACAAATTAATTAATTAATTAGCTTTAATTTAGTGTCCGTGACCATGGATATGAACGGTGAATCCATGTCCGTTAAATAATAGTAGATTATGTTTGACAATTCAAAAAGTATATATTCGGTTCAAACTGACCAAGTTTATAACGAACCGTCTATTTTTTTTTAAGTTTTAACCACCTGATTTTCAATTTATTGAATGACTAATTTGTATTCGAGTAACTTACCACACGTGTTGTGTGTCTAGAATTTTGCCCAAGTCCTGACAACTTATTTGCTATTGAAATCATACCCAAAGTCGATCATAAATTTTATGAAATAATTTTAGTTTTTATTTTTATTATTTTTGAAATGCAACTGATTTTATTAACTCATACGCCACTGTCTGAACTCAAATATATATATATATATATATATATATATATATATATATGCATACATTTGGTTGAGATCACTAATTTAAACTAAAATATAGTTACAATTGTCAAAAGTGATATATATCCTCTTTTTTCCTTATCAATATTCTCAATTCACTACAAGAAAAAGTAATAGTGATAACAAGATTTAAAAGTGATAATATAAAAATTATCAATTGTTACCAATAATTGTATTAAGTGACAACACTTTTTTTTTTTTTGTCCCTAATTAAATTTTTTTTTTTGTAACAATAATTTTTATATTGTTACAATCACTCAATGGTGATAAGAATTAATGTTTTAGTTGTCACTTTTGATAATTAATGACACACCTATAGTGACAAGTTGGTGAGAACAAAAATTGTCATTAAAAGTTTGTGACAAGATTCTATTGTTACTAAGTTGTCACAATAAGTATGTCACTAATTGTTAATTTTGCAATATATGTCGTTACATTTTTACACTACTTTGTCATCATTGACATTATATGCAAACTATATTTTATGACAATATAAATTTATTGTCACTAAATGTATATAATTACAGTTGACCTGTAACATCGGTGGCTTTCTTGCTACATGGCTTTATTGGTGAATTTATCACCTATTTTGTTCAATGCATTCGTATCTATATTAAAATTGTTATCTTTCAATGAAAATTTAAGATATTATCTCTCAATGGATGTAGGGGCAAGCATAATATTTGTAAATTTTCAAGGGGAGTCATTGTTATTTTTAGGCAGATAGCAAGGGGGTAAATGTTATTTTTTCCCTTCAAATGCAAGATATAACGGGTTCTTAACGTTCAGCGATAAAAATTGGATAGAAAAGTTAACAAATAATTCAAATTGATACTTTTTTCTAAGATATATAATTAAATGTGGTACAAATTAATTAAATAAAATCAAAATCAAAAATTACCCAACTTAAAAGACCGAAAAAGATAATATCCCAATAAATTGCCGTATTTGATGTACTTTTTTTAGTTTTTGTAATGTCACTATTTTCTTGTAAAATATAATAGTAATTTAAAGATAGGATGGATGTATCTACGACATGCAAATCATTACTATATTATTGAACTATTTAAGCTTTCGCCAAGTCAATCGTAATTTTTTAATAAGTTTTCACGTGGCACGAAATTTATGATACTAACCTAGTAAAGCTCGTGACTCAAAACAGCAACCCCTATCCAGTGGAACAAAATAGAAACAAAAATAAAGTTTAGAGAGAGAATTCTACCATGCTTAATTCGTTGCATGTAATCTCCAAGGAAGTCGCTATTAATTAATTGTGTAGAGTCTAAGGCGGCGCCATAGCTAGTTTAGACTTGAGGGGACAGTGTTATAGGTTAATTAAGATTTGGTTTTAATTAAACACATTAATTAGTTAGAGTTGGGAGAACATATCTTTGCTCAAAATGTTCAACCACGTCCCACATTTTGCATTAACTGCATGCCTTAATCTTATGAATTAGTAGTATTTCATCCATCTAATGCTTGAAATCGGAATTGATGGGACAATTTTGTTCAGATCAAGTTCGATTGAGCAAATATAGTGAGTGAATTATACTTATTATTCGATTAGTATAATTTTTAAGGAAAATCAACAAATTAATCACATAACAAACTGTAAAATAGTGACGCAACCTAATATTTGGATTAACAGTCAACGCACTAGATCTTGGCAGATTAAGAGTGTAAAAGAGTCGAACTCGATATTGATTCATTTTTAATAATTATCACAATGATGATGATAAATTAATGTCAATAACTTTTAAATTATTTTAAGTAATGTAGATATTCTTTCACCAGCCTAATTTAATATTTTATGTTATTAGTTAAATTAATATATTATTTTAAACTATTTTCGATATTACTAGTTAGATAATATCATTAAAATTTCATCTAAATAAATATTATTACTATATATATATAAGATTATCAATTAACTTCACTTTAATTTAAATAAGAATTATAAAATTATTATTTCTACTATTAGTAATAATGTAATTTAACTATATGTTTGATTGTATCTTATATGGTATTTACATCCCATGAAATCACTTTATAAGTATGTTTGATTTGTTGTTAGATTTTTTACAAGCCGCATGAGCCATGTAGTTTAAAATTCGGCTTGAATTTCAAAATTCCATAATATAGTTTATATCAATATTACATGTAAGGTGAATTTCACGAATTTTAATTAAGAGAATTTTTTATTCCAAAACAAACACACTTACCAAATGCTTAAAATGTAGAGTCCACCAATTTAGGGAAAAATGCCCAGTACTCCTCTGTGGTTTGCAAAACTAGCACGCTCAACCCTATGATTTTCTAATTCTTCAATTTAACACTGTGGTTATAAAAAATTGTCCACCACCCCCTAAATCATATTTGTCAATTTTAAAATTGAAATGACCAAATTGGCCATCACCCACTGCTGGAGCACCGCCGGACCGCCACGCCGCCATTCTGGGATGGTCATACTATACACCAAATCGTTTGTCTCATGGAGCCCATCAAAAGCCCTCAATTACTATCGACAAAATCTAATTTGATTGGATTTAATTAGACAAAAATATATAGAAACCCTAACTCACATTTTTCACTTTTATTGAGCAATTACTCTGCCACCAACCGTCGAATCTCAAAATTAAGGCTACCATTGTGTTCCCCGTGTCGAAGCGCTCCAAACCCCGTAGAACTTCGCCGGAAAAGTAGCCGGATTCTGACAACCTATCGCCATCGCACGTCCGCTGCCGCTACTACCATTTCTCCAATGGCCAAAACACCATAACACCACCACCGTTACATTCCTCTCCTCGAGCTGATCAATTTACACTACTCACATGCTCGATTTGGCCAAGAAACGAGAGAGATATGAGCAAAATAAGATTTATGTATATATATGTGTATATGTATATATTGTAATAATGTAGAAACCTAAGGGTAAAAATATCATTTTACACCTAAAAAATGAATAATTTTCGCACTAAACACGTGTGTATAACACCACATGCCAAGAAGGTCTGTTAAACTTGATTTTTATAACTACAGGGTTAAATTTGAGAATTAGAATATCATAGGGTTCAGCGTGCTAGTTTCGTAAGCCACAAGCTAAGGGAGTACAGTGTATTTTTCCCACCAATTTAAGAAATTTAACATCTTAAACTTCTAATTCAACATCAAACATCAAACATGTCATTGATCTTAAGCTTGGCTTATTAAAAGGTAAGTCCGATAAGTTTGAGTGGAACTTTAATCGAATCAGCTCACTGAAGTCATGAACCGGTTCGAATCATCTTACTCTTCTAGTTAGCTTTTTACGAGAGTGAATCGACTTGGATATTTGTCATAACTTCTTGAGATATGCAGACTAGCTATGAATAATTTCTTCAAACTGAATATTCAGGAAATTATGCACATATCTTATCCGCTCAAAGTTTGCACAGTGTCAATTTTTTTCATCCTCAAATTAATCATGTTGATTAGGCATACGAAAATTAGTACCACAAAATATAGCTCATTAGCTAGCTAGGTGAGGCTGAATCTAAACATTACATAAATAAGCGTATCTTTTTGAGTCGTCATAAGCATTTTTTTTTTCCTTAGAACTGCGTTAGTTAACTTTAGATACGTACCTAAGCTTTTTAGATAATCAGAAATTTAAATTATTTGGAGAGGTTGGTCAAATGACCCCAATATTTGTTTTATAGACTTTGTATAGGTTTTCTTCAAAAAAATAAATACATAAATAAATAAAAATAAAAAATAAAAAAAAACTGGACACATATATCTCTAGCCATTACTATTTAAACAAGGCTACATTTTGCTCATTTGCTGAGCCTCACTAACCAAGCTAAGACATTAAAGATTGTGTTCAGTATGTATTTCTTAAGTCCTGTTGCCATGCATGAAATTTACAAAACTAATTAAAGTAAGATGATTAGTTTGCAATAGTATTGATTTTAGCCAAAAATAAATAAAAATAAAAAAAATTAAAAGGATATGATCAGTAATAGTAGCTTGAGGAGAAGTGCTTCATCAGCTTGGAGGAACAATGGGTTGGAAACATTTTCGAGTTCGTCGCGCGGCGACAACGACGAGGAAGCTCTGAAATGGGCTGCCCTCGAGAAGCTCCCGACTTTCGATCGTCTCAGAAAAGGGCTATTGCTCGGGTCGAGAGGCGACACTGATGAGGTCGATGTGGAGGATCTTGGATTTCAAGAGAGGAAAGTTTTGCTTGAGAGGCTTGTTAGGGTTGCTGAAGAAGATCATGAGAAGTTCTTGTTGAAGCTCAAGAATCGGATCGATAGGTAATAATTGTTAATATTGGATTACTATAGTAGTTCTTACGACTTGTTTTGCACTTTCTTTGTGATGTATTTGTGATCTTTCGTCAACCCTATGAAACTATATATAAAGTACCATAATATATCTTTCATCCAACGAGTGACATTTTAAATGCATTTTCTGCAAAGATATGAGTTCATTTTGGAGTGAAAAATGATTTCTTTTTAAATATATATTTTACCGCCAATAGTTGATGACCTAAATATATTTAAAAAATTAATATTTTGTGTGAAAATATTGAAAATTTATCCTTTATCCAATTCATGTTTTTCTAATCATTTTTTAATTTTTTTTCTTCATTCCTTTCTCTCTCTCTCTCTCTCTCTCTCTCTCTTCTATTTTTCATTTTTTTTATAGACTATGTTATATATATAAATAAATATACATAATATTTGATATAAATTATACGTTAATAATATGTATAAAGTGTCATATGTATGAATATAATTATATATTTGATCTTTTCTTTTCTTGATTCTTTTCGCTATTATGTTTCAGTATTGGTTCCTGGTACACACACTGAATAATAATGGGTAAATCACTAATCACAATTATGTGATTAAAACAATATTTTTTTCACTATATTTTCATATTAATTAAAACAATATATAATTCTTCATAATTATGTGTTTCAATTTTTTTTTTCTTTTTTTCCAGGGTCGGAATTGATTTGCCAACAATTGAAGTAAGATTTGAGCACCTAAAAATCGAAACAGAAGCTTTTACAGGCAGCAGAGCATTGCCTTCGTTCCCGAACTTCTTTATCAATATCTTAGAGGTAATTAAAAATTATCATCAATAATTGTATTATATTCTTTTAGATAATTAATTAATTCAATCTAACTCGTTTACTTTTCTCTAAGGGATTCTCAAGCTATCTTCAAATACTTCCTGGTAGAAAGAAGCCATTCACTATCCTAAACGATGTCACTGGAATCCTAAAGCCTAGCCGGTATAAAGACATATACTTAGCAAATTTTTATTTTATTTTTAATTTTATCCTAGCTAAGTTAGTTGACCTATTTTAAGAGTTACGACCAGATTGATTTTTTCAATATTTATTGCTTTGTTTTCTTATTGGCAGGATGACACTTCTTTTAGGCCCTCCGGGTTCCGGAAAGACTACGCTTTTGTTGGCTTTGGCCGGGATGCTTGATCCCAGCTTGAAGGTCAGAGACGGAATCAAAAATTTTAATTTTGAGGAATGAGATTAAATTTTCAAATAATATAAAAGCAGGAAAATTATATTTTCAGTCCTACACTAGCCTTGATTTGTTTTTGGTCCCACAAATTACAAACTTTTAAATTTAGTCTCTTCTTGAACTTTGTTTTTTTCTCTACGTATATCTTAATAGTTTTTCGTGGCAAAATCACCAGCTACGCACCTAATTAATAATGTAGCAAGTGTTAATACACTTATCATATGATTGGTAACTCTTCTTAAATTGTACACTAATCACGTAACAAGTGTAAAATACTCACCATATGATTAGTTCGGATGTGACCGAACTAGGTGCAGGTCGTCCCTGGTTTCTAATGTCTCATTTCTTTCCAAAATTTATGCCTAGTGCAATTTTTGTTAATAGCTATGATTTCTTTATCAAAATATTAAAATATTCTTAAACTAATTTATCATTTTTGGGATGACCAGTTCTCAGGAAATGTGACATACAATGGACACGGCATGAAAGAATTTATACCACAAAGAACAGCAGCATACATAAGCCAAAATGATGTTCATATTGGAGAAATGACTGTGAGAGAAACACTGGCATTCTCTGCAAGATGTCAAGGAGTTGGGAGCAATCATGGTTTGTCAGCAAATACATACTGCAATTTTTAGTTTTTTTTTTTTTCCTAACTAAAAAAATGGTTGATAAGTGTTAATTTTACATGTGAAAAAATATATACAGAAATGCTGGCAGAGTTGTCAAGAAGAGAAAAGGAGGCAAATGTAAAGCCTGATCCTGATCTGGATATATACATGAAAGTAAGATTCTAAATATCACATCACATAGAAAGAGGGGGAAAAAAATTAAAAAGCTACCGATTTTGGCAAAAAATAGCAGCCCATAATATCTCTAATTCAGACATTACTTCTTGTATTTCGTAGTTGATGGAAGTTGAGTTGGGGGGGGGAGGGAGGTGTTATATAAAATGACTGAGAGGAATGTGGTGGCTTGGAGACTTGGAGTGCGATGATTGAGGGCTATGACTGATCTAGCGTGTTACTTTTTCATTCTTATACATTCCATTCCACCTTGGCATTCTTATACTCCACCTAGGATAAAATGATGGAAAATCGCAAGCACGCGAGGCTTACATGCTGTTATCCAGCGAATTTTGCAACTTCGGATGAGTATTATTGTCAGTGTGTGAACCTTTTTTTTTTTAATTAGTGTACTAAATTCTATCAGTTTGAGAAGTTTCAAGGGTCAAAGGGGATATTTGTAAGTTTAAGTCATACTTCTCAGTGTAAATATATTACCATTTTAATCGTGTAGGCAGCAGCAATAGAAGGCCATGAAGCAAGTATCGTCACAGATTATATTCTCAAGGTAATCTTTAATCAAAAGTCTTCCATATTAATGTGACAGATTAAGCAGATGATGTATGAATACACTTAATTATCTCTGCAGATATTGGGATTAGACATTTGTGCTGATACTGTGGTAGGAGATGAGATGATCAGGGGGATCTCCGGTGGACAAAGAAAACGTGTCACGACAGGTTAAAAATGGCTACATTTCTCCAACAACAAGACTTTCTTTGTGAGTTGGTTTGAGCTCTAAATTTGTACAAATTCTCTCGAAAAAAACAACACAGGTGAGATGTTGGTTGGACCGGCAAAGGCACTTTTCATGGATGAGATATCAACCGGATTGGACAGCTCCACGACATTCCAAGTTGTTAATTCCATTAGACAATCTATCCATATTCTCAAAGGGACTATTCTTATTTCACTCCTCCAGCCAGAGCCCGAAACATACAATCTTTTTGATGATATCATTCTTATATCTAAAGGACAGATTGTTTATCAGGGCCCTCGTGAGAATGTGCTAGAGTTCTTCCAATCTATGGGCTTCAAATGCCCCGAGAGAAAAGGGGTGGCTGATTTCTTGCAAGAAGTAGGCATTTAAAGCCAATGAGATTTCATAATTCTGTTGCAATTATTAAAATTTGGTTTTATATAAACTGTTCCCCGACTTGATGCTAGGTTACGTCAAAGAAAGATCAGCAGCAGTACTGGGCAGAAAATGACAAGCCTTACAGGTTTATCACAGTTAGGGAGTTTTCAGAAGCTTTCAAGTCATTTCACGTTGGGAGGAGATTAATGGCCGAGCTTGCAGTCCCGTTTGATAAGAAGAAAAGCCATCCCGCTGCCTTGACAACTAAAGAATACGGTGTTTGCAAAAAGGAGCTCCTGAAAGCTTGTGCGTCCAGAGAGCTCTTGTTGATGAGGAGAAACTCTTTCCTCTATATCTTCAAACTCTTCCAGGTTCGTATTCACACTAACTTATGTTTTTATACCTGTCATGCAGGGACATAACCAAAAAAGAATAAGAATAATTAAAAAAGTTGAATTCGGCAAACCTCAAGGGAGGTAACTGTAATTCGCCCTAAGTTTTAAGTTTCATATAGACTTGACGGGGCAACTGCCCCTACCAGCTCCCTTGGTTCCATCCCTGATGTTTTCATTATAAAGGTGATTCATTACTAATGATTTCTTGAACTTGCCTCTAGCTTAGCATAATGGCTATCATAGCATCGACACTCTTCCTTCGTCCTAAAATGCACCGAGACAACCTAACTGATGGAAGGATATTTGCTGGTGCTCTATTCTATGCTGTCACGATGGTCACATTCAATGGAATGGCTGAGATAGCCATGACCATCCAGAAGCTTCCAGTCTTTTATAAGCAAAGGAACTTTTACTTTTTTCCTGCATGGGCTTATGCTCTTCCTCTGTGGATCATCAACATCCCTGTTAGTGCTGTTGAAATAGCTGCCTTCACCATATTCACTTACTATGAAATCGGATTTGATCCAAACTTTGGAAGGTAAAGTTATGATAACATATTCTATTTGAGTGTTTGGTTCTATGGAATCTAATTGACAACATATTCTTTATGAATTTGTATATCTAACAGATTTGTGAAGTATTACTTGCTGCTGTTAATTCAAATCCAAACTACATCTTCATTGTTTCGGTTGATTGGGGCAATGGGTAGGAACATGATCATAGCAAACACGTTCGGGTTCTTTGTATTGCTTCTTGTATTTGCAATGAGCGGTTTTGTCCTGTCACGGGGTATGAATGTGGGATTATTTGTTTTAAGATACAATTCTCAAAGCTAAATTGAACACTTTGGGTTACTTATTCTCTTTTTCTTTCTCTTTTTTCGCTTCATGCTTTGATAAGAGAATGTGAAGAAATGGTGGATCTGGGGCTACTATATCTCGCCAATGATGTATGCAGACAATGCCATTCTAGTGAATGAATTCAGAGGTCACAGTTGGAAACATGTAGGTTTAAACATCATATTGATTTTTGTTCGTCTCAAGATTACATGTTGAGATGATATTCAAAGTCCGGTTTTTCTTATTAAAGGTTTTCCCAAACACGAACACGACACTGGGAGTCAAGGTTTTGAAGTCTCTCGGGTTTTTCCCAGGGTCATACTGGTACTGGATAGGAATAGGAGCATTATTGGGCATGACATTTCTGTTCAACTTCTGTTCAACTCTGGCACTGACTTATCTTAACCGTGAGTATTGCTTAATTTTCTCGGTTTCGACTAATTTTTAATAGTAGCAAATGAAGTAAAAATCTGTCTGCATATTCCAGCTTTGGGAAAACCTCAAGCTGTTCTACCAGAGAATGAGAATGAGGATTCATCTGAAAAAATTGGTGAGTGATATATATCTGAATGAAATAAAATATTTTCATTTTGAGTTTTGAACAAAATCTTGAACGAGTACGATTTTTTCGAATAAAATCCAGAGAGAGAAGATCGAGGAAAGAAGAGGGAAGTCGTTCTTCCCTTCGAACCACACTCCATAGCATTTGATGAGATTAAATACTCTGTTGACATGCCTCAGGTAATCGAAATCTCACAATGTTAATCTTGTGAAGTTGCCCAAATTAAGGTTTTTCTGAGAAAACTATACAATTAATTCAAAATGACTTTCTTTTCAGGAAATGAAGAATCAGGGTGCGACTGAAGATAGATTAGTACTCCTGAAGGGTGTAAGTGGAGCCTTCAGGCCAGGTGTTCTCACTGCTCTAATGGGAGTTAGTGGGGCTGGTAAAACTACACTTATGGATGTGCTGGCAGGTCGAAAAACGGGTGGATATATTGAGGGAAATATTACAATTTCTGGTTATCCTAAGAAGCAAGAGACGTTTGCTCGGATATCTGGATACTGTGAACAGAATGATATCCATTCTCCTTGTGTTACAGTTTATGAGTCCCTTCTTTTCTCAGCTTGGCTACGTTTGCCCCGAGAAGTAGATTCCGAAACCAGAAAGGTCTACTATTTTATGAAATTTGTTACTCTCCTTCAGTGTCAGGCCCCAGGGGCCCCAGGCCAGGCTTGAGCTGCAGCCAGCTCGGTCTTTTGGATCCCTAGGCAATACTGACAACTACTTCACATTCGTTATCGCTTTTCCAAAAATGATTAATCCAAAACTGCTAAATAGTCTATTTTACTCACTTATAAACCGGTTTAAATTTCTTCCCACAATTGATATTGGATATACAATTAGTCTTTGTTCTGTTTGAATTCCAGGCGTTCGTTGAAAATGTCATGGAGCTTGTGGAACTGACTCCATTAAGAGGAGGACTAGTCGGGTTACCCGGCGTCAATGGCCTGTCAACCGAGCAGCGCAAGAGGCTGACCATAGCAGTTGAGCTGGTGGCCAATCCATCGATAATATTCTTGGATGAGCCAACTTCAGGGTTAGATGCAAGAGCTGCAGCAATTGTAATGAGGACAGTGAGGAACACAGTAAACACCGGAAGGACAGTGGTGTGCACCATCCATCAGCCTAGCATTGACATATTTGAATCTTTCGATGAGGTAAGATGATATTATACATAAATAGATCCATTGTTGTTTCTTCTTTTGCTTTTAGTCATTCATTAGATCGTTGGTTTGCTGGATTTTTGCAGCTATTCTTGATGAAACGAGGGGGACAAGAAATATACGTGGGGCCGGTGGGTCGACATTCTTGCAATTTGATCCAGTACTTTGAGGTGAGTTGAGACGAACAACATTATAATCAAGCAAATTTAATCTTTTTATGAATAATTTTGTCAATAGTAAGTTAATTTTGGTCTTATCTCAAAACCAGGGAATCCAAGGAGTTACGAAAATAAGGGATGGCTACAATCCAGCGACCTGGATGCTGGAGGCGACATCTTCAGCCCAAGAAATGATCTTGGGAGTTGATTTTGCTGAAATCTACAAAAACTCAGAACTTTATAGGTCAGTTCATCCAAAAATTAACGCGACTGATTTCGTAAATGCTAATCATGCTACAAATAACATCAATATATATATATATTGAAGATTTTGAGAAAGATAATTTTATTTCTCAATGGTGATTTTTACACAATTTACAGAGGTATTTATACACAAAGATGGTGCTAAACTAGGAAGGAATAACATAAGGAAACAGGACTGTAAATTAGGACAGAAATCCCTCTAATCTTAGTCCTAAATAAGTCAACACTCCCCCTCAAGTTGGTGCATAAATATTACACATGCCCAGCTTGCAAACCAAGTTGTGATAGGTCCTACAGTTGAGCCCTTTGGTGAATACATCAGCGAGTTGTTTGTCCGTTGTCACATGAAATAGATTCAAGATACCATCTGTCACTTTTTCTTTGATAAAGTGACGGTCAATCTCAATATGCTTTGTCCGGTCATGTTGCACTGGATTGTGAGCTATGCTAATAGCAGCCTTGTTGTCACAATACAAAGACAACTTACCTCTTCCAGACAATTTTAGCTCCCTTAACAACTTTTGCAGCCAAAGAAGCTCACACACACCTTGTGCCATAGCTCTATATTCTGCTTCCGCACTTGATCTTGCCACTACACTTTGCTTTTTACTCCTCCAAGTAACCAAATTCCCTCCTACAAATGTACAACAACCTGTTGTAGATCTCCTATCATCTGGAGATCCAGCCCAATCAGCATCTGTAAAAGCTTCAATCTGGAGGTGACCATGTTTGGAGAAAAGAAGACCTTTTCCGGGTGCAGATTTTAGATATCGCAAAATTCGAAAGACTGCTTGCATATGAATCTCACGAGGATCATGCATAAATTGGCTTACCAGGCTGACTGCATATGCTATGTCAGGTCTTGTGTGAGAGAGGTAAATAAGTCTCCCAACCAATCTTTGGTATCTTTCTTTATCAACTGCATTTCCAATCCCAGCTTGTAGTTTGTGGTTGCTCTCAATAGGTGATTCTGCTAGTTTACATCCTAACATACCAGTTTCTTCCAGGAGATCCAAAATGTATTTTCTTTGAGAAATGAAAATTCCGCTTTCTGATCTAGCAACTTCAATTCCCAAGAAATATTGCAGCTTTCCCAAATCCTTGATATCAAAATTTTGAGCCAAGAGTCTCTTTAGTTGAGCCATCTCTTCTTTATCATCCCCTGTCATTACGATGTCATCAACATAAACTATAAGAAGAGTGACCTTACCCTTATGGTGCTTTATAAAGAGGGTATGATCGGCATTGCTCTGCTGATATCCAAATGAGATCATGGCTTTTCTAAATCTGTCAAACCATGCTCTCGGTGATTGTTTTAGTCCATACAGGACTTTCTTCAATCTGCACACTTTTCCTTTCGATTTCTCATTATCAAATCCAAGAGGGATCTCCATATATACTTCTTCTTCCAAGTCTCCATGTAGAAAAGCATTTTTCACATCAAACTGTTGCAATTCCCAATCAAGATTGGCTGCACAGGATAACAAGATTCTGACAGAATTCATCTTCGCGACTGGGGCAAAAGTTTCTTGGTAGTCCACTCCATATGTTTGGGTGAATCCCTTGGCTACCAGTCTAGCCTTATATCTTTCAATCGAGCCATCAACTCTATGCTTTACAGTGAACACCCACTTGCATCCAACTGCTCTCTTGTCTGATGGAAGGGTAACTATTTCCCACGTCCCATTCTTTGCCAGTGCTTTCATTTCTTCATCCATAGCTTCTTTCCACTTAGGATCTCGAAAAGCTTCCTTCCAATCCTGTGGAATAGACACAGAGGAAACAGACAAGGCAAAAGCTCTATATGATGGGGATAAGGACTGATATGAAACAAAGTTAGAAATAAGATGCTTGGTACAGGATCTGATCCCTTTTCTGTGAGCAATAGGGATATCTAAATCATCCATGGAGTTAGAGTTTAAAGGTAACTCACCACAAGAGGAAGATTCTTGGCACATAGTAGGCTGCATGATGGTTGTTTCCTCTACTTTGTTTCTCCTTGAATACCTCATCAAATCAGGTTTATCCAAGCGGTCAATAGTAGGAACATACTCTAAATCTTTCCCAACAGTCTCCCCCTGAATAGTACGAACAGAATCTAAATCTTTCCCAACAGCTTCCTCCTCAACTGAACTATCCTTTAGGATAAAATCAAAAACAGAATTAGGTTTAGGTATCATCTCTTCCTGTAGATTACTCTCCCCCTGAAGAGGTGATTGGGTTGGACTAAAATAAGACTCAGATTCTCTGAAGGTGACATCCATACTGATAAAATATTTCCTAGTTGGAGGGTGGAAATATTTGTAACCTTTCTGTGTTGGAGAATACCCAATGAATACGCATTTAAGAGCCCTAGGATCCAATTTTCCAGCATACCTAGTATGAACAAAACAAACACACCCAAAAACTCTGGGAGGAACAGTATAAGTATTCTTTCCTTGCAAGATCTCTAAAGGACTCTTAAAGTTCAGAGATTTGAGGGGCATACGGTTAATAAGATAGGCAGCTACTAAAATGGCATCCCTCCAATAAGGTTTTGGTAGATACATGGTGTACATAAGAGATCTGGCTACTTCTAATAGATGCCGATTTTTCCTCTCAGCGACTCCATTTTGGGCACTAGTGTAAGGACAACTAGTTTGATGAACTATCCCATTAGACTCCAAATAAGCACTGAACTGGCCATGCATATATTCTGTGCCATTATCTGTTCTCAAGATTTTTACCTTAGCATCAAATTGGGTACACACCATCTTATGAAAGGATTGAAAACAAACGAAAACATCACTCTTAGCTTTTATCAAATATACCCAAGTCATTCTAGTGCAACAATCAATAAAAGTGACAAACCATCTACTACCATTCAAAGAAGTATTTTGAGTAGGTCCCCAAACATCAGAGTGGATAGTCATAAAAGGAATAGTGCTTTTATTATTACTTGAAGGATAAGTGCTTCTGGTATGTTTAGCATACTCACAAGCATCACAATACAAAGAGTCAAATTGGGTTTTTGAAAATAAACTAGGATATAGTTTTTCTAAGACAAAAAAGGAGGGATGTCCTAACCGCCTATGCCATTGTATTATTTCTTGGTTAACATCCTTATTTCCTCCAAAAAGAGCATTTCCAGAAACTGCACCCTGAGTCATTTCTAACAAATATAAACCATCATGCAATCTACCACTACCAATCTTCTTCCTGGTTTGGAGGTCCTGAAAAACACAATGGTTAGGGAAGAATTCAATTTTACAATTGAGGGCCTTGGTGATAGCACTAACAGATAAAAGATTAACAGGAAAACGGGGAACATGAAGTACAGAGGATAAGTGAATATTGGGTGCACAGACAATAGAACCTGTTCCAACTACTGGGGTAAATGAACCATCGGCTATCCTGACCGTATTTGGTTTTAGACAGGGAAGGTAATCATGTAGAGCTTTAGAAATGCCTGTCATGTGTCTATTCGCACCAGAATCAATAATCCATGAATCAAAGTGGGCAGTAAGAGCAGTACCTGACTTCACATAGTTTGATGCGGCACTAGTGGAGGATTCAAGTTGAGATAAGAGACGCCTGAGATGCTGAATTTCAGTGGAAGAGAAGTTCTCAGTGGAAATTGTCTCTTTGGATGACTCTCCAACCTCAAATAGATGAGCTTGAGGTTTTGATGGGTTGACTCGTTTTCCTCCACGACCTCTAATGGGTCGACCATGTAACTTCCAGCAGGTTTCCTTTGTGTGACGTGGTTTCCCACAATACTCACAATGTAGGTGGTCTTTTCGGGATTGGAGGTTTTTTGAGTCTCACTAGCAATTAACCTAGACTTCTCAATTGGTGTTGTATATAGCATAGCACTCCTCCGACTTTCTTCTTGTTGGACAGAGGAATAAGCTTCTTCAAGAGAAGGGAACACTATTTTGCCAAGCACTTGAACCCTTATCTGATCAAATTCATTATTTAGCCCAGCCAGAAAATCATAGACCCTCTCCTTTTCAATCAGTTTCTGAAATTTGACCGCATCTTCAGTGCAAGCTGCTTGAAAGTCCTGATAGTAATCCAGTTCCTGCCATAAGCTACTTAGTTCAGAAAAATATTGAGAGATAGTCATTTCACCTTGTTTTATGGCATGGATCTTGTTCCGAATCTCAAATATTTGAGCATCATTCCCCATTCGTGAGTAGGTCAATTTAGCAGCATTCCAAATTTTTGAAGCCGTGTCCAGCAGAAGATACTGTCGGGACATTTGGGGCTGCATGGAGTTGAGAAGCCATGACATCACAAGCGAGTTTTCTGAGTCCCATTGGCTGTATGTGGGGTCAGAAACTTGAGGCCTTTTCTTTTCATCATCAATATATCCGTGTAGTTTTCTGGCTTTGATAAACAAGAGACAAGATCGGGACCAGGCCAAATAATTAGCACTACCCTCAAGTTTTATTTGGCTAATTTGCAGATTTGGATTATCATTAACCAAGTATTTTTCAATTGCCTTTGTCTCTGTCATACTTGAACACCGCACAAAGGAGCAACAAGAAAGAAAAACAGGTTTTGGAAGGGATGGAGATGTGCCAGTAGATGCTGGAAGGGTTTACCAAGGATCTGAGGTGTCTGGTCGGCGTCGGAACAGTAGTTGCCGGCGCGTGAACAGTAGTTGCCGCTGTTCTGTTGACGGCACCGCAAGGAGGTAGCCGATCTTCACTTGGGAAGTCGTCTTGGGCAGGCGGTGTGAAGGGAAAAACTGATCTAAGTCAGTTTTAACAAAACCCTAATTTTCTACAAAAAAACCCTAATTTTCTGTCTAGGAACACAGTGCCAGGAGAGAGAAAAACTCAACCTCTAGAATAGGGCACTGGCTCTGATAGCATGAAGATTTTGAGAAAGATAATTTTATTTCTCAATGATGATTTTTACACAATTTACAGAGGTATTTATACACAAAGATGGTGCTAAACTAGGAAGGAATAACATAAGGAAACAGGCTGTAAATTAGGACAGAAATCCCTCTAATCTTGATCCTAAATAAGTCAACATATATATATATATATATAACATTGAAATGAAAATTTCAGGAGAAATAAAGCTCTGATAAACGAGCTAAGTACACCACGCCCTGGCTCGAGAGACATGCACTTCGAAACTCAATATTCTCAGCCTTTCTTGACTCAATGCATTGCTTGCCTATGGAAACAACACTGGTCATACTGGCGCAACCCTCTTTACTCTGCTGTAAGAATTCTGTATACGGCCTTCCTGGCTCTCATGTTTGGATCAATGTTCTGGGATCTAGGTTCCAAAAAGTAAGCAGCCAAGACAATTATTTTTCTGAATGCTTTTCAAAGATTTGTAAGTGTAGGTTAAATTTTCTTGCTGGAATTCTATAAACCACAGGGATACTCCGCAAGACATTTTCAATGCTATGGGATCTATGTATGCTTCTGTCTTCTTTCTTGGGGTCCAGATCGCGTCGTCAATACAGCCTGTGGTGGCTGTTGAACGAACGGTCTTTTACCGAGAAAGGGCTGCCGGATTGTATTCTGCCTTACCATATGCATTCGGGCAGGTAACTGAAAAACCAGATTAGTCTTTTATTTGGAAGAATCAACATACATCTTTCTTCTCTCTCTCTCTCTCTCTCTCTGTATGGAAATGCAGAACTTGACATTTCTCTTTCTGATTTCAATGTTGCAGGCTGTGATTGAAATTCCATATGATTTTGCTCAGGCAGTCATATATGGAACCATTGTGTATGCAATGATTGGTTTTGAATGGACAGCAGCTAAGTACTTCTGGTATATATTCTTCATGTTCTTTACTCAGCTGTATTTCACCTTCTACGGCATGATGGCTGTGGCTGTGACTCCTAATCATAACATCGCCAACATCATATCCTTCTCATTGTACGGCTTATGGAACCTCTTCTCGGGATTTGTAATTCCAAGACCGGTAAGTTCGAGAAAGTTCTCTGCAAATTAGATAATGTGCCAACGAGGGTTTAAAATATATAAAAGATACTTTTTATCATTTGGGAGGTAAAATTGAACTTGAAAAAGGGTTTTACCCTCAAACCCATTATAAGGTTGTCAAACTACCCAGGCCCCTCTTGTAACTTTGATAATTACGCTGACACCCCCCTTTGAGTTTGATCATCTACTTTTGTTAAGATTTTGTAAACTTTTAGAGTGGAAGATCGTCCACACTTTTCGTCTAAGTGTCTAGAACTCTAACATAAAAGAAAGGGTTTTTGGCAGTAATCAACCCTTTTAGAAAAATATGTACAACATATCGTTCTATACAGACATGAGACTAGTTGACCTTGCTGACGCCCGTTGCTTTATCCCTGTGTGCGTGGCAACATAGTAATGACACATGAATGAACTGCTATAAGAATAATTTTTATTTACTTATTTTTGTTTCTGGTTGTTCGACTATAGAGGACACCGGTGTGGTGGAGATGGTACCATTGGGTGAATCCTGTGGCCTGGACCCTGTACGGTTTGGTTGCATCACAATTTGGGGACGTACAAGATCAGCTAGACACGGAGCAATCAGTGCAAGATTTCGTGAGAAGCTACTTCGGGTTTAGACACGATTTTATCGGTGTGGTTGCTGTTGTGGTTGTTGGATTTGGAGTTGTTTTTGGTTTTATATTTGCATTCTCTATCAGGGCATTCAATTTCCAAAGGCGCTAGATGCATTTGTCGTGTATATGTGTATTTTATTTATAAATACAATAGTTGATGGATTTACTCGCCCCCACCACCCCCACCACCCCACCCCCAACCCAAACAAAAGAAGTTTCGAAAAAATTGTTAAAAATGCACTTGATTAAGGCATTATTTGGTTTCAGGACATGAAGCGGAGTAAATATTGGAATTATGGGTGAAAAAGTGGTTGTCCTAACTTCTCATATCAACAAACAACTTTCTTAATTAGCCTTATATTTTAATAAATATTTTTTGTACATTTCTAAAAAAACTCTCAACAATTCATTACTTAAGAGTATAAACCTTTAAGGATATTTTAGTCATATTAATGTAAAGTTGTGATTATTAATTGTCTTTTTTTAATTTATGTGGGAAAACCTTAAATGATACTCCATCCATCCCATAACAGACGTCGTTTAAGGTTATTGAGCAAGGATTAAGAAAATAAATGAACATGATTAATTATAGATTAATTTGACTAAAATACCCCATAATTAATGAGTTGTTGCAAGATTTTTTTTAAGAATTTATAAAAAGATGTTAATTAGAGTCTAGGAGCATATTAGAAAAAAGCTAATAAATTTCCTTTTGAAATGCGGGATAAAAAAATATTCATAAAATAACATTTATTGTAGGATGGAGAGAGTAATTACAAGGGAACAGAGTGCGTACTAAATAAGACAAATGTGGATTTATGTATCTCACTAAGCAACCTATGGCTAGGATAAGGGCTAGGGGCTCGGAAATTACCATTATATCCCGAATAAGGCTGTCAATTAATCGGATTTTAATTTGGATTTGGATACAGTTTAGAACTTGAAACCTATTAAAATACTTGATTAGTCATGTTTTGATAATAAACAGTTCATAATCTAATGTACATTAGGACGAATATACTGCTACTTGGTTCCTCAAATATTTAAATTCCCAACTTCAATAATATATTTTTATTAAATTAATAATTCTATCCATAGTATTAACGAGGACCATTATATAACATACAAATCATGTGCCATTGTAATTCGTAACACGAGAACTTCTATATTTTGAGGTATGCTGTTTAATAAAATAAAGTATATAATATTATATATATATATATAGTAGTATGTACCCCATGCTATGCACGGATATCATATTTACTGTAATGCATAAAAAAATAAAAATAAAACATACTATTCATGTAAAATAATATTTATTGTAAATAATTTTCAATGCAGTTCAATAATTAAATAAATAATAATATTTACTCATATTTAAAGCTTTTAAATTTAAAAAGAAAAAAGAATAGTATTGTCGTGTCAAAAAAATCATATCAAAAAAATTAAGAAAAATTAAATTCTAAATATATGATCCAAACTAAAGTTATAAATAAATTTTTTAGATATATTAAAGTTATGAATGTTAAACTATGAGCTACTCTAAGTTAAAAAAAATCACAAAATAATGGACTATTATCCACATTGAAGATGTGACACTATGATTTTTTTTAGATGTTGTGAATATTTTTAATCTCTTTTCATCTCTCTCTCTCTGTGGATAAATAATCTATATCCGTATTTCAATTCATTTTATGATGAATATTTTAATTATAAAATATTTTATTTAGTGGAAATAAAAAATCATAGAAAAAGTGAAAGTACGCAATTGTATATGTTAGTGGGTAAGTAAATGGATGATTGCGATAATGAAGTTTTTAATTATTATTATTATTATTATATCAAAACCCCTATTCAATCAATTTTTTTAATTAAGAAATTCAAAAATTTGAGAGATCAAAATTAACCAAATTGCAGTCAAAGACCAATATCACAATTATTTTGTGTTTTATTAGATGATTTTGGTCAAAAACCGCTGTATTAGGTGTAAACCATATAAGTAACAATAAATAAATAGAATAGGTTTATTAGGAAGTAAAGAACGATAAATAAATAAAATTTGAATATGTTGATAATTTAATACCAAAAAAATTAAAGATAAAAGATACGACAGTAGTTAAAAAAGAGGTTAGATGATAAAACTTTTAAAAAGCTTTAAATTGTATACATGATAGAGATAAAAAAGATGAAATAATATATTATTGATAATATTGTGCCCACATTATATTTTTTTTAATCCTTTTAAAATTATAATTTAATTTGGGATATGACATATCATATTAAAGATATTTTTTCAAGTTTGAGTTACATAAGTTTTAATTGAATGTCTTTTTATAAAAAATTGAGAAATTTACCATAAAGGACATTATGTTGATATTACATTCATGATATTTCTTAAATCATAACTAATTTGATGGCATTAAGTAATATTTTAATTAAAATTTTCTTTATGTATATGTTTTTATTGAAAGCCACTATTAAATTTTCATGAGAGAGGGAGAGAGAGTACAAAAAGTATTAAAAATATAATTTTGGATAGTTCTTGAGTTTCAACTTCAATGATTAAGAGAAATAATTAAGAAATTTACAATTAATGCCAACCGATCAAATAATTCTTTTGAAATAATTAAAAATAATTCAAAATTTTAAGAATTTAGAATTTAGTCAAAATTACATATTGTGGTCAAAAGATCTCATTTCTTCAAATATATGATAGTATAGATTTTTTATTTTATTTTATATAATCATCTCGAAACAATCTATAGATGTCAATCGGAAAATACCCCCCCACACACGCACACACTCACTCAAAGGGAAAGCGGTAGAGGACATGAGGGTCCAAACTCATTACCTCCCTGATACCACTTTCGAACCCCCACCACTCGACTTTGAGCTCAGTGGCATAATAGTATAGATATAGATTTATTTAATATTGTAACATATTTTTATATTCTTTTTTGTTATTCAAATTGAAGTAAAGATTGAACTTAGAATAAGATGCTCTAATCAAATTGGTTATCCTACGCAGAAAGCATGGAATGAAGTTTTGCTGATAACTAATCACGGCTTTTGTCTTGATCTCATTCGTTTTACCAAGAGTTATTGACTTAATAATAATTGTGTGAAACATAATGTATAGTTCTCTTTCAGAACGGAAAAATGAAATTTTACGGATAATTAATCATGAAATCTTATTCATTTTAACACAAATTATTAAATGTAACTAGTAATTACCTCGTGTGCCAAGGCATGGAAAGTAGTGTTTTAATTTATTATAAGAAATTAATAAAAATAAATATATAAATAATTTTTCATTAGGACATAAATTTCTGAAATCACGTCATATAAAAAAAATATTAATTTGTAAATTAGTACATTCAAAAGTTCATTTAACAACATAATATATTCAATTCTTTTAAATTTATGTAGAATCAAGTTATAGATTCTAAATTTTTAAAATAAAGCAATTGATACAAATTGTAAATAAAGTCAATATGAATAAAAACAACAATTATTTTATTATTGATTTAAAATATAAGAGATTATAGAGAAGTATTTGATGCGGGATTTTTTCGATTGATCATATGGTAGAGTTTGACAAGCTCCGATTGATATATTGGTGCCCATCTATCAAAAAGGGAAGAGCGCATGTGAGACGAGCTAATTTTGCTTAGACGTAATCTCTCTGACGTTCAAACTAGTTTTTATGTATTTTTGGAAAAGAGAATGATAGCAAAATGCTAATTTTTGCATGTGTAGCACAAAAATATACTTAATATCTTTTGGTGGAGGACTTTTTCTATAGGCCTTAATCTTATATTTAATGCATATTTAGAGTATTTATGATTAAAAATTATATTTATTAAAGAGCATCAAATGCAACTGATGAAATGGATCCATACACAGTCAGCGCGGGTTTGGTGGCGATGGTTACAGGGTCTATCAGCCCTAAGATTTGCCCTTAATCAATAATCTGGTTCGCAAAAGTAAATCAAAATCAAAATCAAAATAGGTTGACTCATCGCCATTTTTGTCATCATTGCTTGACTTGACTTGAACTCCACACTTTCCTCTCAATCTTGATCCCCACTTAGGTGTTCACTTCCATGATCCATCGAACGCCTAACTAAAGCTTCAACTTCAAACACTTGTTCAACTCATCTCCGAGCTCATGAGTGCAATTCTCGTGGCGAGGAGCACTGTGGAAGATCATTGCTTTTTCGTGTAATTATTGGAAGTAATTACCAGGTCCACTACTTGTTAATTTCTTGGTAAGTCGTGAAAACTCGAAATTTAATATACCCTATAGTCAAATCTCTATGTGGGGTGTTCAAGATTTCATTTTTACCATCTGGGCAGTCGAGAAATCCTGAAAAGAATCTTTTTTCCCCCTTTCTGTGGTGTTGTCTGATTTGTAGCCATGAATGCGAAGTCTTCTATTGCTGCATGTTGGACTCTGTTTGGATTGTTCATGGTGCTATGCATTGGTTTTGCAAATTCGTACTTTGTAAATAAGGGGGATTTTGGATTTAGTAAGCGTTCTGCTAGCTACAATTATGACAGGATTGGCGAGATTAATAAAGAATGTGGGTTTGTGTTAAAATCTGCTTCTCAACTGAAACCTGATGATAGTAGATTGTATACCATCAAAGAGGAACTCTCTTTCTTGAATGGAGATTGGTGGCAGGAGTTGAATGGTGCTGGTGCACCATTAATGCCATTTGATGATAGAGAACTTTCAAAGAGTTCAACCGATCTCCGATCCCCGTTAAACTTGGTTTCCTTTTGGGTTACAGACGTTGATCGCCACCATCATTCCAAGAATTCCATTTATATTAGTGGGATTTTGCAAATGGGCTTAACTATTGAAGGGTTGCTCTCTGAAAAGCCATATGAAGGAAGTCCGCGGTTTGATATATGGCCTGGGCATTCACAGCTCTCTGTTATTTTTCAAGGGATCTACACGGAATCTGATAAAAATCATGGGGAGAGAGTAATGTGTTTGTTAGGGAGTGCAGTGTTGCCTTCTCGCGAGACTGATGCAGGTGATCCATGGGGGTGGGTGAAGGAATTTGGTTATACTAATCAGCCGCTTCTCACACAAGATGATCAGATTATACTCGTGCTTCGTTATCCCAAAACATTGACTTTGACCAGCAGAGCGATTCTTGGAAGCATGAAAAGTTTGAATCCAAAGTCGAACCCGAAGTACTTTGATGAAGTTCGTATATCTTCTTGGTTGAGCTCTTCTGTGAACTATCAATTTACCTCTGCAAATCTTGTTTCAAAAGCTTGTGATCCGTACCCGTACATGGATAGTTTGAGCAATGGTGAAATTGATGTATATAAAGGGCTTGACTTTTGTGTTATACTTGAGAGATTTACTCACCAAGAAGCATTGACTGTTCTGCCCAACTGGAGATGCAACGGGACGGATGAATTTTGCAGAAAGTTGGGTCCGTTTGTATCGGACAAGGAGATTAATGCCACAGATGGGAGCTTCAAAAATGTTAAGCTTGTCCTTCAGGATGTATGGTGTGAGAATATGACCTCTCCAAATGACAATTCTGGTTCTATAAGAGTATCTTCAGTATTTAGAGTTGTTCCTCCTTCTGAGAATCGATTCACTGCTACACAGAGGACTGGGCTTAGTAATATGACTCTTTTGGCTGAAGGAATCTGGAAGTCTTCTAGTGGACAGCTTTGCATGGTGGGTTGCTCCGGATTTGGTAATGTCTGTGATGCTCGTATCTGTTTGTATGTTCCTCTTTCGTTTTCAATAAAGCAACGGAATATACTTTTGGGCACTATGTCAAGGGTAGCTACAACTACTGTGTCATATTTCCCTTTAGAATTCGAAAAGCTGGTCCGCCCTGCTGAGCTGTGGGATCAGTACGCTGCTTCTCGTCCGTATTATAAATACTCCAAAATTGATGCTGCTGGTTTAGTTCTTGAAAAATACGAGCCCTTTAACTTCAGGACCATAATCAAGAAATCACTCTTGAAATTCCCGAAAATAGAAGATGTGCAAAATCTTCCTAACAGCCTTTCTCTTCTCTCTGAAGATCTCACCCTACACATACCAGCTGTACCCAATCCGTTTCCCAATTACTTCCTCACGAAAACCGACTTGGAAATGGAAATTTTGTCAATTGGCCCTTTGTTTGGGGGCTTCTGGCCTACAAAATATGAAAATGCTCACCCTGATGCAGTTGAGTTTGAATACACTGCAAAACAGCTCCTCCTAAATGTGTCTGGTCAGCTCAATCTTCGGGGAGACATCTACACCAACTTTTCTTCATTTTTTGTAGAGGGGATTTATAATCAGCATGTTGGGAAAATGTATCTCATTGGTTGTAGGGACGTACGGGCCTCATGGAAGACCTTGTACGAGAGCATGGACCTTGAAGCTGGACTAGATTGTTTAGTTGAAGTGGTGATTTCTTATCCCCCAACTACGGCCCGTTGGTTAGTCAGTCCGACGGCTAGGGTTTCCATAACCAGCCAAAGGAATGAAGATGATCCGTTGTTTTTTTTCCCAATCAAGCTCCAAACAGTCCCCATCATGTACCGGAAGCAACGGGAAGATATTCTTTCTCGTAGGGGTGTGGAAGGGATCCTCCGCATTCTCACACTCTCGGTTGCAATCGCTTGCATTTTGAGCCAACTTTTTTACATTAGAGATAGCACGGAATCTGTTCCCTATGTATCTCTTGTGATGCTGGGTGTACAAGCTCTTGGGTACAGTCTTCCACTGATTACCGGTGCAGAAGCTCTTGTAAGAAAAGCAGATACTGAATTTAGTGAAAATCAGTCCTATGAACTAGAAAATAGTCAATGGATCCGTGTGATTGACTATACTGTTAAGTTTCTGGTCCTAGCTGCATTTTCACTAACTCTGAGGCTTTGCCAGAAGGTGTGGAAATGCCGCATCAGAATGCTGACACGGGCCCCGCGTGAGCCTCACCGCATTCCGAGTGACAAGAAAGTACTCTTAATGACCTTGATTATACACATCGTTGGCTATATTCTTGTTCTTGTTATCCACTATGTGAATACAAGTTACAAACCTCTTCAAACGGCGCATTTTATTGATTCTACTGGATACTCCCATGCTATACGCGAATGGGAGACAGAACTCGAGGAGTATCTTGGTCTGGTTCAGGATTTTTTTCTACTTCCTCAAGTGATAGCTAACTTAATGTGGAGGATAAATGTTAAGCCTCTCAGAAAAATGTATTATGTTGGGATAACTTCAGTCCGGCTTCTTCCTCATTTATATGATTTTATAAGGTCGCCTTTCCCAAATCCTTACTTCTCCGAAGAGTATGAATTTGTGAACCCTCGTGTGGATTTTTATTCGAGGTTTGCGGACATCACCATACCGGCAATTGCAGTTCTTTTGGCGTTTGCTGTTTATGTTCAGCAGAGATGGAATTATGAGGAGCTTAGTAAAACACTTGGCCAAGCAAAGCTTCTGCCTTGGGGTTCTAAAGCATATGAGAGATTGCCGTCGGTCTCGTTTGAAGCTGAACTTGCTTCTGGTGTCAACAGGAATATTACATCTGAGAAAGACAACGATGCAGTTTGATCAAATATAATCTGTTACTCCTCTGACAGGGTGAGTTTTTAATGTTAATCCAAATCAGTGTAGCAAACCAATGTAACTTAATAGGTGCGCTAGTTTTGTTCTCATTTTTACTGATGCAGATGGGTTGGAGGATGTGTACTCATGGACTGGTAACTTGCTTTTTATAATTCATTCACCGAGTTTAAAATGGTTGTAATCGAGTATGATGTTAGTAATATTGAGTTTTTGTGTACCGTTTAAAATTTTCACATCCATCATTTGATCCAATTGAGGTATCTGCTTCATTATTTTTGTGGTAGTGACTTTTTGAATTGAAATCTCTAATATACAATCTTTGTGGCTCTATAGTAAATAATGCAGTCTCAAACGTGAAGGATTGTTCCTCTCCACTAAATAGATTGAAATACATATTATATAACAATGATCTGATTTATTCAGTTCAAAAACGACCTTTTCCAATCTGAAGCCAAAAGTACTTGGAACTGAATTCACCATTCCGGTTGAAAAGTTAACCGAAAGTCAATAGCAATGATCTTCTGTTTGTGTAGACTATGACAAGTATTGTTGTTCCTTTCTTTGAAGCGGGAAACCAAATCAGACACTTGTATCCAAATTGTAATTTTTTATTCATCACTGAAAGTTGTCTGCTCAAGGTATGAGGATTGGTAGGTAGCTTTACAGGTTTTATGCATTATTCAGAATATTGGGCACAATCATCTATGATTCTCTTGAAATATGCATTTGGAGTTTTGTCATTGAAGGGGCAGTTTTTGTGTAGAACTTGTATTTTGGGGGGTGTCAAATACTTGGATATTATTTGTTCTATACATCTAGTTTTAGCAGGGCAAATGCTTCAGGTTTTGGAGGCTTGCAGCCTCTATTGTAGCTACGTTGAGACATCCATTGGTATGTTCTTATTCTGACCTATTTCATTCTCGACTTCATTTCCATCTTTTTAATCAATATTTACAACTTCCTTCCATATAACTATATATGATTACACAAATACCCCTTTCAGTTTCAAAATCATACTTTACTCATTTCCACCTTACAGTTACCCCCTTATGTTGATTATACATATAGTTAAATGTTGATATAATTCAAATTTTAGTAAATTTATAAAATTGTTCTCGCATGTATGGGTGATGTTATTCAATGATTTTCCACTCTTGATTAAATTTTCGATGATCAAAATGTGGCTTTTGTAATTTTGAAGCTAAGAGGGGAAGGTTTTGTAATTACACATGACCATGATTATAGAGGAGGTCAATGTAATTGGCCCTTTTTTCTATCTTCTATGATGATAACGGATACCATGATATTACTCTTGAAGCCTGTCGCTCTATTGTCATTTATTTCTGTGATTGTGTTTCAAAAATTGGACTAATAATATGCTTGAAATATATAATAGAGAAAGGAAAGAAGTTGAATTATCAATTTTATGTTTTTGATTTCGTTATCTGGTGATTGGTAATCTAGGTGTGGTGTTTTATAAAACTGGTTTGTTGCCTTTACGTGCAAAAGCGTGTCCTAAATTTAAAACTTTATAGTCATCAAGGACTCTATTATGTTCAGATCACTATTCAAATGAATCTGCATAAATTTGACGTTAGTTTGAAACATTGAAGTTATAGAATTTGATCCCGACCAACAAAATGAATCTTTGAATAAAACAGTTTTTTGAAGTTAACATGACCTGCTAACACACGGATTTTATAGGAGATGTGTGGTTCTGCCTCTTGGTTAGGTGTTTTCAATTGAGCATTTTTTTTAGGCGGAGTGGATTTATTTCCCGAAAGCAGTATAGTTTATTTTTGGTATATGTTATTGTGACATTATTCATTTTCTCCAAAATCCATTTGTCTGTTAATTCCCAGGTTATGATCAGAGTTTGTGCTGAGGGGCAAGTCTGGTAAGTTTATTGTGCGTGTCAAAAGCTGGAAAAGGTATCCGCTATTAATGTAAAAGTCACATAATCACATGCATATGCGAGATAATCTATGATGGTATAGCTTCAAGTACAAAGGACGAGTTACAATGATTAAGCACTCAGACTAATTTAAGTATTTCAGTATCATCACTTTTTGTGGACTCTCTCTCTCTCTCTCTCTCTGGTAAAGTCGGTTATTGATGTTTTTTATTTCCAGAACAATGTTTGACAAAGACTAGAGAAAATTTTCCTCCCATCTAGAAGCATGAATTTGGTGAACGCCTTCTAATTTAAAAGAGTGTATTTAATGAGAGTTGCCATACATGCTGTGACATTAATAGTGAACTCCCACCCTACTTGGGGCTAGCTAGCAGCCCTAATATCCTACAGTATGCTACATTATGTGAGCATTAACTTTTGCTTAGTTAAATTGAAACAGCAATCTTCAATTGTTAGCATCTCACCTCATTTATCTCATTCATTTGCACTATTCAATATTTATTATGCTTCGGTACACTATGTTGACAAAGCAAATATAGGTACAATAATCTTAGCCATCTTTTTCAGATTCTTTTCTTTTCATACTTTTCCCTTAAGTTGTAGATTATCTTCCGGTGTTTTTCTCTACATTTTTTTTTGTATATGGGAGGCCTATCTCGCTGGAAATTTGAAAAATATAATAAACCTATATCCCTAGAAGTTTCTTTTTCTTTCCTCTGAAATTCATATAGAAACAATTCTATGTTTTAGTATGAAGGGGATAGGCAGTCCTTTCCAAGAATTTTTCGTTTTGTTTAATGGATTCAAAAACTTATGATTAGTCTGCGTGTTTCTACACACACTCGTATTTATACATGCAAGAAGTTAAGTTATTTCATCTTTACTTCTAGCATCTCTAACCCTGGTAAACATAGTATAGGTTCTACCAATATTTAAATTTTCAAGGTTACTTAGAGCTGAGGTAATTAGTTCCCAGCCACCCCTATTGTCCTAGACCTTGGAGCAACATATACATTTTCTATTACCCATATTCAATTTCCCTTCAAGGCTTCCAATCTATAAATACTAGACAGTATGAAAATTTTCCTTTTTATTTTGCTGTCTTCATCAAATGGCTCAGGGTGCTCTTTACACAGCAAGTACAAGCTTTAGAGCAAACAGTTCGCCATTCTGGAGGAACAGAGGGTTGGAAGGTTTTTCACATTCTACACGACAAGAAGACGATGAAGAGGCACTAAAGTGGGCTGCACTTGAAAAACTTCCTACTTATGATCGTTTAAGAAGAGGCCTTCTATTGGGATCCAGTGGTGCCACCCGCGAAGTTGATATACAAAATCTTGGATTTCAAGAACGAAAAGAATTGCTTGAGAGGCTGCTAAAAGTTCCTGATGAAGACAATGAAAAGTTTCTGTTGAAGCTTAGGGACAGGATTGACAGGTAACGTAAAATGAGCAAAAGTTCAAAAGATTGAGCTTGACTCGAGTTTTTGAGAATTTTTATGCTGAAGCTTGAGGTTGAAATTATTTGAAGGGGCTTGGGCTTGAGCTTGAGTTTAATGTTTTATGCTTGCTGACCTTGTGTTCGAGCTCGGCTCAATCACAAAAGAAAAATATAATTTTAATTAATTTAAAGTTTAAAATATTAAATTATTTCAAATATTATAAATTTTTCATAGTCATCAATTAAATTAGCATATAATTTTATATCTTTTTATTATAATAAATAATTTATTATATCTATATTAATATTATCAGTAAAATGTTATTTTTTTTTTCATTTTTATAAATATTTTAAATTTAATATCATTTTATGTAATGTTATTGATTAGTTTTACTTGTAAAAAAAAAGATGCTACTATCAAGTATTTTAACTATTATCAAAGTAAACATGATTTTTAAAAATGAAAAAAGCAAAATAAATAGAATAAAATAAAATAAAAGGTCAAAAACTACCTCGCGAGCTTTTGAACAACTATTCTAAAGCTCAAGGTCCGGTCTAGATCTTTTCAAAGCGCCCAACTAATTGTTTTTATGATACTGTGATGCCTAAATTAACCCTTCTGATTATCAAGAATGATCAAGCATTTATATTTATCGTGTGTGTGTGTGTGTGTTTTTTTGACAGAGTTGGAATTCATTTGCCAACAATAGAAGTTAGATTTGAGCATCTAACTGTTGGTGCCGAAGCCTACATAGGGAGCAGATCATTGCCTACCTTTTTCAACTTCATTATTAACATATTGGAGGTAAAAAAAGGTTATCAAGTTTTACTCATGAAAGTTACTCCCCCTTAATTTAACTCATCGTCATCTCTGTAGGGATTTCTGAGCTATCTGCATATACTTCCAGGCAGGAAGAAACATATATCTATTCTGCAAGATGTCAGTGGAATCATGAAACCTTGCAGGTGGGAGATGTAATTCGTAGCTGTATTTATATTTAGTCTACTTCATCACTAATAACTTCATTTTCTTTTCGTAACAAAAGAAAGAAAAAGGAACTAATAACTTGGTCATAGGTAAATCAGTATCTGAATCTAATTTTTCATCGTATGTTTTGAAGAATGACATTGCTGCTAGGTCCTCCAAGTTCAGGAAAGACAACTTTGTTATTGGCTTTGGCTGGAAAGCTGGATTCTTCTTTGAAGGTTTGAGTTACCAAAACATTTACAACAATCAGAACGAGTTTTTTTTTTGTTTTTCCTTTTCATCTTCGACTTATAAACGAGTAACAAAATATTATTCAATTCACAACAAACAGTTCTCTGGAAGTGTGACTTATAATGGGCACGGAATGAACGAATTTGTACCCCAAACAACTGCTGCATATATTGGCCAATATGATGTTCATATTGGAGAAATGACTGTAAGAGAAACTCTGGAATTCTCTGCAAGATGCCAAGGGATTGGATCACGCTACGGTTAGTAGAGAAAAAAATATAGATAAATATATTTATTTATTTTTGATTTTTTACTCTGTTTGACGGGAAAATGAGAGCACGGATCAATCTTGTTTTCACATTTGCAGAGATGTTGTCTGAGTTGTCAAGAAGAGAAAAGAATGCGAATATTAAGCCTGATCCGGATGTTGATATCTTCATGAAGGTAACATTGCGAATTTAACATATCCAAGGAAGTTAAAGTGAATACATGTTTAATATTTCCGTGATTTTGAATGTTTCATGAAATAATTATTATGAAATTCTGCATGGATGTAGGCTGTTGCTACAGAAGGGCAAGAAGCCAGTGTAATGGCAGATTATATTCTTAAGGTAAAATCAATTCTCTGAAAAAGTACATCCATAAATAAAAGAAGAGGGCCAATTAGACTGACTTCACTGGTAACAATGTGTAATTATAATTTCCTCTCTTAGTTTCAAGATTTCAAATGTTCTTTGTAACAATTGAAATTTAATCAAAACTGTGAAAATAAATATTGGTAAACTTGGATAACATCATCCAAAGATATTAAAATGATTTTGAAAAGTTTACTAGAATTTGAATTATAAGATCATTTAACTATGCATAATAATTAACAGAAGGAGGTACTTGCACGGTAAAGTTACAGGGAGTTATATGTGATTTTGAAACCAAGAGGGGATGTCTGTGCATTGCATATACTGTTGCAAAAGAATAAGAATTGTATCTTCCTTTTCAGGTTTTAGGCTTGGAGGTTTGTGCTGATACCATGGTTGGAGATGAACTAGTAAGAGGAATATCAGGGGGACAGAGGAAACGTGTTACAACAGGTAAATTAAAAAAAAAAAAATGATTTATGTAAGAAAATGAGTAAATTGTGAAAAAAGAAAAGGAAAAACATTGTTCCATCTATTCTAAAATGTGGACTAATATTCAAACTAAAAATCTCAGGTGAGATGTTGGTTGGACCAACGAATGCTCTTTTCATGGATGAGATATCAACAGGGC
This sequence comes from Petrea volubilis, assembly GCA_026212405.1. Lineage (NCBI taxonomy): Eukaryota > Viridiplantae > Streptophyta > Magnoliopsida > Lamiales > Verbenaceae > Petrea > Petrea volubilis. Next base: position 3,543,722 of record CM047871.1, on the reverse strand, counting down.
TGGATTCCTCCACAACATTCCAAATTGTGAATTCACTGAGGCAGTATGTCCATATTCTCGATGGAACTGCTCTTATATCACTCCTCCAGCCGGCGCCCGAGACTTATGAACTTTTTGATGATATAATTCTTTTGTCTGATGGCAAGATTGTCTACCAAGGCCCGCGTGATAATGTGCTTGAATTCTTTGAATTTATGGGATTCAAGTGTCCTAAGAGGAAAGGAGTGGCTGATTTCTTGCAAGAAGTATGTATTTATTTAGTGATTTATTAAAAGATAATAAAGTACGAGGTAGTCTCTTCTCAGCCACAATGAGGAGTTAAGTTTTCTTACAGGTAACATCAAAGAAAGATCAGCAGCAGTATTGGTTACGTGTTGACGAGCCTTACAGATTTGTGACAGTTAATGAATTTGTTGAGGCATTTCAATCATTCCATGTTGGTAGGAGACTTAGAGATAATCTTGAATCTCCATTTGACAAGGCCAGAAGTCATCCTGCTGCTTTAACAACCAGAAAATACGGGATGACAATGAAACAATTATTGAAAGTGTGCTGCTCAAGAGAACTTTTGCTGATGAAGAGAAACTCGTTTGTGTATTTCTTCAAGATTTCGCAGGTTGGTGTGGTTAGAAAATATTAAATACTTAATGTCTCTCCTCTTATACAGTTAAAGCTTTTAAATGAGGCGATCATTCAATATGGTATCAGAGTTAGGCCAAACAAGAGATCCTAGTTTCAAATCTCAGCAGCGGCGCCCATTTATAGATAAGAGTTTTACATGCTGAGCTTGACCTGAAAAAAAGAAAATATTTAATGTCTCTCATCTCTAATAGGGATAGAGACAAAATAATTATTTTGGCGTGGGGGAAGGGGAGGGGAGGGGGAGATCAGACTTTTAGAACATATATAAGACAATTTATCATTTTGGATGGCAAAATTTCAAATTTAATAAAATTGCATGTAAAGATATAGCTATATATATATATATATATTTCTTTTTTCTTTTGTGGGGCGGGGGATGTGGTTTGGGGTGAGTTCACCTTCTGACCCCTCTGGTTCTATCTCTGATTTCTCTGAGTTTAAACTTCTAGATGAGAAGCAGTCATTAACGAGGTATATATGTATAATGTTTCCTCTTTTTTTTTTGGTTCCGATCCTTTATCAGCAAAATAGTTAATAATTTTTGAAATCTTTATTTTGTTTTCTTAGGTTATTGTAATGGCATTGATTACTATGACAATATTCCTAAGAACTAACATGCACCGGCGTAGCATAGAAGATGGATTCATATATATCGGTGCTTTGTTCTTCGGAGTGTCCATGATAATGTTCAATGGAATGGCTGAGATTTCAATGACAATTTTCAAGCTTCCTGTCTTTTATAAACAGAGAGACAATCTTTTCTTTCCACCATGGGTTTATGCTCTTCCCCAGTGGATACTCAAGATACCTATTTCATTTATTGAAGCAGGTGTTTGGGTTTCTATCACCTACTATGTGATAGGATTTGATCCAAATGTTGGAAGGTAAAACTTATCTATTATAACCGAGAGTAAATACCTCTCTTTCTCCCTCACGCGGGCGCACACACACACACACTGTATATTTCTATGCAGATATGTGTATATGAGTGTGAAAATAACTTTTATATTATTTATTGAATTGAAATACTGCAGATTTTTCAAACAATATTTGCTCCTATTATTCCTACACCAGATGGCAGGTGGATTGTTCAGACTGATTGGAGCAGTTGGTAGGAATATGATCATTGCAAACACGTATGGTGCATTTGTCTTACTCCTATTCTTTGCATTGGGTGGCGTTGTCTTGTCGCGAGGTACAAAAGAAAATGCAACTTCAAAGTCATATGCTAGTTTGATTTATCGTTTAATGATATATATATATGTGTGTGTGTGTATTAATTATCTCTCCTTTTATTCGCTCTTGGTTGGTGCAGTGGATGTAAAAAAATGGTGGATATGGGGTTATTGGTCGTCACCATTAATGTACGCACAAAGTGCAATTGTTGTGAATGAGTTTCGGGGCCACAGTTGGAACAAAGTGAGTCCATATTTCAGAATTTGTGTGTTAATCTTTGCAGTCGATAATTTTTCAAGAAAACAGCCAATTATTGATTGAATTTTATATCCTAAGGTCGTCCCGAACACAAATGAAACATTAGGAGTTCTTGTCCTAAAATTACGAGGGTTTTTACCAGGAGCGCACATGTATTGGATAGGAGTAGGGGCATTGTTTGGATTCACAATCCTATTCAACATGTTTTTTGTGGTAGCTCTTACTTATCTCTACCGTAAGTATCTGTAATTCCTCTTTTTTACGAGCAACAATAATGTTTTTCAGAAATTCTTGCATCATAATAATCTTGTATCATGTAGCTTTTGGAAAGGGTCGAGCTGTTGTGCCTGAAGAAAGTGACAGCAACCAGAACAATGATGAGACGAGAGTGAGTAATCGTGTTGGTGGGACCCAAAAGATTAGGAAACGGGGAATGGTTCTTCCATTTGAACCACATTCCATCACCTTTGATGACATTGTCTACTCTGTTGACATGCCACAAGTACTTTTCGCCAATCTTAACTATTCGTATTTTTATTTTTTGCTACACTTTTAGCATCCAAATGACATGTTTTTTGCACATTGTCATATATTACCTTTAGGGCTGTAAATGGGTAAACGAAAACCCGTTTGCTATTTGCATCCGTATCCGTTTATAAGGTATATTATCTGTATCCGTATAAAGTAGATATTATCCGTATCCGATTACAGGTATCCAAGTAATAAATGAATACGAATATGGTAATTACGTATTCGCTCCGTTTAATATCCGCTCCTAATATGTATCCCTTGGATATATTTGTTTAATTATATCCGTTATCCATATCTGATAAATAACATTAAAAAATATTATTATTATTATTATTATTAGTCTCTCTCTATATATATATACATATATGCTAATCTCTTTTTACAAGTAAAATGGATAGAACAAAATATAATTTACTCATATCTTCATAATTTATAAAGAAACAAAAATATAAGTAAATATATTAACTTTACTAATATTAATAAGCATATATTATACTTAAAACTATGAATATTTATGAACAAAATTTCAATTAGATGAGTTATATAAGTTTTTTTTTTTATTTATATAAATAGATTCAGATATTCGGATAAACGGATTCGGATATTCAATCGGATATTGGATAATTGTGAGCAAAAAAGGATATTTGGATATCCACAATTTTGTATGATTTTCAGAAATATTAAACGGATACGGATATATCCGAATCCGCAAAAAAATCCGTCGGATTCGAATTCGGATATGAGGTTACAACGGAGTCATGTTATAGAATATTGCCAGAATATTCTGCGAGAAAAGGTAATATATGGCAACGTGAAAACAGTTGTGTTCTAGATGGTAAAATGTCAAACAAATCGTTTAAGCAGCGAAGTGTAAAAATGCCCATAGTGTAGATGACAGTGTATTATTTTCCCATTTAAAAGATTTTAGGTCTAGTATTTCAAAATTTTCATTGGTACGTAGCACCTATGAAAATATTATTGTAAGGGATATTAACTGGGATTTTCATTAAAAAAAATGGGATTTTCAGGAAATGAAAGACAAAGGTATTTTTGAGGACAGACTGGTGCTTCTGAAGGGTGTGAGTGGAGCTTTCAGGCCCGGTATTCTAACAGCTTTAATGGGAGTTAGTGGGGCTGGTAAAACGACTCTTATGGATGTTTTGGCTGGTCGGAAGACGGGAGGATATATAGATGGGGCCATTACAGTTTCAGGGTACCCCAAACAGCAAGAAACATTTGCTCGGATTTCTGGATATTGCGAACAGAATGATATCCATTCTCCTCATGTTACTGTATATGAATCTTTGCTATATTCAGCTTGGCTGCGTTTGGCTCCCGAGATTGATGTTAAAACCAGAAAGGTTAGTTTATCTGTCTGAGATCAAATTATCAATTTATTACACATAATAATTACAGGGGCGGACAGATGTAATTAACCCTGAGCATTTAATGGCGACTAATTTCATTTGTGCAGATGTTCGTTGACGAAGTGATGGAACTTGTGGAACTCACAGCATTAAGATGTGCACTGGTTGGGTTTCCAGGGGTCAATGGTCTCTCAACCGAGCAACGAAAGAGGCTAACGATTGCAGTCGAGCTGGTTGCAAATCCCTCAATAATATTCATGGATGAGCCGACCTCAGGGCTTGATGCAAGAGCTGCTGCAATTGTGATGAGGACCGTGAGGAATACTGTGGACACGGGCAGGACTGTGGTGTGCACCATCCATCAGCCTAGCATAGACATATTTGAAGCTTTTGATGAGGTGAAAGCAACTTGACAGGGCAAACAAATCATAAGTTTATGGCGTCTGTGTCTCTCCTCTTCTTTTCCTGACTGAAAATTATCTTACCAGCTATTTCTACTTAAACGAGGAGGAGAGGAGATATACGTTGGTCCATTGGGACGACATTCTTGCCACCTGATCAAGTACTTTGAGGTGAGTTTGCCCAAGAGAAAAAGGCACAAAGAATGAAAGAAGTACAGATTTCTTTTCGGATCAATTATACGGGCCTCAAACTATGTGGAATTGCACAAACTTCCCGTCTGAGCTGTCAAATTGAAATACCCCATTTTGACCTTTGAAGTTTAATCAAAACTGGAAAATTTTCTAAGAAACTTCAATAACATCATCCATATGTAGGAGAACAATTTGAAAAGTTCATTGAAATTTGAACTATAACTTCATTCAACTCTATGTGCAAAAATCAACAAGAGGGGATAACTCTAAAGGTGAAAATAAGTTATAAGGGAGGTATGTGTAATTCTGAAAATCAAGAGAGGAAACTTGTGTAATGGTATATCGTTGCATGAAGGTTGCGATAGTTATTGCATTTCTTTTCAAATCTATATTGTGAAGTTATGGATAATTATTTCCTTTGCTGTAAAGGGTATTCCAGGAGTTAGTAAAATCAAAGAAGGCTATAATCCAGCAACCTGGATGCTGGAAGTTTCTACTCCAGCACAGGAAATGGCCTTAGGAATCGATTTTGCTGAGGTGTATAAAAATTCCGAACTACACAGGTTAGCTCTTCAATCATTATTTTCCTTTGTTCCATGTATTTAATAGTTTTGTGCTACCAAAAGGGCTGAATTAACATGTGGAAACCTTTCAGGAGGAACAAAGCTCTCATCAGGGAGCTAAGGACACCAGGGCCCGGGATGAAAGAGTTAAATTTTCCTACTCAGTACTCTCAACCTTTCCATATCCAATGCATGGCTTGCTTTTGGAAACAATATTGGTCGTACTGGCGAAATCCACCTTACACTGCAGTTAGATTTCTTTCCACGGCTTTTACAGCCGTCATGTTTGGAAGCATGTTTTGGGGCCTCGGCTCTAAGAGGTGAGATAGTGACGTATTCTGTTTTTTCAGTCTATCAAGTTAGGGATGCAAACGAATTGAGCCAGTTTGTGAATAGAATGAATCGACTCGACAATACTTCATGCTCAATCCTGATTTATATGGATTTCAAGCCAATCTCGAGTCAAGTAATTGTTGATCACAAGAGCTTTTTTCATATATTTATTCTCTCATATATATATATATTATATAAATAATGAATAATATATTAATTTTCGACTGGAGCTTGAACCAATGGCTCTAATTCAATAGAAAAATCAAAAATTTGAATTGGAGCTCGAGCTCAAGCCTTTGCTTTGTTCATAAATTTGAGCCAAAACGAGCCGAGCTCGTTGAGGTCTCTTTCCGTAGCTCTTCCAGATAGATTTATTTGATTTGAACTTGAGCTCAAGCCTGAAAGAGAATGCCAAAGGTCAGCTTAGCTTGTTTGCATCCCTACATCAAGCAAATTAGAACGACTAAATTGCTAACTTTGATGGAATTTGGAAAATTGAGCAGGGATAGCATACAAGATATAATGAACGTCGTTGGCTCTATGTATGCATCCGTCCAATTCTTAGGCATCCAAAATGCCATCTCCGTGCAGCCGATCGTTGCCATTGAGAGAACAGTTTTCTATAGAGAAAGAGCAGCGGGGATGTATTCGTCCCTACCATATGCCATTGCACAGGTTTATAATAATCTCATTTTGTTTTCTTCTGAACTCTTGATCGATCACAATTAATTCATTAAATTTCACACACCGGTCCCTTTTATCAGGTTGCAATAGAATTTCCGTATATATTTGCACAAGCTGCAGTTTATGGGGTCATTGTTTATGCCATGATCGGATTCGAATGGACAGCAGCGAAATTCTTCTGGTATATATTTTTCATGTACTTTACACTGTTGTACTTCACCTTCTACGGAATGATGACCGTGGCTGTGTCACCAAACCACCACATTGCCTCCATACTCGGCGCTACCTTTATCGCGTTATGGAACCTGTTCTCGGGGTACATTATTCCACTTCCGGTAAGTTCAAATAAAGCCCATTGTCACAAACCTTTTTTCAATGCATCAATGTGAAAATTTGAATGATTTCTGAGTCACTTTTTTCTATGTTTGCGAACTACAGAGAATACCCGTGTGGTGGAGATGGTATTATAGGGCATCTCCCGTTGCTTGGACGCTGTACGGTTTGGCTACGTCTCAATTAGGAGATGTGGAGAAATCTGTATGGCCGGGCCAAACGGTGAAAGAGTTCTTGAGAAGTTACTTCGGTTTCAGACACGATTTTCTAGGAGTCGTTGCAGGCGTGATTGTGGCAATCACTCTTGTTTTCATTTTCGCATTTGGAGTTTCCATTAAGGCATTCAATTTCCAAAGGCGATGATAATGTTGTACAAAGCTACTTTGGGGAGAGAAAAAGGAGAATATATATATATATATATATATATATATTGATATTGTTAAGGTTGAACACGAACTTCATTTAGCAGATGCTTAGAAGGGGACTGCGTCGATTGTATTTGTGTTTGCAATACTACATGTGGGTTATATTTGCTTCTCTAGTAAATATTGATGGTATTGGTCAATGTTTCAAAATTACAAAAATCTCCTTTTAATTTTTTTTCCCTCTCGTTTTACGAATTCACTCTCATAGCTACAATATCATGGAAAAAAGTGATTAATTCAATTCAAGTTAAATGCTTTGCAATAATTCATAACTTTAACTTTGAGAGCAGAAGCCGAAAAAAGGTCCAAAAGTGTCTTTTTTAAGAAATGATCTAGAGTAGATTTAAATAAAAATACTTTTAATTAATATATTCAAATTAGAGTTGTCAATTGGTCGGATTTGGAGCAAATTTGGAAAATTCAAAGTCGAATCCGATAACCTTTTTGAATATTCGAACCCAATCCGAATCGTATAAGATTTATATTCAATACTATTGAGTCCGAATTCGATAAGAAAATTCCATCCGATTAATAGTTAAAAAAAATTGAAATTTTAAAATCAAGTAATAAATTAAATTTTTTTTTATGTAAAAATAAAATAAAATTTTAATTAAATAGAAAATATTTTAAAATATGTACAAAAATTATACATTATTTTGTTAAAGTAATTACTTTGAAAATAAAAAAAACAGTATTTTATTAATTATTATGGGTTATATATTGCATTCTATTTAGGTTTCTTTAATAACATTATGTATATAAAGATATTAATCTAATAAAAAGTATCATTAAAGTTTGGATTTGGACTACCCAATTCCATATTCTATCAATTTATTTTGAATTATGAATGTTTATAATTAAATTTGATCTATTGGATAGTTTATCGATTGAGCATACTAAATCTCGGAGCGGGCTTGGATCGGATTAAAATTTGCTATCGACAACCCTAGTTCAAATACAATGGTGTTTTTCCATTTTTTCTTTTTTTTTTGAAAAAAAAAAAACTATACTACAAAAAAAAATGGCAGAATTCGAGGTTCAAGAAACACGTTATTTTCAAATCTATCCCAATGGCCCCTAAGTCCGTCTTCAATCCAAAAGCAGCATGAATGAATGGAAGGTTATTTTTGTAAATTCAGACCACAGTGTAGCCCGGATAGAAGTAATTGGATAATGCACATAGTTGCAAGTAAAAAGGGTGGTACTTAGCTACGATCAAGTTTTTTAATATTACTTTGTTAATGCATTTAAAAGAATGCGGTCCTCTCCAATTAATTGATCACGCGCACACACACACACACGCGCACGCACGCACGCAAATATTCTACATTTTCTTAATGGCATTTAGGCCCTCCTAAAGGGTGTAGCCCAAGTCCTCATATTTAGGCTTTTGATGAAAAAGTTGGTATTAATTTAGAGTTGTTAAGCCTTCAATAGTACCATAGGGTAGTTAAAGGCAGCGTTGTGAAACCCTACCCGGCTGCCCGAACTGGTTGAATTGCCACCCGATTTTTAAAACAGCTAAGTTCATCCCATACAATCGATGAAGTGCAAGAACTGGTCTACTTTTGCAAAACATGTGAAAACCACCGATTGGACTAGTAGACCAATTGAAAACCAAGATTTAATATTCGTGTTATAATCAATTTCTCGTAATTTAATCCAATATCAAAAAGTTTTTTTCTATAAATAACATATGTTGATTAGACCGATCACCGATGAAATTTAATTCAACGAATCTACTAAAAAAGGCCCAAGAGTGAAGTCATTATCGTTCTTTCAGGCCTAAACTAATAGCCCAATCTCACAACTTGGGCCACTGGAAAATAATGAATCGTTGTAACCCAAGAACATTAACCTCTATATAATGACCTTTAACCAACTATGAAGAATAAGAAAAGTAAATAAAAAATGCGAACAATTTAAGCTATTTTGAATATATTTCAATAGTAAGATAATGACCACAATAAGTACTAATACATAAAATTTTTGAAAAATATAAAACTTTAAAAAAATCAACTTAATACATCGATAATTATAAAAAAAAAAAAAAACTTAATACATCGATAAAGTATCAAAACAGTGTATCTTCCATTAGGGACAGAACCAGAAACATTTGTTTGTGGGGAAGGGATGGGGGTGGGGGGGGGGGGGGGTTAGTTAGGTCAAATTTCTATAAATTATTAAAGATGCTTTTATGTTTTTTTTTTCTTTATTTTTTCAACTACATATGCATTTTATTTTGATATGAACTCTAGAGGGGTTCAACCACACCTCTAGCTCTCCTTTGGTTTCGTCCCTATCTATTATATATAAAAATTAGGGTTGTCAATGGAGCGAACTCTCTTCCGAATCCGATTTGAAATTTTAGCATATCTGACTGATTAAAATATTCAATTAATCAAATCAAATTATGAATATTTGTAATTTAAAATAAATGAATAGGATATGGAGTTAAATTGCTCGATCTATTAATGATTCAATACCGAACTTTAATGATACTTTTTGTTATTAATAACTTTATAATCAAATCCGACCTTTGACGGCCCTAAAAAATTGTTAGGGGAGCTTTCAGATATATTTATATAATATATCACTTAAGAAGGTTGAATTTAGAAATATTACGTCTTGTCTTTGTAGACATGTAATCCAAAAAATCAATTAGTGGGAAGCAGGACCATGCAGCCCGTGGTTGGCTTGGATAATATTAATGTTACCAATGATTAATGTGACAAGACAAATAAAACCATTATACTATCAATCAATGACAGCTGATATAATTATATATATTATCCCTTATTTCAAAATTATTAGATGTTAAAATTGTCCTGTACTAAGCTAAATAAGACAAAATATGCTAATTGAGGATCAATTCAGCAAGATCCACTACAATAAGGCAAAAAAAAAGAAAAAAAGAAAACACCAACAATATCAGTAAAAGTGGATATCAGACACATAATTAACACCTTATCTTATATATATATATATATATATATATATATATATAGAGAGAGAGAGAGAGAGAGAGAGAGAGAGAGAGAGAGAGAGGATATGATACGAACTAGATATGTACATCATTGAAGACGTATGTGATTATATTCTCTTAATACTATATTTTGTTATGATGGACAGTTTATCTATTTTAACCTATAAAATTCCTTTTGGCTCAAAAAATAAATAATTAAGTTCACGTGATATGAAGAAATCGTACTTTTTTTTTTGGGTAAGCGAAGAAATCATATTTCAATTATAGAGTTTTTGTAACTTTTACATACGCTCGTGCGCACAAACATATAGAATTAATTAAAATATCTTATGCCATACTTTTGAGCTTGTTAATTTAACTCAACACAAGAAGATTAGGTAACTTAAGATGGATCATACATTTAAAAATTAACAGTTATACAAAATATTGAAAAATTAAAAATACATAACTATTATCTATGACACCTGAAAAATTAAATTTTTAAATAAAATGTTATTGAATATGATATTAAAATCAAACTGTATAGAAATTATAGGCTCAAATTTCATTATTGCCTATTTATGGGAAAAAAAAGCTGCAATTAGTATATAAGTTTCATGTACGCTTAAAAAAAAAGGGAAACACCACATGACACGTTAATGATATTAAAATATTAAATGGTTTTCGCCTCCTAAAGTTTAAACTTTTAAATAAAATTGCAATTCAAATATGAACAATCTACTATTTTTTGGAGGTTATGATGTAAGGATACCACCCGGATTTCCACTAGAGATCCTGTATTCAAAACTATGTTTCATCTCCTATTTCAATGCATACATATACGTGAAATGTAAAGATTCCAAATCAAGCGTCATAGTTCGAGAAATAATTTTATACTTATCATGGCATAAATGTGTGTTATGAAGTATAAAATAGGCTTAATTGTACTTTTGGTCCTGTAAGTGAGACCTCCTTTTCAAATTTCGTCCTGTAAGTTTGATGGTTGCACATTTAGTCCTGTATATTAGTTCAATTTGCCACATTTGGTCCTGAATTGACACATTTGGTCTTAAATTTTTAAATGTAGTCCTACCCCATTTAGGACCAAATATGTCAATTCAGGACCAAATGTGTCAAATTGAACCAACATATATGACCAAATGTGTTAATTCAAGACCAAATGTGTCAAATTGAACCAACATACAGGACTAAATGTACAACCATCAAACGTATAGGACGAAATTTGAAAAGGGAATTTCACTTACAGGATCAAAAGTGCAATTAAGCCTATAAAATAAAACACCATTTTAAAATAAAAACTCTTATTCGCCTTATTTCCTAGTTATAAGTCAGCTAAACATGAATATTCCTTAGCGAATAGTTTCCACCATCTCAAAGAAGTGTTTCTTGAGATTAGAAAAACTCCCCCCCCCCCCCCCCCCCCCTCTCTCTCTCTCTCACACACACACACACACACACACACACACAGTCATGGGTTCACTGACAGTTCACAAACTCCCCGTGATTGAATTCACAAACCAAAACTTGAAACCTGGGTCAGAATCATGGTCCAAGGTATGCAAAGAAGTAATTTCTGCCCTAGAAGAATATGGCTGTTTTGTGGCATTGTATGATAAAATCACCCAACAAGTGCATGATGAAGTTTTCAATGCACTTGAAGAATTATTTGATCTCCCAACTCAAACCAAAGTTCAAAACAAGTCCACCAAGCCCTTGTTTGGCTATGTTGGCCAAATCCCACTAATTCCTCTCTATGAAAGCATGGGCATTGATAATGCCAATACCCTTGAAGGAATTCATAGTTTCACTGAAGTCATGTGGCCAACTGATGGAAATCTTGAATTCAGGTACACTTCCACCACTTCTTATAACCTATGCAATATATGTACGGGTCGATTACGCTTTACACTGCTAAACTATGCTTTACGTTGCATTAATTACCCCCTAAATTATATAAAATGTAACAAATGAGCCTTTAAATTGTAGATACTACGGAATGATCTATTACGCTTTTTACCATAATGAGGGGCTGATTTGTTACATATTGTAGTTCAGAGAAGTATACGCAATATATGATATAGTTCAGAAGTGCAAAGTGTAATTAAATAATATACATGTGCGTGTCTGTGTACGTGTGTGTATGTGCACGGAGGAATTTTTTTGATGTATAAAAGTTAAATTTGTAATTTTGAAAGGGCAATCTGTTTAAGTTTGATAAATATAAACATATATGTACTTATATATGTAATTGATTTTCTAAATATTTGAGGGGGTGCCCGGCCCTTCCAACCCTCGATGTGGTTTCATCCCAGTGTATGAGCGTGTGTTTTTCTGAATTTTTAATTTCAGTGAGAATTAAATACAGTTTTCTTCTTTTACAAAAGTAAAGAGATTTAATTTATTAGTTTTCCTTATGGTTATGATGACATAGAGAAATTTTTTTTTAGAAATTTTCACTTTATGATATCTATTAGTAATATGTTCTAGTACTAATCCTTTTTTCTCCTTTGTGTTTCTAATCATTATTTTCAGTGAAAAGCTTCTTTCATACACAAAGTTAGCAGCAGAATTGGAAAAAATTGTTGTACAAATGGTGTTTGAGAGCTACGGAGTCGAAAAGTACTTAGAATCCCACATCGGATCAGCCAACTATCTCTCTAGGGTCATGAAATACAGAGAACCTAAGATTAATGAAAATAAAATGGGATTTGTTTCTCATACAGACAAGAGTTTTATGTCCACAATTCATCAAAATCAAGTTGATGGTTTGGAGATTAAAGCCAAAGATGGTGAATGGTTTGGTGTTCATGGCCTTTCTCCTTCATCCGTCGTCGTTATGGCTGGCGATGCAATTATGGTGAGTCTATTTTCTAAGTAATTTTTCCCTAATGGTATCAAAAATAATTGAGGTTGTCTTTTAAATAATTGTTCTTCTGTTTTATTTCGTTTTATTCTATATATGTGCCTTTATTTCACAAGTCATAGACCATTGTCCTTTCCAATTGAAAGCAAATTAAAAGTGGCAAGAGTATTATATCACTTTAACTTTGTTAAATGCCTGTCGCTACAAGAAGACGCCCTTTCTACTACCAGAACAAACCATCATCAATTTAATAAAATTCGTTATAGAACATATATAGTTCTGTCATGGATTTTATTCATCAAAAATCCATCAGTAAATATGTCATTACTGATCGTCGTTTTAGTTCTATTTTAATATAATCCTATTACAAATTCATCACAAATATTTTCTATCTTTGAAAAAATTTGTTCGTCACAAATTTGTATTAGTAAAAAGTGCACTTTCTTATATTGAATTTATTAATCCTATTCTATCTTCTATAGGTATTTATATCATAGTCTTTTTTGCTAAAATTTAACGTATATAATATTGTATTGTATACTTGTTTGGAGTAGGCATGGAGCAATAATAGGATAAAATCCCCCCATCACAGAGTGACTATGGAAGGAAAAGAAGCAAGGTATACCATTGCGCAATTCTCATTCATGGAGAAAATGATCATGCAAACACCGGAAGAACTAGTCGACGGCGAGCACCCTCTGCAATATAAGCCATTTGATCACCTCAAATATCTTGAGTTTTTCAGCAGAGAAGAGAACAGGAGGCTTGAGAGTGCTATTAGAACTTATTGTGGTGTTTGAAATAATATTTGTGCGTGTTGTGTTTGTTTTTCTTGTGTCTTGTAATAGGAAAATTCTAACCCAAACCCGGCTTGGCCGCATCCAACCAATCATTTAGCATGTGCTAATACACTTGCCATATGATTGGCCACTCTCCCTAAATTGTACATCAATCATATGACAAGTGTTAAACACTTGCTATGTTATTAGTTTTGGTATGACTGAACCCGGTGCGGGTAAGAATTTCATGGGTTGTTTTGCAGTAATGTGTGTTTTTGATGTATTAATTAAGATTGTAATGGTTCTAAGTCTATGTGATAAAAGTGCGTATTTTTTCAGAATAAGGTGTACTAGTCTTTGCACTCATGTGATAAAATGAACATGTATGTTCAAATATTCCATGTATTAGTGACAATTTATTTTACTAGCTGCATGTTTTGAAACTTTATAACAACTTCATTATGTATATAACAGATTTACATTTTTATGATAGATTTTTTTTATTAATGAAGGGGGTGCATTCAGCTTATAGTGAGAATCAAAGTAAGTTTACAACTTTTAGTTTCGTTGAGGCCGTTAAACTATAAGACGAGTTGATTGTCAAAAATAAAAGAAAAATGGAAAAAAAGAAAAGAAAGCTACTTTGTGGCCTTAAAAACAAAGGAAATTTGCATTTTATCATGTATATTGCATTTAACAGATTAGCACTTATGTGATGTTTATATGTCTTTTAACATGAAATGGTATGCCAAACAGATCAATTGAGGGTAGACTCTGACGCATAAAATTAATTAGAGAATTGTTATTAATACTCCACTCTCACTTTTATATTGGAGAAATGATCAAAATGCCCATTGCTTTTTGAATAGGATTAAAAATATGTTATCCCCTTAATTATAGGCTATATATCACTTATCTCAATGGATTAATAAATGTAACACCTAGCTCCTTCGAATTGTATTTTACGACAAAAGTACCTTTAAATCGATATAAATATTTATCTATATGTATATTTCACAAAGTATTTATACCAATGTACAATCTAAATTTAATTTTAATTATGTTTTAACTAAACACCAAGTTATTTACTTTTCAATCAAAAGTAAACTTTAGATATGTTGAAATCTATATGAATAAGTATATTTTTCACTTATCACTTCAATTTGTGTATGTTCTTTTCTAAAACACGTTGAATGTGTATACTCATTTGCTCAAAAGAATCTACCATTATTTAAATATGTCATAATTTAATTTAATAAAAAATCATATTTAAACTCTAGTTAAAAGATATTTATCCATTTTTATTCAAAATAGTCAAACTTTACTTAAAATTTATACTTAATAAATGTATTAAGTTAAAGGAACTAGAATACTTTTTTATGTTTAGTTTTTAGATATTATTACAAAAACTTATTAACTTAACTTCAGCTATCAATTATTTTTTTTCAATGAAAAATATATATAAAAAATCATATCTAATAAAAGATTTGAAGTTGAATTTAAAATGTTAAATTCATAAAAGAACTGAAATTATGTAAATAGGAGTGGTATAAGGACAATTTGGACTAATTTTTTAATTGAATGGAGTAAGTGTTATATTTGACAGTTTAGGGGAGTGAATCTAATCTATCATATAGTTGGAAAAGCAAAGTGTATCCAATTATATTTTAAAATAAATAGATATTCTGATCAATTCCTCAATAAAAAAATAAGAATGCAATGTCAATAATAATTTATGGAGTGTTAATATATAACAATTGCCAATTGATTATCATGTTTTATTTTTAACATATCTTGTCTACCCTTTAGTTTTGGACAAGGATAGCATACCTCCGACACAAATACGGATTACTGTTTAGCCCCGAGACTTTGAATTTTTTTTATTTTTCTCTTTTTGGGGGTCGTGATTGTCAAAATACCCTCACTTTTTAAAATATTTAAATTTTACCCTAAACCGAGCTTTGAGAGCTCGATTTTATTGTGCTGTCAGAGTATGATTGAGCTTTCAAAGCTCGGTCTAAGTTTTATTTATTTATTTATTTATTTCAGAAAATAAAACTGAGCTTTAAGAGCTTGGTCTAAGCATTTAATTTTGTATTTTTTTTTAAATTTGAAGACCGAGCTTCAAGAGCTCGGTATATGATTTTAATTTTTTTTTTAAATAAATTATAAGGCCGAGTTATTAAAGCTCAGCCATAGTATTTTAATAATTTTTTTTTTAGAAAAGTATAAGGCCGAGCTATTGAAGCTCGGCCATATTATTTTATTATATATATATATATATATATAGTTAGAAGGGTCATATTATTTTATTATATATATATATATATATATTATAGTTAGAAGGCCGATCTTCAATAGCTCAACCATATTATTATATATATATTTTTTTGAAAACTAAATATTATATATATATATATATATATATATTATAGTTAGAAGGCCGAGCTTCAATAGCTCGGCCATATTATTATGCTTTTTTTTTTAAAACTAAATATTATTTTAATTTTTGATTTTTAATTTTTTTTAAATGTATTTTTCAATGTAGTATATAAACATGCTCCAATCCAAAAATTTAATTCACAAACTTCTCATTCACTGTGGTATTTTTCATTTACGAGTTGTAATAAATTCTATAAGTATTTTAACAAAATAGATTTAATTAAAAAGATAAGATAACAGAATATCAAATTTCAGTTAAAAATATTATGGTAATTATAAAATATCACATATAAAGTGATAATGTAAATTGAAATTTTTTATTCTAAATAAAGAAAGCATATATATATGACAAATTAGTATTGTTGTGTGCCAATTATTGGCGTTGTTGGGCACGTTGCCTTGATCTTTCCTTAATTTGTGGTTGGTCCATCTCATTATAAATGCGAGTGGTAACGTCACGGCCGCGCCGTTGCTCCTTTAACCTGTCGGGATTGTGGACTAATTTGAAATCAGCTTCTGACCAATAAGTCTCATCCCAAATAAGCTCGAATATACCCATATATATTTACTGGTAAGAGTCTATATTGTAGTACCACGCAAACATTTGATTGGTGTCCATTGAAAATTGGGTTGCCGCGGATAAAGCATGTGAGCATGGTATACCAAACTGTTGCCAAATCCCACAAGAGCATGTACCTTTTGTTAGTTTCACAACAAATCGATGACCAGCCCCATGTACTATGTCTCTGGCAAGTATTGATACCGTACGTTCATGGTACACAAAATTCTCGACGACATGCGATAATGAGGCATCTTTGTAAGCATTGTAGTAGGCATATGCATGATCGGTCCAAGGTTGGTTATTTGATCGCATAGTGTTTCCCATAGTAGAACCCTGACGGAACCAATTTATGGTGCGGTTGAAGGTGAGATGGACGAATGCGACGATGGGCAGACGACCACCACCCTTGAAGGCGCCATTAATACATTCAGACAATACGTGATGACATAAGATCCGAGTCATTCGGAACAAATCCTAACAATTCATCACATTTTTCAACCCAATTTGTTCCCCCCTATACATGACCCACCAAAGGACTGCCTCTGATGGGCAATGCCCATAGAATTGCAATGTCCTCTAACGTCACAGTTGTTTCGCCAATCGAAAAGTGAAATGTATTTGTTTTCGACCGCCACCTCTCTACCAACGCATTGATAAGTGCATAGTCTATCTCGATACGACCACACGTGAGCACTCCATAAAATCCCATCCCATAAAGCATTTGTAGCACATTAACGTGCAATGGCTTGTTCTTCGATAATTTTCCAAAAATTTATATACATTGCCCTAATATCCAATGGCCCAGGCTCCTCACCTTCTGCTATTAATTAGGACCTATGACTGTCTTGTGCATATAGGATGTCCAAACTCTCAGGACCGCACAAATGATGATGAATCGATATGCTTCTTTAGTAAATAAAATTTTTTTGTAAGTGATAGAATTGTGAAAGGAAATTTTTAATATTGGGAGATAGAATTGCAATGTTGCGAAAGTGAATAAAAAGTTTGTGAGTTAAAAATTTTTGGGTTGGAAGATCTTGTATATATAGTGCATAGAAAAAAAACTTTTTGAAATTTTTTTTTTTAATACCTTGACTGAGCTTTTAGAGCTCAGTCTTCAAATAAAAAAAAATTTAATATTTAGCTTGACCGAGCTCTAAAATTAAAAAAAATAAATTATTTTATAGCTTGACCGAGCTCTCTTCAAATTAAAAAAAAATTTATTTATTACTTGACTGAGCTCTTAGAGCTCGGTCTTCAAATTTAAAAAAAAAAAATCAGGGAAAGATCAAGACAACGTATCCAACAACACCAATAATTGGTACATACCAATACTAATTTGTTATATATTTATACTTTCTTTATTTGGAATAAAAAATTTTAATTTACATTATCTCTTTATATGTGATATTTTATAATTACCATAATATTTTTAACTGAAATTTGATATTTTAATTAAATCTATTTTGTTAAAATACTTATAGAATTTATTGTATACTTATAGAATATTTTTAAATACTTATAGAATTTTTGAGAAGTTTGTGAGTTAAAATTTTAGATTGGAGCATGTTTATATACTGCATTGAAAAATATATTTAAAAAAAAAATTAAAACTTAAAAATTAAAATAATATTTAGTTTTCAAAAAAATAAAAAAACATAATAATATGGCTGAGCTATTGAAGCTCGGCCTTCTAACTATAATATATATATATATATATATATATATATATTAAAATAATATTTAGTTTTCAAAAAAAAAAAATAATAATATGGCCGAGCTTCTAACTAATATATATATGTAATAAAATAATATGGCCCTTCTAACTATAATATATATATATATATAATAAAATAATATGGCCGAGCTATTATACTTTTTTTTAAAATTTTTTTTATTAAAATACTATGGCCGAGCTTCAATAGCTCGGCCTTATAATTTATTTAAATTTTTTTTAAATCATAGACCGAGCTCTTGAAGCTCGGTCTTCAAATTTAAAAAGAAAATACAAAATTAAATGCTTAGACCGAGCTCTTAAAGCTCGGTCTTTATTTAAAAAAAAAAAAAAAAAACTTAGACCGGGCTTTGAAAGCTTGGTTATACTCTGACAACACAGTAAAACCAAGCTCTCAAAGCTCGGTTTAGGGTCAAATTTAAATATTTTAAAAAGTGAGGGTATTTTGACAATTACGACCCCCAAAAAGAACAAAATAAAAAGTTTTTCTGAGGCTTTATCACTAAAATGATTTTCTTCATTATTCTTACACAAAAAGTCGGTTTTATTCAATGAAAAGTTAAAAGTTGCATACATAATTGTTTGTAGCTCTCAACTCTTCATTAAATGTACAAGAACTATTCTACAAAAATAAGAAATTAATTGATGATAGTTAACAATATATATCCAGTCACGAAAATTGTTTTATTACGAAAATAATTTTTACAAGTTTATAAATAGTAACAAAACTTTTATTTAAATTGCCACTATTGGAAATAGTGAGACGTTTACGATAACAATTTAGCGACAAGAAAGTTAATCTTGCCACAACTCATACGTAGTGACAATTTCATTTTAGGTGTTAAGTTGTTACCATAAGAATATCACTAATTGTAAGTGATGATAATTCAAAATATTTGTTCATATTTTCATCGAGTCATATTTTGACAAAATTAAAGTTATTATCATCTAATGGATATATATCATTATTAACAAAATAAAAAGTATTATTATTTAATACAAATCATTCATTAGAAAAAGTTGTACACTGGCTTATTGATTAAACATAAGCTCTCTAAATTTATTTCAGATGTTTTATAGAATCGTGTGTGGACAAATCTAATTTAAATAGTACTGTTGAAGCCATGCTTTCCTCAGATTCGTTGGTTGGCTCAATCAAGTAATATGATTTAATAAAGCAATTCCAGAATAAAATAAATGATTGGTCATTAAAAACAAGAAGCATTATTAATATTCACAAATAATATGGAAGTAGCTCCAAATCGCATGTGATATGGTTAGTGTTTTTTCATGTTTGTTTCTTAGTGAAGTCAAGATACTTCACATATAGGGTAAAAATTAAGCATGTATCTTCTTGTATTTTACGTTGTTTTTTTTCTCTTCTTCTTTCATACAGAGAATCTCGAATGACGAAATATAGAAGACAACATCAAACAATATTAATTAATTTGAATATAAATAAAAACTATGTACCAAAGTGTATCATTATGGTGAAATGATCACAATATATAGTATGGAAAAGACAAATACGAAACTCATAGTCAATATCTCTTATTAAGTTATTGAATTTGGCGTGCTAATTAATAAAATATTTTTCGGTAGTTGAGCACAATTTTATCTGATTACAACGTGAAATGTAAGGAGAATAGATTAACACTTCTAATCATCTAGTTAATTAATTAATGAGTACACCTATATATATGATTTTACTTTATCTTCTGTACCTTTATATTCGAAACTGCCTCCGGCCATTTTTATTTTATTTTTTAGAATTATTTTAAATAATTTATATCTTTATTTTTTTTAATATTTTTGTACCATGTTACTTGATGGACCTGCGTAAGTGCACACAATCGCATAAGTAATATAAAATGAGTAGAGTGTCGAATCCTACAAGGATTCTGATTTAGCCAGTGAAAGTGACTTGTTTTTTTTTTTTTTTGGTTACAAAAGACAGAAGGTTCATTCAGGCACAAGCCCCGACCTTCCCATCCCTCATCTCATCCTGGATCAGTGCAATTGTCTTTGGCGGAGGGTCTCCCCAGACTGTGCATCTTCGAAGGCATTCGTGGCCTAATTTGGCCAACATATCCGCGCATTTGTTTCCGTCCCTCTTCGTGTGCATGAGTTTTGTTTCCCATGGTTGCTTGATCAAAGTTCTGCAGTCCAAAATTATGTATCCATAAGGATGTTCTTCAATATTAGCTTTGTCAACAAGTGACTAGTGAAAGTGACTTGTGTTATTTAACTAAATTGACTGATTGGGGAGTGAGTTTTTTTTAAAATTAAAACTAATATCAAGTTAACGACTACTCATGAATTATAATTATAACAAATACTCGATATGACTAAATTTAAGTGTAATGTAGTTTCATTAAACTCATCCCTGCTCCATTCTAATCCCTAAACTAAGTGATTCCGTTACTGTGTGAAGCAAGGAACTCATGTATCCATAATCTATCTTGAGCATAATAGAATTATCTCATACAATCCTCTCTAGGCTTAAGATTAATGATCAATTTTCACTCAATTAATTCAAGCACTAGAAAACATTCACAAAAGATTCAACACCGCCTTAAGGGCTCAATCAATAGTAAATTCATTCTCATGTAATTTTAATATCAATTGATCTCGTTTAAATCAGAGCAACAATCACGAATTGTCTCTTGACCTCATCGTAGATTCTCTAATTCAATAATTAGGAGTGATCATACCCTAATCAAGTATTGTGATCATTAAACAAGATTCACACAAAAGCACATGAAAATCATTCACATCTATGGGATTTTCATAGAATAGGAAATATAAAAATTACACCGTCCTTATACTTGACAAATGATTTAGTTCATGGTGAATTCAAAAACAAGAATGAAGTATGAAAAATAATGCATAAAGGAGAAGAAATAGAACTAGATTGGTGGAGAATGCATGTGTGAACTTGCCTCTAACAATGTTCTTGCCTCCACCTCCGATTCTCTTCAATCTCTCCGATCTTTGTCTCCAAAAGATGAAAAGTAGATAAAAATTGAAAAAGTATTGTCTCTAATGTCTAAACCCTAGCTTAAAGACGTCCTCCTTAGTTTGTGTTTGTATCTAGACTTAAAAGGGGTAGAAATCCGCCTAGAACTTCTTTTTTAATCAAAGTCCTAATAGCACAAGGAAAATTTTTAATTGTTGTCGCGGACTTTGTGTACATACACAAAATATTTTGCGTATATACGCAAACTTACAGATTCATTTTTCCTCTGATAGCTAGAACTGGGTAAGTATTCAAAATTTCTTACGTACGTACGCATTCTTACAGATCCGTTTCTCCTCGGATAGATGATATTGAGTATGTACTCAAATTTTCTTGTGTAAGTACTCAACTCCTAACTTCAATTTTTGTGTCCTTTATGGTATTTTCCCCTTCTAACTTGCAAAACAACAATTTAACTCAAACTTGCGCACAATGAAACTTGAATATGCAAAAATACGTGATAAATCCGACAAAATAAATATCAAAATCAAGTATAATTATGGACTTATCATTAATATTGATGGCCTGATTTTAGCCAAATTTTGTGTCATGTAGGCAATTTTTTGCCATGTAAGCAAAATCCGGTCAATTAACCCGAAAGTCTACAATGTGTTAAAAAGTTGTCAAATTGGTGTCCTAAAGTTTACGTGAGACAAATTAGTGCCCTAATCTCAAATTGGTGCAATATACCATCCTAAAAGTGTAATTTTTTTCAAAGAATATATTACAAGGCCTATCACTTGACTAATAGTATTCTTCAAATTATGTTTATCTATCAAACTATATCGATAAAGTGGATATAATATGAAAAAGACAAAATTAATGAATATATATACATATATACACCCCATATTTATTGAATTTTGAGTCCCGAATATCTGTTGGTACTGGAGCATGGTCTCATCTGATTTCTAACACTTCTTATTATCTTGTTAATTGATATTATTAATAATTTTTATATGCATGTGGGCTCTCGCAAATACTAGCTACATTTTACCTTGAAATAATTAATTAACATAAATTTGTTAAAATGTCACTCTCAGGAAATTTTATTTTAGAAGTTTGAGAGCACACAAGTCATTAATTGTCTGGTCCACCCCGTTTGGAGAGCATCTAAGATTTAATTATCGATCATTTGTCTTCAATGATCAATTTGATCTATTGTTACAATATATAGTTGAGGTTTATCATTTTAGATGACCCGTTTTGGTTCTTCCTGTCTATATATTTTGATAAAATTCTAGGCCTCTATGATATAAAATTATTGTACATTAACTACGCTATATATGTGCTTCAATTATTGAAGCTTAGAATAAGAAAAAGGCTTGAGCTAAAGTCTTGTAAACCAGTTACGTATAATTAGATGATAAGTTTTCTTTTTTCATTTGCGGACAAACTTATTCATAAAATAGACGAGTCCTGTTTGTTTTGGATTTTTCGATGGATAATAAGAGTAAGTCACACTACAAGAATGCATAACTTTCAATGACAAGTCAATATACTAAAATTTTAGTTTTTATGACGAAATTTAGTTTATAATAATTCCATTACAAAATACCTTGTCACTGATTATTACTTTAACTATGTTTACATTGATTCATTGAATTCCATCACTAATTCACCACAATTACTTTAAATCTGTGATAAAATCTCTCCATCACAAAATTTTCGTTAGTAAAAAGGATGTTTTCTTGTAGTAGCAAAATTACATTTTTCGTCTTACACCTTTAGTGTTTGATATTTTTGATCATTTTCAAATATAAATTGCAATGTCATCCTGTAACTTCTTACACTACAACAAAGCAGCCTTTTTACTAACAAAAATTGTTTGACGGAGAGATTTTGTCACAAATTTAAGATATCTGTGATGTATAAGTGACATAATTCAATGTAAATAAAATTAAAAAAATAATTAGTGACAAGATATTTAGTAACAGAATTATTATAAATTAAATCCGTCATGGTTGTATTAATTAGTTTGTCACTGAAGGGTATGTATTTTTGTAGTGTTAATTTGGCAAATAAGTCTTTCTGTTTTTTTTTTTTTTTTGGCTAGACAAACCCCAACTCGCCGGGATTTGCTTAACGAGCCAATTTAATCCTACATGACATGTATGTGGTGTAGTCAACATTGCATGTTGGCATTTAATAAGGCCATTTTGGATTTGAAAGTGTGACATGTAAATGAAAAGGAAAAAAAAAAAAAATGCCAACTTGGCATGTTTTGGAGGCAATAATGTGGAAATAAAAATTATGATATGTAAAAGAAAATGAAAATTTTCAATATAGAATCAAGGACTTGCCAGATATAATATTAAAAAAACAACAAAATTAGATATCTTTCTATTAAAACATAATAGTTCAAATTTAGTTTCATTGTAATTAATGGCCTGCAGTAAAAATAATAATATTGACTATTCAAATATTATAAAATATAATATATATTTAATTTACCTAAATAATAATAAATGATCAAAATTTATTTTGATTAATAATCAATGGTGCATGATTTTTAACAATAATATATAATACAATTTTAGATGCATTATATATCTTTTTCCTTCTCATCCCATTCCCCCCCCCCCCCCCCCACCAATACCCAAAAAAATGTTGCTCAACACACACAGATACACACATAAAACACACATTTAGAAATTGATCATCCAACTTTATCTAATCTCAAAATTGATTACATATTCGGATTGCCTATGAGATGAAGAATGAGAGGAAGATGATTGGAGGTAGTGGAAAAAAGGACGGATCGAGGCACACACTGGTGGTGGTTGTTTCCCTCACATTTGTTCACATAAACGAAATATTGATTTTGTAGGCAACCCGAATACGTGATCGACTTTGAGATCGGATAAAATTTGGAGGACGAATTACACTGACCACCCCTGAGGTTTGATTAATTTATAAAAAATTCCCTACTTTTTAAAAAATTACCAAAAACCCCCTAAGGTTATATCAATATTATAAACTTATTTTAATTTTCGAAAATACCCCTTCCCTTTTTTTGGGTGATTTACACTGACCACCCTGAGATTAGGTTAAATTACGAGAAACCTCCTGTAGTTTCAAAAAATTACCAAAAATCCCCTGAGGTTATATCAATATTACAACTAGCACCTGCTTAGGTTGACTTATCAACAATATTAATTTTTTTTCCCTCTGTAATATTGTTATCATAAAATTTTCATGTAATAGATTTGAAAAAAAAAGTGATTATTTAGTCAAATAAATATTCTAAATTTAATGCATTAAAAGTATCTATCAACACATCAAGTATGTCATATTATCGTTAATACGGAGTAAATTTTAAGAGAAATGAGTTAGACTCCTCAAGCTAAATAAAGTTTTCAAGTGCATTATTTAATTTCAATTTTTTATTTCAATCAATGTTTATATTTCTCATTTCACATTATGGATATATGCGATGCATATAATTATATTTTTCTCAAATATAAATTTAGCACATATTACGTATATTTAGTATAAATTCATAACATTGAATTCAGAATATTTATTTGAATATGTAATCACATTTTTTTTTTCAAATCTATTACATGAAAATTTTATGATAACAATATTACAGAGGGGAAAAAAAATTAATATTATTGATAAGTCAACCTAAGTAGGTGCTAGTTGTAATATTGGTATAACCTCAGGGAGGTTTTGGTAATTTATGAAACTACAGGGGGTTTCTCGTAATTTAACCTAATCTCAGGGTGGTCAGTGTAAATCACCCAAAAAAAGGGAAGGGGTATTTTTGAAAATTGAAATAAGTTTGTAATATAGATAGAATCTTAGGGGGTTTGGGTAATTTTTGAAAAAATAGGGGATTTTTTGTAAATTGGTCAAACCTCAGGAGTAGTCAGTGTAATTTTTCCAAATTTGGACGATAAATTTGTTAGTGTTTGTGTGTGTGTGTTGAATTTCTTTTCTTTTTTCTTTTTTCCTTTCTATAATTGCTACATGTCCAACAATTTTGATCAATTATATTTTATAGTTTATACAATAGGACACCTACAATATATGGTGCCATGTAGGATGAAAATATCCAATGCTTCAAGTTACTACAATAATGCATACTCTTCAATGATAAACCAACACACAATAAATTTAGCCTCTACGACGGATTTAATTTATGATAATTTTGTTACTAAATGCCTTATTATTGATTTTTTTTCTTTAATTCTATTTACATTGAATTTTGTCACTAATCCATCACAAATACTTTAAATTTGTGACAAAATCTTTCTATCAAAAAATTTTCATTAGTGAATGAGGTACTTTCTTGTAGTGATTTCAGGCAAACACCTAACGAATTCTGGCGAGTTGGGGGATCTTTGTTAAGAAGAAAAGATTTATTTTCCAAAAATTTAAAATTTATAAGTTGATATTGTGAACTTATATTTGAAAAGGACTAAAAATGTCAAACACTAAAAGGTATAGGACGAAAAATATAATTCTGCTAACAATATTGACTGAATAATTTCTAAGATCAAATTGGATGGGTTATTAAACAAATAGGAAAGGGGAGACCCTAGACTCAATAATTAAGATACTTTGGGTTCAAATCCTACTAAAAATTAAGGTGGTTATGAATTACTTTGATAATCAGTAAACAAAAAGAATACAAAGTCATTGCAAAATTTGTATTTAGACATAAAATATTAAAAATTATTGTAAAATATGTGTTTGCTTACATTTATTAAATTATAAAATTGTGTCATGAAATAATATTTTTCAAAAATTTAATAGTGACAACTGTTGAATATTATTAACACACATATACTAATTTCAAATCCTAATGACAAATTTATTAATTGTAACTAACTTTTTACTATCAAAGGCAAAAGCATTAGTAATAAAATATTAAAGGCTCATCTACTGTTATGGTTAGATTTATGAGAGGTTTAGTTATGAATATATTAATTGAATGTTTAAAGAGAGGTTTTTGTTTTTTTTTGTTTTTCTTTTTTCTTTCGGTGCTGTTTAAAGAGAGGTTTAGTGATAGAATATTAAAGCTATTTTCATTATTGTGGGGGGGGGGGGGGGGGCGCACTATACACATGGATTGGATGGATATTATGTTTTTTTTTCTACCATGAAAGTAAGCATCGGTTAGTGACGATTTATGCACCTAAACCGCCATTATCTTAGGAAGTAAACATGAGGCAATATAAAAATTATTAACATATATTATTAATTAATGGCAATAAATTTTATTTTTCAATAATATTGGATGTATCAAACATAATAACTTAATTTATAGTTACTGTTGTTAATTATATATATGCTACTTAATTATAATACCAATAGTGACAGGTTAAATATTTTATATATGTTACGAACCGTTCATGTACCAGTATACTATTCATCAAGCTTGCGAGACCATTATTGTGGGAAACAATAACTAGTTTGGAAGAATTATGATTGTGGCAAAGCAACAAATACTATCACTTTTCACATTAGTGAAAATTTTTAGTTTGTCCATTTTTTTTTTAAATATATCTAATACTGCCTTTTCTCGTAGTGAGCAGAACAATGGAATAATTATAGTGACCTCTCTAGCGTTAGGTACATAATCGAAATTAAGTACAATAAATGTATGTAGTATATACATTTGTTCCAAGGTCTTTGATTTAATGGACATGTGTCTCATCTTACAGGCATGAGAATTATAATATTATAGGCTCGAATTTTAGTAAGTGGGTGCTTATGTATGTATTATTGCAAAAAAATATATGTACATTTGTTAAAAAAAATTATTAGTTGTACTTAACTAGCAATTGATGTGACATAATGAGTAATATAACACCTCACTTTTCTGAGAGTTTCGCGACAGAAAATTGATTACACAGGTACCTATTAAATCTTAAAAGATTCGATAAATATATTACACAAGACATAATGAATCAAATTGGCAAAAAAGTAATTAAGAACAAAGCCTAAACTTCACTGATCTGATTAAAAGGCCAAATAAATCCTTTACATAATTTAATTACAAATTACAGTCCCAAATATATCCTACATTTTCCACTAAAGACCACTATAAAAAACTACATAAAGTTCTAGCTATGTATCTCAAAATTGCCCTTAAATTCCTAAGCTAAAACTCTTCAAAAAACCAGAAGAAAGAATTAAGAGAGAGAGAGAGAGAGAAAGAGGGAGGGAGGGAAAGAGAGAACCATGGGTTCCTTAAGTGCTCTCCCTAATCTTATAGTAGTAGACTTCAACAAGGAGGACATGAAGCCAGGGTCATGCTCTTGGTCCTCTGCATGCAAAGACATAACAAAAGCCCTTGAAAATCATGGCTGTTTTGTGGCTTTGTATGACAAAATTTCACCCCAACTTCACAAATCCATCTTTGAAGCAGCTGATGACTTGTTTGATCTTCCCACTGAAGTTAAAGTGCAGAACATAAATGAAAAACCCTACCATGGCTATGTGGGTCAAATGCCCATTGTGCCCCTCCATGAAGGCTTGGGCATTGACTATGCAACCACACTTGAAGGGGCTCAAAGTTTTACCAATCTCATGTGGCCCAATGGAAATGACTCTTTCTGGTATGGATGATCATTAACAACTTTTTTTTTTTTTGTTTTGTTTGATCAAGCATTTTAATATTTCTAATATTTTTTTATTAATTTTACAAAAAAAAAAAAAAAGGTGGCTCATGCCCACTGGAGGGTAAAGCAGGGGCTCCACCCCCGCTTCATCATTATTTATTTTTTGATTTAATTTCAGCAGCTTCAGAATGCCTAAAAAAGATGTTTTTATATTTATTTTTCGGCAAAATCGCAGCTTTTATCTTGTGCTGGACCACTTTCATATTTAGAACTTTATAGTGTGACAATTTAAGTACATAGTTATGAAAAAAAAATGATAATTTAAGGATAAATTTGTCGAAAATTTTAAAATTAATTGGATAGAAATACTTAAAATTTTGGGGGAAAATTGATGATGCGGCCGGCGGCAACTGAACATATGACTTGGCTCCAAACAAGATGCATGAGAAAATCATTCTTTTGGAATATGTATAAAACCTCTAAATAAGCTGGCAACAAATATTACAAAATTGTCTTATTTTGTCCTTGTTAGTGATACCTCAATGTCCTTCGCCAAGACGGTGGCGGAGCTAGAAAGAATGGTGGTGAGAATGCTATTTGAGAGCTACGGTGCTGAGAAACACGCCGATTCCCACATTGAAGCGACGACGTATCTCCTCCGGTACTTGAAATATCGAGCACCCGAAGAGGGAGAGTCTAACATGGCCTTTCCCTCTCACACGGACAAGAGCTTCGTCACCATACTGTATCAGAATCACATCTCCGGCCTTGAAATTAAGGCGAGGGACGGCGAATGGATTAACGTCACGTTCCCGCCATCCTCTTTTGTCGTCATGGCTGGCGATGCATGCCAGGTATATTCATTAATTAGCATACTACATCTTTCTTTTTCATTTTTCCCCCCTATCAGATTAAACCCAATCAGTGATGGAGAATAGCTTATTAGTTTTTTCAGTATCACATTTTATGTATTATTTTGATTGTAACACACATATATATATATATATATATCTTGTAGCACTTTTAATTAGTTATATACGTATAAATATGATAATTTTTGTTATTTTATAAGTCAATATTAAATAAAATGCTTATATTTTATACATTTTAATAATTAATGATTTCGAAAAAAATTTGCACCCCTCAATCAAATTCCTAACTCCGCTCTTAACCACAAACGAGGGAATTGGATACATGCATGTCATTTGTGTATGATGAACAATTAAATTGAGTTACTTTTTTGCTTTTATTAAAATTGGGTAGCTACGCTGAGACATAACCCTGTCTTGATGTAGTGTCACTAATTGTTTGTATTTAACTGATTTTGAGTACATCTATAGAGTTAAATTTATGAAACTCGTGCTAATTCTAATTAGTATAAAAATTTTGGGTTAAAAAAATTAATTTGAAACTCCCCATATTTTTGAAAATTAACACACCATCCCCTAGGTTTCTTTTCTGAAAATTTGAGTACAAATTTTCAATTGTACCTCTTTTAAGAAAATTACAGAATAACAATATGTTTCGTCTCTTTGGAAGAGGAAACGCTTGATCCCAAAAATGAAAGATGAAAACAACTCCAAACCCTAACTTTCAAAATTTGACACATATTTACGATCGATTTGCGAGATATGGGAGTTGCAGTATATGAGGGGCGATGTGCTAGTTTTTAAAAATATGAGGGGTTTTAGACTATTTTTTTAACAGAGGGCTTTTGTGCTAATTAGAATTAATATAGGAATTTTTGTAAATTTAAATCAAGGTTAAAAGAGTAAACTTGTAAGCCTAAAACATTATCATACATGCAGAAATAGCACGTATAAAGTACACTATCGATCGAGGGTCTTCATTAGTGGTTTTCACATTTCAATGGGTCTTTTATACTAATTTTTATTTTATAGGATTTTTCGATTTAATTAGATTTAGCACAGACAAAAATCCATGTTTATATAATGATGGATGTTAATTGACCGGGACAGAACAATTAAGGGGTTGATACGTCAAGTAAAGAGGTTTACGATTGCAACTAGTTATAATGAATCGAATCCATCCTTTAAGGTGACACAAACAGAAGATCAGTGTGTTAACAATATTTATGATAATATAAGCATTTAATACACATAACTACTATTTCCGTTTCATATTATTGTTCATATTAGTATAAAATTTTTGTTTCACAATATGTGTCGTTTTACGAAAACAAAAAAGTGTTTGATGCATTTTTCTATACTTAAACTCAAATTAAATACAATTCAGATCTTCTATTACATAATCGTGTTACATCTTCTGTTATATTAATCAATACACGCCACGTGTATTAATGAACGGTGAAGATAAGGAAAAAGAAAAACTGATGATATGGAAAAAAATATAAAGATTCTTTTTTCTTATCTCGACCGCTCACCAATATACGTGGTGTGTATTGATGATTGTAACAGAAGATGTAACATGATTATATAACAGAAGATCCGAACTGAATTAAATACCATTCACATGACCTCTTAATTATCAATAATAACATTCAATAAGAGCAAATCAGCGGTCATGTAGCACATAGGAATCAAAATTATTAAATTTTTCTTAATATGTGTGATACAAACTTGAACGACAGTTTTTATGAAACGGATGTAGTAGTGTTTGGGCTCAAAAATAATTTTTTGAAATCAGATTCGGAGTGGGCTGATATTTGGGCCTTTTCGGCGCACCGAAATGAATTAATAAGGCCCATGCTACTTCGACGCGTCCACAGAGCCTGTGTTGGAAGCCCAGACCGGAATGAAATAACGGCTCATGGCCCAGTCGGCCAAAAATATAAAATAAGAAAATAAAATAATAATAAAGTCAAATCCAAATCCCTCACTTCTAGGGGTTGTTAGAAGAAGAATAACAGAATGGCTGAAAATAGGCTTTGTTATATCTACATATGCCTAAAATAAAGGCCATGTGTTTTAGGAGTTTGAAATTTAAATAAAATGGCACAACTGCCATAAACTAGAAATAAGGACGGCCACTCATTGCTAATGGCCTGGCTTGAATAAACTCCCCAAGCTCCAGGAATAAAGGATGGCGGTTGCATACTGAAGTCTATAAAGGGGCTCCAGATTCGTCATTTAGAAAAATCATCAATCGATCAATCAATCAATCAATCAACACACAACAGTCAACACAACAATTCTCTCAATCAAGAAGTCATCACTTCTTTGATTTTTTAGTCTAAATGAACAAAGAATAGTTTTAGTTCAAGTAGGTAGAAAACCGCTACGGGTGTTTGTAGCCATACCTCATTCGGCTCGAAGTGAGGATATCAATGCACTCATTCCGTAACGTCATGAGGTCGTAGCCATCACTCACTCGGATTGGGCCCAGTTCGAGGTGAGATATCAATGCGACGGAGTGGTATCCAGCATTCATATCGAGCGCATGCATGAAGAGGAGTACAGACGGAGTCAATCAATACTCGCCTGAGTGAACAACCTTTGAATACATCCACAGGTAGATATGGCCTGAGTCATCAATGTGGCCGATTTGTAGCTAGAGTTCTTAGGGACTGCTCAATGCATCTCTGTCATAGGTATTATGGCCCGAGTCATCAATGTGTGCGTCTATAGTTGAGTCCTGTAAAGTCCGTTTGGCGAGTAGTCATAGTCTTCGAATTTATTTTCTCTTCGATTTAAAACTTTTTGACCCTTTTCGATTTTGAAAGTGCTAAATTGTTAAGTCCTATATTGAGTTGTAGGCAAGTAGAACCTCAGGGGTAGTGTTTACCTACTCCAATTCAGTCGTTTTTCAGATAGAAGTCTTGGGCACATTACATTTTTCACTTCGAATTGCATTACATTTTTTATTTCGAATTGTATTGCTTTTTCACTTTGAAACACAAGACTTCCACTTGTGTGCTCCTGCACACTGGCACACCCGCACCCGAACACGAGAAAGTTCACTTCGAATTGGCTGTTTTCCAATCGAACTCAGCCGGGTCGAAACCCGAGTAGGCCATTTCGGCGCGGCCGGAGAAAATTTATGCAAACAAGTAGTTATTAACATTATGTTGTTCAATTTCTTGCAAGGCTTGGAGCAATGATAGGGTGCTTTCTCCGAACCACAAAGTGACCCTGGACAAGAATGGTAAAGAAACCAGATACACAATTGGCCTATTTTCTTTCCTGAGCAAGATGGTTCAAGTACCGGAAGAGCTGGTCGACCACGAACATCCCTTGCAATTCAAGCCATTCGTGCACGTCGATCTGTTGAATTTTTATGCTACCGATACCGGCCGAAGATCCCAAAACATACTCAAAGATTTCTGTGGTGTTTGAATTAATTTGTATTTAAATTTTGCTTAATTTATATGTGTTTTTGAAGGGACTCGAAAAAATATTAAGCTGTTTTAACTTGTCTTATGTTGAATGTGGAATAATAATGTAAGTTTATCTCAATTGTAGTTGTGGTTTGTGAATAAAGTGATTGTTGTGTGCTTGCTAAATGTTTTGTGTCAACTTGATGTTGTATCACTACTTCTAAAAACTTAAAGGCGGTCTAGGTTCTATATATATCTAGGCTTCATTTGATTGTGGAGATTGGATTCAACTCCCAAAAATATATTTTATGATATTAAATTATATTTTTGGAGATAGATTCTCAATTTGATTTGTCATATTTAGGTATATATTATGTACTAATCCATAAATTTGATTCATGATATTAGATTATATTGGATTGAAATGTCTCATCAACCCTTCATTTTAAAATTGAAAAAAATTGTAGACCACAAGAATATATAAATATATAATTAATATATTCCACAAATAAATCCAACTCCCTTAGTTACACCCCCCCCCCCCCATGAGACTCAATATTGATGACAAGTATGTATTCAATCTATGTGATCATGGATTGCAGTATATCAGTACATCTCAATATGATGAATCAAATATGGTTGATTCACCGGATTAAAATTTATATTATCATGTATTATCATGAATCAAATGAAGCCCTAATGTTTCAATTCATAGGCTTAACTTTTCAGATGTATTACCATGTTCGAAAGAAAAAAAAAAAAAACCTTTTCAGATGTATTACGAATTATAGAAGGCAAAATTGCTTTCACTTAATGACTCTAAGATTGCATTAATATAATTTTTCAGAGAGTTTTAAGGACTCTTCTACTATATAAAAATAAAATCTAGTTTCCACTTTTCGTCATAACGGTCGCAAGCAATGAAACGGAAGCGACTGCTCCAATTTCATTACAACACCGCGGAGCAATTGTATTTAAAACTTACAAAAAGTATTAATTTAATTAAGCAATAGTAGAAGTATCTATCAATGTTGTTTTAAGAAATATTTAATATAATTTTGAATCATGAAAAACGACATTATATAGCCCTATCGAAATTAAATTACAAGCTTATTATTAACATTACTTAACTATTTAAATTATTTATTATTAATCAAGTGAAACATAAAATATATTTGAATTTGAAATTTAGTTAAATATTTTAGTTTCATATCGATTTAAAATATCAAGAGATCAATTTATATATGTGAATAGTGTTTTTATATTCACATTTAAAATAAAGAATGTAAACAAATTATTAGACAGTATACTATGTTTAATAATTTGAAACTTTGTGACAAAAAAATTTAAAACAAAAACTAGTAAACTACTAATAAAGTTCACAATATATTTAAATTAATCCTTAACTAGCAACTAAACTAAAATTAGTAATATTGGCACACTTGATGCGTGTGCATAATAAAAAATAATATAATTTAATAACATACTAAATTTCTACTAGTATCTATCTATACTATTAAATATTTTTAACCATTTTTAATAGATTTATAAAATTTAGTGATAAGTAAAAACAAAAAACTAATGAAACAAATAGAAATAAAGTTTAAAAAAATGGTATTGAAGATTTTTTTTTAAATGATAGTTCAAAAATAATATTGAAGAGTATTGAGAGATGAAGGAGGATAACGGGGGGGGGGGGGGGGGGGATAAATAAAAAAGAACGTTAAAGAAGAGAGAGAAAAGAGTAAATAAAGAACGTCAAATACATACTTAAAGCATTGTCAAAATTTAGAATTCGATTTAATTATCAAATCGAAACTACTAATATTAATAAAAAAGTTGTAATCAATAATGATATTAAGTGACCAATTTTTTTTATTTTGTCACTGATTAATTTTTTTTTTTGTGACAATAATTTTTATGTTGTCACAATATCGCTTAAGGGTGACAAGAATTAGAGAGTGTTTGGGTGAGTTATAAGCTCCTAAAAACATCTTATAAGTTGTATGGTAGATTATAAGCTCTTTAAAAGTGTTTGGTATTTTTTTTTTAGATAAAGAGCTTATAAACTCCAAAAAATAAGCTGATAGGAGCTTATGAACTCCAAAAAGAATAAGTTCCCTTCAACTTTTTTTAAAATAGTCTATAATCTGTCTAGTACTAAATGGTAAAATAACATAAATATATTTATTTTTTTCAAGATTATATTTCTACTATCTCAAAAAAATATTTATTTACATGAAATTAATTTTACTTTATTTTTTTTTATCATCATTACACTTAAAGAAACGTATAAGCTCTAATTTTTACCAAAAAAAATTACAACTTATAAGCTCAAAAAATATCTTATAAGCTATAAGGTCTTACTTTATCCAAACATTTTATGAACTTAGTTTTAAAATAAGATGTAGGAGCTTATAAGCTTCAAAAATATTTTATAAGCTTTCCAAGATTATAATTTCTATAAAATAAACTTAGCCAAACACTCTCTTAATGTTTTAGTCGTCACCATTGACAATAAACAACATACCTAAAGTGACAATTTGGTGACATAAAAAGATTTTCATTAGAATTTCGTGATAAGATTCTATTGTCACTAAATTGTCACTATAGATTTGTCACTAATTATCAATTTTGTACTATATTGTCACTATTATGCAGACTATGTTTTATGACAATATAAATTTATTGTCACTAAATGTATATAATTAATGACAATTTTTATTATCACTAATTATATTGTTACCAATTGACTCATTTTTTTTGTAGTGTGTATTTTATGCGTAATGAGTTCAAAACTTCATGTTTTCCCGGGAAAAAAAATAAATAAAAATAAAAATAATTGCTTGGTAGAGTTCTTTTTGAACCGTTGATTATCAAATAGTTAAATGGTCCAATTTTCAATTTTCTACTAGACTAATATTTAACATTTTTCTTTTCAGCAAATTTGTACGAATTTTGTCTGACGGGAACGAATATCTGAACAAGCACTTATCAATTGTAATCTTAGTTGAGAGATATGCTAATGTAATAAAATTTGAAGCCGTTTACTTAATTCTAAATTGAGTATGTCGAAATTTGTTGCTCGCAAAATAAAAATTATGATAATTTTTTATACATATTATAAAATATTATATTTGAATGATAGTATGAAAAATGAAATTAGTAGTAGTATTGAATTGCGAGTGATAACGAAATAATTGGATACATATTTTAATCTTTTGGTGACAAATATTATTTCGTAAGATATCCTTCAAAGAATTTTGGTAGTATTGTTTCTTATATGGATTAGAAATAAATTACAAAAAAATTTAAAATTAATTTGGACCACATCATATAAATTTTAGGACAATACAATAAATTACAACTCTTATCCACTTAACCCAAATTAATTGGATTACACATCCCACCTCAATGATGAGATGTGCTAGCTATCCCATGAGTTGATGGATAAAAAACCAGTCCTGAGTTTTATAAAGGGTTAGAAAATATTTTACCAAATATAATTAAGAGTGGAATACTTATACAAAATCTCTACCAAACGCAACCTAAATTTATATATTAATTGATAAAAAAGTTATTCTCTTACAATAACGATTTACAAATTAACTTAATATATAAGAATAAGAATATCTATATTTAAATTATCAATATTTTAAGCTAGTGCGCACGTATAGTGGCAACAAATATATTAATACAAATTATAGTAGCATTGCAACACATAAATATTTTACTATAATTAGAGACAATATATCATGTATTGCTACTGACGTATTATACGTGCCCCTAATTGTTACAAGTAACAAGTCCCACATAATTTATAATTTAATTAATGATTAATTTATGAAAATTATTAACATAATAAAAACAAAAATTATTGTCATTTAATATAATATTCGTAAAAAATTTGGCATTACGACTTAATATTTAACATTATAATCTATTGAGATAGTGACATTATGAGTTACAAGTGTGATATGTTATACTTTATAATTCTATTATTATTTTTTGTAGTGTAATAAATTAATTAAACGACAATTAATATAATAGCTTGTCTCTACATAATTTATGTAAACATATCTTGAATGTGTCCAGATAATACGACACAAAATAATCAGCCGGAGATCATAAAACATTTTTTAAAAAAAATTATTACGACATTGTCTTTTATATATATATATATATATATATAGCACATCAATAAACATCCATAAATAGGACAAATGTACCTTCTGATTTTGCAGGTATGTAAGTCCAAAATAATAATAATGTATGAAAACGCAATTTGAGATTTTTTGTGACATTTTGAAAAAAAAAAAAGATACATTTTTATTTAAATTTTCACAAAAGCCATTTTCATGAAAGGCAATTCCAATAGGGACAATTACTAGGTAGATGCATTAATCAACTTATAATATATAGCCCACTCAATTTCATTTTCTCATCAAAATATTATATATGTTTCTCGTTAAACATTTTGTATGATTAATAGGGGACCAAAATGAGTAACAATCGAAGGTGACCGAAATCAATAAGCTAAAATACTACGTGATTTCACTACAACCAAATAAGTAAATTAATGATAATGTAATAAGTGATAATAAAAAAATTATTATTAACTGTATATATTTAATGATAACAAAATCACAAATCATAGGTTGCACAATATCAGTGATGACAACATAGCATAAAAAAGTGACAACATAGTGCAACATTGATATCTAATGACAATAAAATTTTCTCACAAAATTCTAATAATATATTTTTTTGTCATCGAGTTGTCACATAGATATGCTACTAATTGTCTATGATGACAACTAAAGCATCAATTATTGTCACTATTAAGTGATATTATGACAACCTAAAAGTTGTTGAACAAAAAAAAAAAAACTTAATTTGTGATAAAATAAAAGGTATTGTCACTTAATACAATTATCGGTGACAACTTTTATATTATTGTTTTTGTATTTTGTTGCTGATATTGCTTTTCCTTGTAGCGTTTTAGATGTAATTCGTGCAAAATTATAATATTAAAAGTACAAACATATCACCTCTCAATCCATTTTTTTTAATGTATACTTTCACAGTTTTACATCTTAAAAATACAATTTAGCACGATGACAACTTAGTTTTAAGAAAATTATCATTGTACTTCATCAAGAAAGGAACTTGTATAACGAAATACTTGGTTTGATGAGGACCAAAAATTGGGGACCAGAAATTTGTTATTATTGAAGGGGATCAAACATTGATAAGAATTATTGTTATTAGTTTTTCAGTCTACTTGTGCTAAATGATTGACATATTTAGTGAAAGGAACACGTAAATAACAAATGTGAACATCACAAATCAATGTATTGTCGTATGCATATATTGAATATCATGAAATTCACGAAAAAAATTGGTTTAATTAGAATTCGAGAGCTCCCTATTTTTCCAACCTTCATTATAATTAAGCATTTGTATGATTTAATTAGAAATTGATTCTAATTATCAAGAGTTGTAGTATGTTGAATTTGCTTTTCTTTTAACATTTGTTAATGGTGTAATTCGACCATCGAGTAACGGGCTGGAAAATTTGTGTTTAACTACTTCTGAACTGTCAATATATTTCAAAATTTACTATTGTATCGAAATAAAAATTATAGTCACCAAGTATAGATATATACATATATATATATAGCATGCTATAGTTAGATATTTAATATTTCACTCCATTTGCTATTACAGTTTTGTGTTGTTTAGTAAGATTAATTAAAAGCATGATATATACGCGGTCACCACTAATCTTTTATTATTATTATGATTAATGACCAATAATACGAGACACCATAAAGCTGCCAGAGATCATAAACATTTTTATATAAAACAAAAGGTAGGACAGCCTGATAGAACATTAATTTATAATTACAAATAGGACAAGCTAGTTTATTTATCTATTTATTTGTTTATTGTTTCGGAGAGGACAAATAGGACAAGTTCTGTGGGAGATTTTCTATAGCTACATTTATATTATAAAAATTGGTACATTTCCAGTTCAAATGCACCTGTCAATTTCGCAGGTTTGTATGTTCAAACAGATATTAAATATTGGAACGATAATTATATTGGGGTAGTTTGAGATTTGCCTAAATTATAAATAAAATTTTTATTTTTAGAAAATTATCTAATAAATTTTGGGATTTGCAAATGTTTTATAATGTCAACTTTCTGTCTACAAATATTAGGGTTTGTAACATGAACCGTCAAATTTTTGTTCGTTCTTCCTATTTGACCCTTTTGGTCAAAGTTTGAACAGATTTGACTAATTTTTTAGGACTAAATATCTTTTGGGTCTGATACATATAAAAATGTTTGATAATAATAAGGGTTACAACAAAATCAAATTTGACTCATAAGGCATTTTAGTCCTTAAAAAGTAGTCAAATCTGTTCAAATTTTAACGAAAATGGTAAAATAGGAAGAACGAACAAAAATTTGACGATTTTGGTTACAAACCGTAACGATTATAGATAGAAGGTTTACATTGTAAAACATCTATAAATTCCAGGATTTGTTAGGATAATTTTCTAAAAATAAGAGTTTTATTTATAATTTAGGTAAAACTCAGCGTACCCAATGTAATTATCCCAATATTATAAGTAGCAACTTGGAATTTCGAATTCCAACAAGGCATACATTTTTCCATGCAAAAATTCACTAAACCAATCGTCGCGAAAGGCAACCCCACTAGGGAATATATAATAGTAGGATTAATTTACTTTAATTCACTGACCTCATTTTTATTTTCATTTTTTTTTCCGAGATATATATTGCTTTTCTCATTGATTTGGCATAATAATGGGGACCAAAACGAGTAACAATCAAAGGCGATAAAATTTAGACGATAAAATGGTCCTAGATTTTAGACTTTTCAGAAATATATTCATGTAATTAGTATTAAATGTACTAATTAACAAATATCACGTCTCAATTCATTTCTAAGTTTTTCTTTTGTATTTTGATTTAACATGATGTATATAATATCCCAAAAGATAATCATCTGATACTAGATGACAATATCAACTTAATAGAATTGTTGTTATTCGGAAAATAATATTTTTTTTAAAAAAAAATAGCATCGTTGTTGCGTTTATGGTACTGCAAGTTTGGTTTATTTTATGTACATCCTCTCTCACTAATAATAATAATAATAATAATAATAATAATAATCACAATGATGATGATGATGATGATAATAAAAAATAATAATAATTATTTGGAAGACCAGAAAATGTTATAATTGATGGGGAATGGGGAATACAACATAAAGAACAAAAGAGAACCTCTCAAATCATTTTGCTATCATATGTATATCTTAATTAATATATATTATGTGATTAACGACAGGATTATATTATTGGTCCCATCAAATATTTGTCATCGCCCTATTTTTCCCAATCTGTTTAATTATACTTCAATGTGAAATTCTTCTACTCACCCAGTGTCGATTTGAATGTCGCTAAATTATTATTATTATTATTATTATTATTATTATTATTATTATTATTATTTATTTATTTATTTATTTATTTTTTGTAGTGAGTGGAAAATACTTTAAATTGTTAAGTTTTGATATATTTTATTAAAGTATTAATGACAGTTAGACAATATAAATGTGATAGATATATCTGATTATATTAATTATTCCATCAAGTTTGTGAAATGAGTGCTCATATTCTTAGATTTATCAACTTATTTTTCTTTCTCACTTCCCTTCACGAAATTATTGATTAAATGGAAATCAAAGATAATTAATATATTATATGTGCATCATTGTTATATGAGCCTTGCTGGATGCAAGAATTGTCGCTAAATTCACTTATTACAATGTGAAATTGTGACATGTAAAATTATCAAATCAATTTGATCCAGGTCATGATCTTTATGGGATTCCCAGAATTATTAGTCGAAAATACATACCCTTTGGCCGTTAGTAAAATATCCAAATCTTTTTTTTTTCTTTATTTCTTTCTTTCTTTTCTTTTTTCTTCTTTTAATTATCACCAAACACATAGAGCCAAATTAAAATATCCTAATGGATCTAATAATTAATAGACGATAAACGTCATCGTTCATCATTATTTACATTATTTTTAGTTCTTAGGAATTAATAGACGTAATTGTAGTTCGTAGGAACCCAAAAGACTAATCATAGGAGAAGTCTTTAGTTCTTTGTTTTTTTTTTAAGTGGCTTTGGGATAAAATTATATTAGATAATTGATATTATAAATGATTTCTCATTTATGAGAAATCATGAATTTGAGTCCTACACAAGTGAGTACTACACTACATAAATGGTAATTTATTATTTTATTAGTTTGATGATAAAATTACGTAAGGTAATGATTGAATGTATCTTAATTTAAAAATAAAAAATAAAAAATCAAGTACTAGGAGGATCAAACCGGCCAAATCTTGACCATTATCTGATCGGAATACAAGTGGGCAGTGGTGGTGGTGGTGGTGGTGGCGGTGGAGACTCAACTTAAACATCTTAAGTGTATTTAATATTGAATATTAAACGTGTGGGTGGCGGTGGCGGTGGAGACAAAACTTAAACCTCTTAAATGTATTTGATATTGAATATTAAACGTTGAGAATTAAGTCACGTCAGTATAATATAAATTTTATTGTTGCAATATCTTAATGCTAGTCATTTGATGTTGCACCACTTGATACACTAAAAAATTTCCAGGGCTAGATAGGATAATACCAAAATTGACGAGAGTCAATCTTTAGTTATTTTTTAAAGCTGTAAAAATGTACTGGAAAATTTGACATTGATGATGTAAGGAAAACATAAGTAAAAAAAATACATGTTGTTAAAATATTGGAAAAAAAATAAAAATAAAAATAAAAGGACCACAAAGGCATAACGGGAGGGGGACCAAAATTGATATGATCTATTTTTGTTCATATTTATTTATTGAAATCCCTTTTTTTTTTTTTTAATGTAGATCAGTACAAAGGAAAACATAAGTACAAATAGATGCCTCTCAAATCGTAAGGCTTAACGGGTTGATTACTGAATAGATCTGAAGTGTATCTCTGTCACAAGAACCTAAATCTAGGACCACAATAATTAGTCCAAATCAAATATTTATCATTCTTGATTTGCTTTAATTAAGTTTCATATACATGACTACTTTCTCAATCTTACATTCTACATTATAAAAAAGATAACGAGCCTCCTTTTGCTCCTTTAGAGAAAGAAATATTCTTCTTATTATTATTATTATTTAGTCCTTAAAAATTAGTCAAATTTGTTCGAACTTTGACTAAAAGGGTAAAATAGGAAGAACAAACAAAAATTTAACAGTTTCCGTTACAAACTCCAACGTTTGTAGACAGAAGGTTGACATTGTAAAACATCCGCAAATCCCAGAGTTTGTTAGGTAATTTTCCAAAAACGAGAGTTTTATTTGTAATTTAGGCAAACCTCAGAGTATCCCGGGGGCTCTTTTGATTTGTATTTATACATTGTAATACAAAAAATAGTCCAATTAACATTCCATATTTGATTGAAGATGTTTCTATGTATTGAAATTGACCCAATCCATGGCACCATGGATTAGACCCATGATCTACCCCAAGATTGAGTCTTTCGGGGGGCGGGGGGGGGGGGGGGGGGTGGGTGGGGGGGGGGGTGGTGGGTGTGAGATTGGAGAATGTAAAATTTGTTGATGAATACCATCGGATAGAATTGACCACATTGCCCTTCTTATTCATGATTCTAAAACCTATCTTGCCCTCTTGTGCCACATGAATGTAAAATCCCTAACTTTCCTTTTTCCTCATGGCCGTGTAAGCAGGCCTGTAAGTCAAAAAAAAAAAAACACAAAAACACACACACACAAACGGCTTGGGTTTGTCGATAATTCGTAGATCTGTTCCAACAGCGAGAAAGGTTTATACGAACAACAGCAATTTTCAGCTCAAATCCGCCTAAGGTTCTTCGATGTAACACCCAAAACTCATTCTTCGGCTGTGCTTGAAATCGTTAACTGTTACGGCGAGCCAATTAAGGTGAAATCCACTTCGTCTACTTCCACTAAATTGTTACGGCGAAATCGTGTTGTTCATTAATTAGTTTCTTCCACCGGCCGACAAGCAAAAGCACGTTTTGTATTTCCACAAAACAAGTCAGACTTGGTCTTTATTTTAATAGCAATAATGGCCTTTTATATGGAAGGGTAAAATAGTACTTTACTTAATAATACATCCCAATCCACAA
This sequence comes from Petrea volubilis, assembly GCA_026212405.1. Lineage (NCBI taxonomy): Eukaryota > Viridiplantae > Streptophyta > Magnoliopsida > Lamiales > Verbenaceae > Petrea > Petrea volubilis. The sequence continues at coordinate 3,501,283 of CM047871.1, read as the reverse complement.
AAACAAATTACCATCACAATACAACTCAAATGCAATGGATGGATACAACAACACAAATCAAAAGGAAGCTCATCTACTATTATCCAACACAATATTAATGTCTATATTTATCATACATTAATCCAATCCTCATAAACAAAAGAGTCCTAGTGTAATTATCCCAATATTAGAAGTAGCAACTTGGAATTTCGAATTCCAAAAAGGCATACATTTTTCCATGCAAAAATTCTCAAAACCAATCGTCGCGAAAGGCAATCCCACTAGGGAATATATAATAGTAGGATTAATTTACTTCAATTCGCTGACTTCATTTTTATTTTCATTTTTTTCCCGAGATATATATTGCTTTTCTCATTGATTTGGCATAATAATGGCGACCGAAACGAGTAACAATCAAAGGCGATAAAAATTGAGACGATAAAATGGTCCTAGATTTTAGAAGTTTCAGAAATATATTCATGTAATTAATACTAACAATAATAATAATAATAATGATGATGATGATGATGATGATGATAATAATTATTTGGAAGACCAGAAAATGTTATAATTGATGGGGAATGGGGAATACAACATAAAGAACAAAAGAGAACCTCTCAAATCATTTTGCTATCATATGTATATCTTAATTAATATATATTATGTGATTAACGACAGGATTATATTATTGGTCCCATCAAATATTTGTCATCGCCCTATTTTTCCCAATCTGTTTAATTATACTTCAATGTGAAATTCTTCTACTCTCCCAGTGTCGATTTGAATGTCGCTATATTATTATTATTATTATTTATTATTTACTTATTTATTATTTTTTTTTGTAGTGAGTGGAAAATACTTTAAATTGTTAAGTTTTAATATATGTTATTAAAGTATTAATGACAGTTAGAAATGTATTATTTATGTTGGTTTGGGTGACGTCTACACCGGATGTATGAAAAGTTTTTTCACATCAGTTGGAAAATTTTAAGGTTGTGTCTATATTTAGATTATAGGGGGAAAAAATTTTATAATACCCTTTTTTAATTTTCAAATTTTTAAAATAACTCACTTTTTTAAAACCTTTTAAAAATACCCTAGACTGCACTTTCAAAGCTCGGTTTTATTGTTCATGTGGGCCGGCGTGATTTCTTAAAAATTCAACTTTTATTCTTTATTTCATTAAAACCCATTCCAAAGTATTTTTGATCAATTTAGTCCAGTTTTCCTATAAAATTTCTTTAAAAAATATATTTGAGATAGGAAAATTCATAACTATCCTTATTCACATTAAATAAACTCAAATCTTAAATTTTTAATTATTTATTACTTTTTCTTAAATTTGTTATGTTAAATTAAGTAACCCCCCCCCCGGGAAGAATTGGTATCAGAGCCATAAAGAGCTATAAAAATCATAAAACATGGAATATTTAGACTTGATAAAATTATCAATCATAACTCTTTTAATAATTAAAGAATTATTTATTTATTTGCAGGAAATAAATGATAAACAATTTAGTGATAACATAAATATAGAAAGTTTATCTTGCGATTTCTCATGTAATGAAACTGATTGGCAATTATCTTCACCATGAAGAATAGACTATTTCAACAAACTAAAAGGTATCCAAAGATTGAGAAGTACTCCAAAATCTTGATGTCTCTAAAGAAAGAAGCAAAGGCACATAAAGATGTTGAAATAAGAGCATTGTATTATAGAAAATTAGAGGAATATAAAAATCGTAGAGCTGTAATGATTCTACTTAGCAATGCCTAATTATACATTACATAGGCTTCAAGAAGAATTGTATCTATATCAAAAGGAGTTGGATTTTATATTTAGAAAACCAACTTATCATAGAGGAGATGCTTTTAGAATTAATTTCTTGAAAAGCAAAATAAAACAAATAAGTGAAGGACTTGATGTTCTAAGTCGATTATGAAAACCAATAAACATCTTAAACGATGGATATAGAATATAAATCTAATCCTAAGCTTAAATATAATTCTTGAAGAATATAATCGAGAATATGAACACATTAAAACAAAAGAGAATAAAGCAAAAATATAAAGTTGCAAACAAAAGATAAAAGTTACACAACAAAATGCTAAAATATCTTGGAACAGATATAAAAAATACAAATGGATAAAATAAATAGAAAATATTGAAGAATTAAATACAAGAATGAATAAAATACTTGAGGCACTATATGTTCTAACTCAAGAACTTAAAGAGTTAAAAACAGAGGTTCAAATCTTAAAGATTTGTAATTCAAATGTTGAAGATTTAATAAAAAATACTTTTCATAAGAAAAATAAATTCGACAAGAAAATAAAAGAAAGAGAAATTATAATAAAGCCAATAAAAACTGTTAAAGACACAGTGCATCCAAATTCTTTTGATGCATAGATGATTAATGTTAAATTACCTAAAATATTAGCTGAAGAAGAAGCTCTTAAAAAAGAAGAAAAAGGTAAAGACATAGCTACATCATCTAATCTTCCTAAAGAACAACATTCAGAATCTAATATAGATAAAGATGAATGATATTAAAGAATTAATTGATCAATTTGAGAATATAAATCTTTCTGATATAGAGGAATATGAAGTACTGGTTAATACTAATAATACAACTCGAGGTCCAAGTGGTACAATAAAACCAGAAGATATGGAAATAGAAGAATCAAAATTGATGCCTATTCCTAAATATAGAAGGCAATATTATGATCATATAAAGAAAAATAAATATCAAAAACACGTAGATAAATTCACTCCAGATACTAATTATAGTGAACCTATAAATCATGGAGGTTCTAAGCTAAACATAGATTGCAAAAAAGATTCTAAAAAAGCTATAATTTCATGAGCAAATACTATGAAAGTTTTCTTTTTATATCACTACAACAAATTACACTTTTGGTAAGGAATACTTTGGTTACCAAAAGCTCACAATTCATTACCTAAAGTAATTTGTAATGAAACATTCATTACAAATGTTTTGTTAGCTAAAGCCCGTTGCCAATTGTATTAGGTAACGAAATTGTGACTTCGTTACCATTTCTTTGGCAACGAAGCAATTTCGTTACCATTGGTCACTTATAGTAACGAAATAATTGGTTACCAATAGTTTCATAATGGTCATGAAGAATCCTACTGGAAATCCTCCAGAGTGATTTCCGTCGGAATGTTCACCGAAGTTCAGCCGGACTGCCGCTACCCTCACCGTCATCTCTGCCTGCCGGACGGGTCTCTTTTGCCACCCACGCTGTCGTTGCCGCCCCTACCACTGCTTGAATAATATCCTTCAAAATGTGCAAATTTTTGTAACTGGGAGGATTTGAACTTGTGACCTCACGGTTGACTAGCAAGCACTCCACCACCAAGCTATTGCAAGAAATTGTAATAAATTTTGTTTTGTTTTATACTTATTATATATTTGTTTTATACTTTTAAATACTTATGTCTACTAATAAAATTTCGATCAATCTATCTTGTTCATACATCTTTCCAAAGTTCAATTTGTTTGTATTTTTGGATTTATTTTGATGTTACATGAATTTCGGAGATAAATTTGTTATAACGGCATACATTGCATGCACATGTAATAGTTTAACATTCTTTTTTCAATTTTCAAAAAATTTCAAAATTCTTTTGTTTATGTTGTGTTTTTAGCCTGTTATTTAATTATTTAATCAACTTTTTATGTTTTTTAAGAAATTTCGAAATTGCATTATATTTCATATTTCCACTTATGTTTTCAATTAAAAAATATTTTGCTTAAATTTTATATTTTAACTAATCATATGTTGAAAGTATATTATAAATGATTAAAAAGATAGTATAAATGATAAATAGGTAAGAAATATATATTTTCATAAAATTTAGCACATATTTAATTTTATATAATTTAAATTTAGTCGTTTGATTAGATTATATCTATTTTTTATTTTGTGCACACAATGAATGGGCTCTATACACTAATTATTATTATTTCCAAATTTATTTAGTAAAATGATACGTGGAAATAGATTAATATTTAGTCACATCTTTACTAAAATTTGATTTGGTATAATAGTTTTATAATATTTTTGGGCACAATTAGTATTCTTTGGCAAAATGAGCTTATTATAGGACAAACATCAAATATTATGAACAACTCGGAAGTATTTTTCTTAAGATTCTTTGGTTTAAAAACTTGTACAAATATTTTGGTTTTAAGTTATTATTTGTAACAAATATTTACTTTTTCAAAAGATCTTTTTATCAAATTCAAAGGGAAATACTATGGTAATCATATTTGTTAACACTATAATTCTTTTTAAAAAATGAATTATGAAGAATAAATATATAAATTCAAAAGTAAAAAATCAAATTCATAACTGAGTTATTTCTTACAAAAAGTGTTAATAGTAACAAATATTTTAGTGTAACCAAATGTTAAAATTTTGGTTACAAATACATGTTCGTAACCGTGACAAAAAATTAATAGTAACAAAAATTTAGTTCTTGTAACGAATTTTATCTTTTGTTACAATAGAAATATTTTTTCGTAACGAATAAATATCAAAAGTAACAAAATTTGTACTTCATTACCAAAACGCTAATATATGGTAACCAATAAATACTTTGGTTACCATAAACTGTTATTTATAACTAAATTTGGTTCCATTACAATATCTTTCGTTATCTAAAGTGCATTTTGTTGTAGTGTATAACGCTGATGATACATGGACAACTAATAGACAAGTAGATTATTTAATTGCTACATTTGATGGTATTGTTTTCAATTGGTGGCAAGGATTAACTAAAAATATTAAAGCTATAATAAAAAAGAAATGTACAAACTAAATTAATAGATAATAGTGATAGAGGAATTGAAATTCTAGTTGCCTATCTTACTAGTGAATTTCTAGGAGAAGAATGACATGACCATGAAAAAGAAAGTACTAAAGAAAAAGAAGAAGCTAGAACTAACTTAATAAATCTAAGAATTTGTAGTATGAAGCATTTAAAACAATATACTTGTGAATTTAAAGAATATTATTATACTCAATATTATAGTAATGAAGATCAGAGTATATATCTCAATATGTACTTTTTAAAACTTCCACATCCTTGGAATAAATACATAATGAATAAATGGAAGGAAGAAAAAAAGGATTCAACTTCAACTCTAGGAAGAAGAATTAGTTTTCTCTTTTTAGAATTAAATAAATTATGTAAATCTCAAGATTTATATAGGAGAACTAAAAAATTTTCACCTTTATATTGTAATGAATTTGAAGTACCCAGCCAATGGGGATGTAATAAAGAACGAGTTAATGAAAAGAAAAGAAGGTTTCATAAAAAGAAGTATAAAAAATATAAATATTTTCAAAAGAAATATAAAACCAAAGAGAAGATACTTTAAAAGAAAACCTCACTTTAAAAGAAATAAAAATCTTTCACAATGTCAATGCTGGAATTGTGGAGAAATTGGACATAAATTACCAGAATGTAAAAAACCTAAAAAGGCTCGAAATATAGAAGCTGAATTTATAGAACTTCAAGATGAATTGTCTGAAGTTTCAGATATAGAAAATTATTTAGATCAAGAAATATATATTGAAGAAGAAACTTACTCTAATAATTCAGAAAATGAATAAAGATATAATTGAAACTGAAGATTCAGATAAAGAAGTAGAAATTTATGAAGGATCTGAAGGTTATGATCACCGAATAACCTTTGATTAAGAAACTTTAGCAAAAATAAAAGGTTTAAAACTTGATGCTACTAACCCTACCAAAAGTATTTTTAAGTCTTTTGGTGATCTAATAAAAAGAGAAGATAAATATTTATGATTACCATGCAGTTGAAAAATCTATAAATGTTGAACATACTAAAGGGCAAATTAGATTAAATTTGCTTACTAAATCCTCAATAAATCAAGCTTTAAATAAAATCAAAAATAAAGAAATAAGAAAGAAGATAAAATATGTTTATCTTGGTAGGATTCAAATCCTAGTTAAAGCTTTATTTAGAGATGGAATAGATAGTCCTATGGTTATTTAACTTCATGACCAAAGGTTTATAGATGCTAAAAATGGTCATTTGGGAACCGTTGAAGGAAATTTAATATATTCACAATTTCGCTTTGATTGTTATCCAAAATATAGTGTTGATATAAGTGATCAAAATATAAATGATACTTTAAGTTTACACTTTCAACTCTTAAAAGATTTAAAACTTAGAGATAAAAGTCAAGCGTTTACCTTTTACTATAGAGCAATTTATGCTTTTACTAATAGTAATTATGGAAAAATATATCAAGATAAACCATATATTGAAATTGATAAAGAATGTAGGGATATAACAACAATAAAGTTACCAATGATAGAAGAAATTAAAGAAATCAAAGATTATGAAATTAAAATAAACAGAAAATCTATTTTAGAATATGGATCTAGTAGTGGTATGATACCACAAATAGATTTTGGGAAAAACACTGTATCTAGAAAAAGTGTTAGTAAGTTACCTCTTACTAATGTTGAATTTACTATACAAGATATAACTAATACAATGATTGTAAATGCTAAATATTTTAATGGTCAAGAATATATTGAAGGACCAAATATATTAATTGATACAGGAGCTAGTGGCAATCACCTTGCAAAACATAAAAATAAGGGTTTAATTGCAAAGGTTGCTTCTACAATATTTCAATATAAAAACTTTGAAGGTCAATTAATAACTTGTGATCAAGATGTACAAGTTTCAATAATTTTTGAAGAATTAAGAATAATTGTACCTTGTTACATAGATAGTGATATGTCAGGAGACTATTACGATATAATTCTAGGTAATTGTTTCTTAAATCAATGTGATTATTATAAAATAGAGAAACATGGAGTTACACTACAAATTGAAAATATAAAGATCTGTTGTAAAAAATTTGAAGGGAATTAATTTTCCTTTGAGTGTCTTTGTACAACTAACTGTACAGGATACTAATATAACAACATGTGCTTTAATAGATAATGATTCAGAAATAACTTTGTTTAAATCATTTCTCTATACTAAATGGAAAGAGAATGGGAATATAAAGATAAAAGGTGTTACTGGTCAAGCCGAACACTAATATAAAAAAGCAGATAAAGTAAATGTTATCTTAGGAAGCAAAATTATTACTATAAATACTATATATGATTATAACTCCCTTGAAACTGATATATTGTTAGGAAATGATTTCTTACAACAATTTCAGTTTTCTTCACAGAATCTTTATTCTGTTATTTTAAAAACTAAATATAATCATTACTTAAAATTACCCCGAATCAATGAGCCATTTAGAGTTCAGCCAGCAAAGCTTGGTGGACCGTATGATAAAATTCCAATAAAAATACATAATATAACAATAAAATGGATAACTCTTGAAGAAGTAATAAAACAGCTAAAAGAAAATTATAATGATCATCCTCTGGCTTTTTATAAGGAGTCAGATTTAAAGGCAAAAATAGAGCTCACTGAAAATATAGTTATAAAAGAAAGACCTATGTTATACACATAAAAGGATAGAAAAGAATTTGATAAACAAATAAATGAATTATTATATAAAAACCCACCTTTGATTAGAAGGAGTAATAGTCCTTTTAGTAGCCCAGCTTTCACGGTTGAAAATGAAGCTGAGAAAAAAAAGAGGAAAACCTAGAATGGTAATAAATTATAAAAGATTAAATCACTTTACAAGGCCATATAGTTATTATCTCCCTAATAAAGAAGTATTACTAAACCTTGTTAAAAGAAAGAAATATTATTCTAAATTTGATTGTACTTCGGGTTTTTGACAAATAAAAATGGAGCCTGAAAGTATACAATATACAACATTTAGTTCCTCTCAAGGACAGTTCGAATGGTTAGTGATGCCATTTGGATTAAAAAATGCGCCTTCTATATATCAAAGAAGAATGGATAAAATCTTTAATAAATATAAAGAATTTCTTGTTATTTATGTTGATGATGTTTTAATAGCTTCTAATACCTTAGAAGAACATAAAGCTCATCTACTACAATTTGCTAAAACTTGTAAAGAAAATGGTATAGTCTTATCTGAAAGAAAGGCTATAATTTGTAAAGAAGAAATTGAATTTTTAGGGTTAAAATTGAATAAAGAAGGAATTAAACTTCAAACCCACATATCTAAGAAAATTTGTGAATTTCCAGATAAATTGAAAATAGAAATCAAATTGAAAAATTTCTCGGTTGTCTAAATTATGCTGAGGGATTTATCATAAATCTTGCTAAAAAGAAGCATGAGATTCAAAAATTGCTTCGAAAAAATTATACTAAAGGATGGAGTAATTAATCAACATACAGAGATTGTTAAAAATCTAAAGGAAGAATGTAAAACTTTTCCTGAATTAAAAATCCCTGATGAAAATGACAAATTAGTGATACAAACAGATGCTTCAGATCTATATTGGGCTGCATTACTTAAAATCGATCTCAATGAGATATGCAGGTATACAAGTGGTACTTTTGGTCAAGCTGAGATCAACTACACAACCCATGAGAAAGAACTTCTTGCCATTATAAAAGGAATCCATAAATTCTCTCTCTTTTTATATGAAAGACCTTTTAAAGTTCAAACTGACAATACCCAGATACAATCCTTAGTTTTCAATAAATTACCAAATACACCCCAATACAGAAGGCTACATAGATGGCAAGTTTTCCTATCCTTTTATAGTTTCAAAATAGAGTATACAAAAAGTTCAAAAAATTTTCTAACCGATTTCATTTCTAGAAATACAGAATTTGGAAATGGATGAGTTCTCCAATTCTAAAATGGATAAGATGGGTGTGCATTTCCCTATAAATGCAAATAGAGTGATTGTATGCACTATACATACAACTATTCCACTATCTAACAGTTGGTGGTAAAGACTTTTCAAATCAGTTGATGGGTGACAATTTTCCAAAAATTGTGTTGATGATATAGATCATCTAAATAAATTCTTATTTTTCTGCAGGATTGAAATTCTAAAGAAAGATGGATCTTGAAGAGCTAAAGAATGAAATAGACGATATGGTCTTGGTATGTCAAGACATTGTTGATAGTAATAAAGCTCTGAAAGATTTGATAGAGTTAAATTTTAAAACGGTTACAGATATTTCTCAGGAGGGACTTAGAAGAGCTATTTTCCTTCAAGAAAGTCTAGATTTATTCCTTGAATCTAGAAATAAAGAAAAAGAAAAAATGAGTGAAGCTAAAAATGAGAGTGATAAAAAAGAAAGCAATAAAAGGAAAAGATAAAGTAGAGTCTTCTGGAAGTCAAGGTACTAAACTAGTATCTGATAAAGACTTTTTGGACTCCATGAAAAATAAAGAAAAAACTTCTAAATCTCAAGGAGATGCTGAAGTTATTGAAATAAAAATCAATAAATCTGAAGGCTTCAAAAACAGGGGATCCAATGAAGAATTTGTTCCCACAAGTAAATGGGAAAGAGAGTATAAAGAAGTTGCTGAAGAAGCCTATAAATTGGAGAATTCCAGAACGCTATTCTATTCTAAAGGGTATAGTGATCATCCAAGAATCACCGCCATATTTGGAGCTGATCCTTATAAAGTTTTTCAGCTTGCAAATTATGAATTTCTAGATCTGCTATATGTTGGAAAGTATCTAAAGGAGATTTCAGAATTTGATGACCGCTTTAAATCCCAGGTCAGTCAAGTCGCTAGAAATAGAGAAGTCGTACTCAAGTTCTATTCTATAGCTCCAGAACCTGAGATGCGCATTTGGCATGAAGTCCAACATATGATCACAATAGATGTGATAACTAAAAATTTAAAGATCGAAACTGGTATAAAGAATTTTAGATCGTTCAAGTTCACCAGTTCATGGATCACAGAGAGAAGAGCCACGGGCATTAAAGCCATTCAATCCATTGCTGAGTCTTTGTGGGAGAGACAGTATGAAACTCTCATGCAGGCTAACAATTGGATTCTACTGAGAAAAGGAGGACAAATAAAATCTCCATTACTAAAGGAATTCCTCACTAAATTTTTCAAACATGAATTTTATTGCACAGAAGCTACTAGAAAAAAAGCTTGCAGAATGATTGGCTGTTGTAAATCATGATATAAGCACTTACGTCAGTGCAAGGAGTGACGGATGCCATGACGTCATCATCCACTAAAACATTATGGCAGACAGCTGTGGAGGCAGCTTTTGACTTCTGAGGCTAAAGAAGATAAAGATCCAGCATATAAAGAAAGGGACAGCAGACGCCACATAAAACTTTGAAGTCCGAATAGTTAGATTTTTAGATCTATAAATTGTACTTAGATTTCATTTGTAAAGCATTCGAAAACTCACATTCGAAAATTCAGATTGATCTCTCATTCTGAAAAAATATCCATAGTATAGGAAACCAGTTTTTATAAATCTTTGTAACCCCTTTCTAAATCATGTTTGTATAAATCCTTTTTGAAGGAAATAAAACCAGTTTATTTTCATACATTTTCAAGTTTAGAAATCTTTCTATAGAAATCTTTTAAGCTTGTATTTCTCCTAAATTTTCCAAAATTCTATAACCCTACGAAGGCGTAGTGATTACACCGTTTGAGACAGTAGCTGTTTGGAACCTTAAGTCCCGTGAAGCCAGGAGGGCGTTTGGGCGAAACCCAGTCAAGCTTGTCAAGGTGATTGAAGACGAGTTCGGAAGAAGGATTAAAGAATTAGGAACTTCAAGGAGGTAATACACTTTTAAGAGATTTAAATAGAAATATTTTTCTACTTGATGTTATGAGAATATATGGTTTTAGAGTACTTCATCACTAATTATTTGATTTGTACGAATGCATGATCTGATATAATGGGAAAAGATTTTGATATCATAAAAAACCAATTTAAAAGAAAAAACAATAAAAGAAAGAAAATAGAAATTTTAAAACCATTAGAGGTTCTACCCGAAGATTTAAGAATGCTTATCGCAACATATAACAATAAAGAAGAATATGTGTTTGATCTAATCAATAAAATCATAAATCACGAAATTCATAAAAATTATGTTAGACAATTAGAACAAATAGACAGAAAATTAAAAGAACTTTCTATATCAGATAGAACACTAGAAAATTATATTCTTATGAATTGTAAAAATTTAGAAAGAAGAAAACTAATAAAATTTATATATGACGAAAATTGGGACATACCGTACTTTTTCTAAAACTTAGAGGTATAAAACATAAATAAATCAAAAGTTTGGATCATAAAGCAAATAAAGAAGCCTTAAACAGTGAAATTACTATTCAAATAGTAAAATCACTATTCAAAAGGGGTAAAATGAAAAACCTTTTTAAAAAAAGGATATTGAAAATAAAAGTATAAAAGCAGGATAAATTAAAAATTATATCTTATAGGGGAGAGAATTTCAGGAAAAGAATATCAAATTAAAATAAAATATAAATGTGATAGATATATCTGATTATATTAATTATTCCATCAAGTTTGTGAAATGAGTGCTCATTTTCTTAGAATATGTAATGCATAAGATTTATCAACTTATTTTTCTTTCTCACTTCCCTTCACGAAATTATTGATTAAATGGAAATCAGAGATAATATATTATATCTGCATCATTGTTATATGAACCTTGTTGGATGCAAGAATTGTCTGTAAATTCACTTATTACAATGTGAAATTGTGATATGTAAATTTATCAAATCGATTTGATCCAGGTCATGATCTTTATGGAATTTCCAAAATTAATAGTCAAAAATAGACTGTGAGGAATCGAAGAACTACAGATGAATATACAAAAAGAATTTACATCGCTATCAAACTGGAGCGGGCTACTTTTGCCTTTTGCTACAATTAGGCTGATGGCTCTGCAGACTTGTTAGCTAAACAAGGTTCTGGCTTGCTTAACTTTACAGAGATGTCTTATGATAGGTGTCCAGACTTTTTGCTAGACCAATTGTTCTTAGATGTAAATGAAACTTTTAGTCAGCCCGTAAAAAACTCCATGTACTAAGTTTTTGCTTCTGAAGTAATATAACTATATCTTTATGTTCAATATATATATATATATATATATATTTATATCTTTAAAATAAATTCAAATTGATCTGGTTAACATTAACGACGTCCTACCCACTTCGATGAGTTTAATACTTCTATTTTCTCCTATCAATCGCTATAAAAATACATATCCTTTGGCCTTCAGTAAAATATCCGAATCTTTTTTTTTCTTTCTTTCTTTCTTTTCTTTTTTCTTTTTTTAATTATCACCAAACACATAGAGCCAAATTAAAATATCCTAATGGATCTAATAATTAATAGACGATAAATGTCATTGTTCAACATTATTTACATTATTTTTAGTTCGGGATAATTGCAATTTATGTCCTCTAGGTTTAGCCTATTTTTTATTTTGCCCTCTTCGTTTCAAATTTTTCAATTTTGTCCTCTCCGATTATCAATTTTTCAATTGTCGTCCAATTTTGTACATAACTTCTCACTAGTGATGATGTGGCGATTTTTTGACCGCAAATTATGATTTTCTGGTCATCACCATAAATGGCAATAAATTCGCCACGACATCACCGACAAGAAGTTATGTCCAAAATTGAACGACAATCGAAACATTGATCATCGGAGAGGACAAAATTGAAAAAAAATTTTAAACGGAGATGGCAAAATTGATAAAATTGAAACGAAGAGGGCAAAATCAAAAATACCCTAAATGTAGAGAACAAAAAAAGCAATTATCCCTTTTTAGTTCTTAGGAATTAATAGACATAATTGTAGTTCGTAGGTACCCAAAAGACTAATCAGATGACCAATTAAAATAACATAGGAGCTGTCTTTAGTTTTTTTAAGTGGCTTTGGGATAAAATTATATTAGATAATTGATATTATAAGTGATTTCTCATAATTAATTGAGAAATCATGAATTTGAGTCCCACACAAGTGAGTACTACACTACATAACTGATAATTTATTATTTTATTAGTTTGATGATAAAATTATGTGAGGTAATGATTGAATGTATACAGAATATAGTGGATTGTTCTTAAATTTTTAAAAATAAAAAAATAAAAAAATCAAGTACTAGTAGGATCAAACCGGCCAAATCTTGAACATTATCTGATCGGAATTCAAGTGGGTGGTGCGTGGTGGCGGAGGAGACTAAACTTAAACATCTTAAGTGTATTTAATATTGAATATTAAACGTGTGGGTGGCGTGGCGGTGGCGGTGGAGATTAAACTTAAACCGCTTAAATGTATTTGATATTGAATATTAAACGTTGAGAATTAAGTCACGTCAGTATAATATAATTTTTATTGTTGCAGTATCTTAATGCTAGTCATTTGATATTGCACCACTTGATACACTAAAAAATTTCCCGGGCTAGATAGGATAATACCAAAATTGACGAGAGTCATTCTTTAGTTATTTTTTAAAGCTTTAAAAATGTACTGGAAAATTTGACATTGATGATGTAAGGAAAACATAAGTAAAAAAATACATGTTGTTAAAATATTGGAAAAAAAATAAAAATAAATAAAAGGACCACAAAGGCATAACGGGAGGGGTACCAAAATTGATATGATCTATTTTTGTTCATATTTATTTATTGAAATCCTTTTTTTTTTTTTTTAATGTAAATCAGTACAAAGGAAAACATAAGTACAAATAGATGCCTCTCAAATCGTAAGGCTTAACGGGTTGATTACTGAATAGATCTGAAGTGTATCTCTGTCTCAAGAACCTAAATCTAGGGCCACAATAATTAGTCCAAATCAAATATTTATCATTCTTGATTTGCTTTAATTAAGTTTCATATGCATGACTACTTTCTACATTATAAAAAGGGATAATTACTCCCACCACTCCTGAGGTTTGGCCTAATTACAAATAACACCCCCTTGTATCAAAAATTACCGATACCCCCCTGAGTTTTGTTGCCGTCTTACAATTTTCACCTTCCGTTAAGTTGACTAACAGTCAACGTTCGCCCTCCAACGTGATCTCCTGAAATTACCCTTTTGAAGGTGGGAATGCAATTTAAACAAATATGAATTGACTTATTTACCCTTGAGAGTGTTTATGGTAAATAATATCATTATTTGAAGGATTTCATAGAAATTATGTACAATGTCAGGGGGGTTAATGTAATATTTTTGTTAAATATACACACACACATACATATATACATAAATATATATATATATACACAAACATCCCCCCTCGCCGCCGGCTGCTGCTGCCGCCTTCGCCTCCACCGTCCTCCGCCGCCGGCCACCTATCCTCCGCCGCGAAAGAGAGAGATCTAGGGATCTAGAGGGAGCGGGAGAGGGAGGAGGGAGGGAGAGGGGAAGAGAGAGGGGAAGAGAGAGGGACAGAGAGGACCGTCCTTCACCATTGCTGCCGCCCACCGTCCTTCACCATTGCCGCTAGGGATGGCAACGGGTCGGGTCTGGTACGGGTTTGGCCAAACCCGAGACCCGACCCGCGAGGTTTTTCTGGACCCGGGACCCGTCCCAGACCCGACGGGTCCCGAACCTGACCCAAACCCGGCTTGGACCCGAACCCGGCGGGTTGGACCCGTTGAACCCGCCGGGTTCCGAAACCCCTCCCAACCCGACCCGCAAACCCGCTTCAATAATTAAAATTTTTATTTTTAATTTTTTTTTTGAAACAATAATTTTTAATTGTACAAGAAACTTAATAATTGATGAAAATATTCAAATTGTACATAAAACCTAATAAAACATATTCAAGTAAAATAATAATAACCAACTTTAAATGTCCAACCATAAGGAAAAATTACCATAATCATAACTATAAGGCCTAATAAAATATGTTCAAGTGAAACATTTATATATTATAAATATATATAATATATATTATATATAAATTAATTTCTTTAATTTTATTTATTTATATATTATAAATATATATAATATATAATACATATATATACGGGTCGGGTTCGGGCCGAGTCTCAATGGACCCGAGACCCGACCCGAACCCGGGCGGGTCCAAAATTTTGGACCCACGACCCGCCCCAAGACCCGTTTAAACGGGTCTAAACCCGTCCTAGCGGGTCGGGTTCGGGCCAAACCCGGACCCATTGCCATCCCTAATTGCCGCCGGACGGTGCAAGAGAGACAAAGATCGAGAGATCTAGAGGTAGAGGGAGAGGGAGAGAGAGATTAAGAGGAGGGAGGAAGAGAAAGATCGAGAGAGAGGGGCGAGAGATCCACCGTCTTCCGCCGCCGCTGCTCGTCCTGCTTCGCCTCCGCCACCACTGCTCATCCTTCTTCGCCTCCGCTGCTACTGCTGCTGCAAGTGAGAGAGAGATACAGAGGGGGGAGGGGCGAGAAAAAGAGAGATGGGGAGGGAAGGGGAGAGAGAGGCCAGGGGGGAGGGGGAGAGAGAGGCTGGGGGAGAGGGTGGGAGGTGGTGACGTTGTTTTGGGGTGGGGGGGGGGTGCGCGTGAGAGAGAGATACAGAGGGGGGAGGGGGCGAGAGAGAGATAGAGATGGGGAAGGAGGGGAAGAGAGAGGCCGGGGGGGAGGGTGGGAGGTGGTGATGGGGTGGGGTGGTGGGGGGGTGGGGGGGTTAAGTTAGGGTTTTGTTTGAGAGATGGTAATTTTTTTTCTATTGAAGGGTATTTTAGCCAATTCAATTTTATACCTATTTTTTTATTTTTTAAATAAAAAATTATTTCAAATATTTAAGTGGTAAAATTGACATTTTATTATTTTCGTCTATATTATCAAAAAGTCCACAAAACTCAGGGGGGTATCGATAATTTTCAATATAAGGGGGTGTTATTTGTAATTAGGTCAAATCTCAGGGATAGTGAGAGTAATTATCCCTTATAAAAAAGATAACGAGCCTCCTTTTGCTCCTTTAGAGAAACAATTATTATTATTATTATTATTATTATTATTATTTATTTATTTTTAATGAAAAAAACACTTCTATTAAAAAGGTTAGTGTTTTTGTTGGGCTTTTCTAGAAAAAAAAAAAAAGAAGATAAAACAAGTTCAAAAGTGGCAATTTTTTAAGCGAGCCAGAATAGCTTTCAAGAAGAGTATTTTTAAAAATATTTTTAAATTACTATATCTAAATGTAAAATAATTTTGTTTTTTTTTTAAATATACTATAAAAGCAGAATTAGACGAGCACATCTTTTTAATTTAAACATGTCCAAGTGGCTGAATATTTTATAAAGATCTTATGGTGAAAAAAAGAAAAGTAGCTTCTTCTTTCGTTTTTTTTTTTTTTTTTTCTCTTCCAATCCATGTATATATAAACCTAAAGCCTCGGAAACACAAAATTTATCACCTGTAAATTTATGCTCAATTAAGTTTAGAATTATCGAATATATATACTAAAAACACAAAGATTTTTGCTCAAATTTAATATTTTCTTAATTAACTTTACTAATGGAACACTTTGTGACAAAAATGAAATATGTTTCATGAAAAATTGTGTTCGCCACAAAAATTCATTAGTAAATATTTTGTTACTAATTGTTGCTTTAGTTCTATTTTAATATAATTCTGTTGAAAATGCATCACATGTCTTACGTGTGAAGGACACCATCCATAACAAACTTTTGGTTCGTGATGGTGGGATGCTTTCGTCTAGTATCATGGTAAATAAAATAAAATAAAATCATGACAATTTCTTTTTTTTTTTAAAGTCTAAATACGATAGGCCATTTTCCATCCCAAGTGTTGTCCTTAATTCAAGCACTTTTAAATACAATTAGGTACCAAAATTTCAACTGATACAAACAAAATGCTTATAATTAGATTCCTACACAAATTGACGTCTCAGCTGTTTATATATATATGTATATATAATTCCATAAGTTATACCGTACTAACCTATTGGCCTAGAATTTAATAGTAACATCTTCATCTACTTTCTATATTGGTTTCTATCTAAGCTTTAAATCAACTGCCAATAGCTAAAAAAGACATAAAAAAAGATTAAAGGCCAATCATGGGTTCTTTTGCAAATCACACACTTCCCATAATAGAATTTTCTGAAAAAAACTTAGAACCCGGTTCAATTTCTTGGCTATCCACAGCCAAAGATGTTGTTCGTGCACTGGAAAACTATGGTTGTTTTATTGCAATTTACAGCAAATTCTCCTTAGATATGCACCAAGCTATTTTTCGTGCTTCTGAGGAATTATTTGATCTCCCAACTGATATAAAAGTCAAAAATATCTCCAACACGCCCACGCATGGATACGTAGGGCAACTGCCGTTCATTCCCTTATATGAAAGTTTAGGGATTGAAAATGCGACAACTCCGGAGGGAGTGCAGGGGTTTATCGATGTCGTATGGCCATCGGGAAACGAGCGTTTCGGGTATTTTTGCGATGTTTTGCATTTTCGTGCTTTACATTGTTCTTTTTTTTTTATTTAGCTTTGTTACGATTTATGTGACTTAAATTGATCGCCCTGCTACTTTGTAATATTTTTTTTTGCTTTATTAAGATTATTTGTGACCTAAATTGACCTAGTTTTGGCATTTTATATATAATTTGTTTGCACTATTAAGAAATTAAGCACCCTCTGAATTATTATATCACTTTATAAAAAAGCACCTTGTTAATTCACTCACGGACCTGATTTGATCTCATTCATCACAAATTTGTTAGCTAATAAGTGCACTGATTGTTGCTCTAGTTCATTTTTAATTAAATTCCGTCAGAAATTCATCACAATTACCTTCTATCTGTGATGAAATTTATCAAACAAGTTTTTCATTAATAAAAAGAATGCGCTTTCTTGAAGTATCAAATTTACCAATTCCGGTACTCAATAATTTTTCTGCCTTATTATTACCATAATATGACTTGACTCGACGAGGAATCTTCATAGTTTTATACTCTTGTCACAATATAGTTGACTTAGATTAAGCTAATAAAATCTAATCTCTCCTTGTTTAGTGAAACTACTTTAGAATTCTCAAAGCTTGTGGGAGAGCTAGATCAAGTGGTGATGAGGATGGTGTCTGAGAGTTATGGAATAGAAACTAGCTACCAGTCCTTGCTTGAAGCAACGTCTTACCTTTTTAAATTCATAAAATACCGCGAACCTGCAAAAGATGAAACTGATTTAGGTATTGTCCCTCACACTGACAAGACCTTCATGTCGATCCTCCACCAGCACCAAGTAAAGGGCCTCGAGATTATGACGAAAGAGGGCGATTGGATACTCGTGGATCCCTCGCCCTCGTCTTTCATTGTAATGGCGGGCGAAGCTTGTACGGTACGTATAAAATACATACTTAAAACCTTTTTCAATTTACGTACACATGATGTTTTAAAATGAAAGAAGTTCAATGTAGGGTCTCAAATGTTGAGACCTGCATATCGGTGATTAAGAGAGTTTCTCGTCAGTCAATCAAAATGGTGTAAATGTGTAAGATGTTTGGTATCATTCCGCTGTTATGTTATGCATGAGCCTGCTACCTAATCGTGTCAGGTCTTCTTTAATTGTGCATCCCACCATAGGGGGCCTACAACTTAATTTGGCTATTGTATTCTGTGGGATTCGATCGTATCATCCCATCTCCCTACCGAACGCACTCCAAGAGTTTCTTCCGATATTTCAGACTCGACAAACTAGAATTATCTTTCTTCTTATGTTTGTAAATTTATTTATTTATTGGTTTTTTGATAGGCATGGACTAATGGAAGAATAGAAGCTTCAACTCATAGGGTTATAATGAAGGGAAGTGAAGAAAGATATTCCCTCGGGTTCTTTTCATTTATCAGGGATGTTGAAATACAAGTCCCGGAGGAGCTTGTTGATGATGATCATCCACTGCAGTTTAAGCCATTTTATCACTACAAATTTCTTCATTTTTATGATACTCAAGGCAGGGGATTAAAGTTTCCTATTAAGGCTTATTGTGGAGTTTAAAAATTTAATATGTATTTCATGTATTTTATTATGTATGTCTTGTAAATCTATCGATGGATCAAATGTTGTGTAATTTACATATATGAAAATAAAAAGCTTTGTTTTTGCGTGTCATTGCCAGTGAATATGTGAGGATTAATCGTGAAAATGCTGGAAAAAATCAATCGTTCTATTTAGAAACTGGGTCTTAAACTAGATTTTTCGAAAAATTGGTGACATAGCCTCTCTTTTCCAATCCAATCTCAGTGCTTGCGCTTCTTTAGTTTGCAAGTAAATGGATAATAGCATCCGTGCGTGAAGCTATGCCAGGAAAGGGAATGAGTCCTGAATCACCAATTTTCCAATCTTTTTTATTTTCTTTCCTGTGAAAATCAGCAGGGCTTCGTGCAATTAAGAGGGTGTTCGGCAAAAATTTTGGAGGAGGAGTTTATCTCTTCAAATAAAAAGTTTAGAAACTTATAAGCTTTTTTACAAAAGTAAGGATGTAATAATTTATGTTTTAAGACCTACCAAACTTCTTTCTTTTCAACCAAATGAATTATAATATTACCATTATTAATATCTTATAGTATATACCCCATCTTATTTATCCAAATATTTTAATAACTTATTTTTAAAACAGATCCAACATCTTATAAGTTTCTAAAATATTTTATAAGATGTAGGAGTTTATAAGATGTTTTAAATAATTTTAACCAAACACCCTCTAACCCCCTTTTGTACGAGGTGGATGGATTTTGAACAATTTTAAACAATGAATTTGGATTTTCTTTTTTAGAGAGAAAATAGTATACATTGTAGCTATAAATTTGGAAGTTCAATGAAATAATAAGGTTATAACAGTGATGGAGAGAGTGTGCAAAAATAGAATTATATGGATTTGTTTTTGCTAATTAATTTTATACAGAAGTTTTTTTTTTTGCCCATTAGAGATAATACAAGGTTATGATGCAATTACCTCATTCATGACAGCAATTTTTTTTTTTTTTTGGGTAAACCAATGCGATTCTATAAATTATCAAAAGGAGGAGGCGGCCTCTGCCTCAATT
Source organism: Petrea volubilis (assembly GCA_026212405.1). Classification (NCBI taxonomy): domain Eukaryota; kingdom Viridiplantae; phylum Streptophyta; class Magnoliopsida; order Lamiales; family Verbenaceae; genus Petrea; species Petrea volubilis. Next base: position 3,481,306 of record CM047871.1, on the reverse strand, counting down.
ACATGTAAGATGAAGTTCGGAATAGATACTAATTCTACTGCCTCAAAAGAGGAGTGCGGGGCTAAACGGCGAGTCAGGTATTTCCCAAACGATGAATAAAAGTAAAATGAGCTGAAACAAAATCTATGCAAATATCTTTGTTTGTACATATTTTTATATTTGTTTGTTTATATATCGCATCCTCATTATTAATTGGTTAAGCATCATTTCCCTATCATCAAATTTGTTAAGTCGGAGACGATGGCGACTTTAGTAATTAATCTATATCCATATTCTAAAGGTTTTGATGCCGACGTTTTTTTTTTCTTCTTTTGTTTATTTAATTTATTTATTTTCCTATAGGGATTTACTGTACCGCTGACGTCTATGACAACTCGCTTTTCTGATATCCAATTTTGTGTAGTTTTTTAGAAAATTAAAGTATCATTTTTAAATTTTAGTTGTTACATCAAGAAAATATCAAGCAAAATATAATAATAATAATTGGTACTCACTTACACAAGGGGGGGTGGTTGGGACGGTATATATTTCAAGTGATATTATGAAAAGGGATTATTATATTTTTTCATTCTGTAAGTATGGGATGATTGAGTTTTAGTCCTTTATGTATGACTTTTTCAATTTTAATTCTCTATGTTGTAAAAATTTCAATTTTAGTCCAATTTTGGACTAAAGTGTATGCCGGAGCTGACGTGTCCGATAAAATGGCCGGAATAAGCCATGTTGGTGCCATTTTGACTGATGTGGCGATAATATAAGCGCCATATCGAATTTTTATTTTAACACATGGATTTAAAAAAAATATCAAAAAATCCACATATATGCACTTATTCGCCCCCCCCCCCCCCCCCCACAAACACACACACACATTTTTTTTAATTAAAAATAAATTAATTAATTAAAAAAATAAAAATTATAAATTTAAGATTTAAATATTATTATATAAAAGTATTATATAAATTTAATAAAATTACATATTATAAAATATAAAAATTAAAATTAAAATATAAAAATTTCATACACTTTTTCCAAAAAAACTTAAATTATATATATCATATCTTAAAAAATTAATTAATTACATAATTAAAAAAACTAAAAAAAATCAACCAAAAAAATCTCTCTGTATATATGTATGTATAGATGTCTGTGTATATATATAACTCCCCCATCTCTCTCTCTCTCTTCGTCTCTCTCTTTGTCTCTCTCTCTATATATATGTATATATATGTGTGTGTATATATATATATGTATATGTATGTGTGTGTGTATATATATATATATGTATATGTATTTGTGCAAAATTAAATGCAATATTTTATATGTTTTTCTCTTTTTTTTTTAATATAATGAGTTGGTTGCCATATTAGACAAATGGAGGGAAAATTGCAAAACCCCCAAATTACTTTGACACATTAGCGCCAACATGGCTTATTCCGGCCACTTTACCAGACACGTCAACTCCGGCGTGCACTTTAATCCAAAATCGGACTTGAAATTTTTGTGACATAGAGGACTAAAATTGAAAAAGTCATACATAAAGAACTAAAATTCAATTACCCCATACTTACAGGATGAAAAATGTAATAATTTCTTATGAAAATTATCACCAATTATATATTAAGTGCGACAATTTATTTTATGAGAACACATTCCACAAGGTTAATAATAACACAAAGAAGTATTTAAATTGTGGTCGTTGACAATTAGTGACACTTTTATAATGACAATTTAATAACAAATATATATATATATATATATATATATATATATATATAGAGAGAGAGAGAGAGAGAGAGAGAGAGAGGTCCATAGATTGAAGTTGAGTGTAAACAAAGACAAGGTTAAGGTCCATTTGAATAAGGCTGATTATGCTCCTTTTAATCATATATTTGTGTAAATAAAATTTTCAGACATTTAAAAGAAAAAAATCATATGATAAACTATATTTATCTTATTTAAGAGCCCTCTGTTGGTGATTAAATTTCATCCAATTAAAAATTAACAAGTATAAATTAAAATATTAAATATTAATTAAATTTTCTATTTATAGTTTGGAATTTTCTAAATTTAATTCCACTATTAAATAGTTAATTTTAATTTATATTTTAATATTTATTTTACCGGCGAATCAAGCATCGACATATATCAATATGAAGTGTCTCGGCCAATCAAAATAAGTCATGCAGTCTAAAAATCTAAAACCAATTAAACGGAGACAATTAACACATTTGGTCCTGTGGACCAATCAAATCATGACATACAAATAATATTGTTTTTCTCTTTAAAACTAATTTATATTAAAGCGATAAATATCGAAGAAATCAGTATTAATCCGAATACTCTACATAAACACCTATACAAGAGGATCATTTGGGGTTCAAAAGGAACATCAAGAAGTCTTTCAGAGCCAAAGAAAAAGGAAGTTCTGAAATTCTCTCCAGTCAAGTTCAATAAAATTTGCAAAGATCAAAGCGAAATTTTCAGTGTTGTTTGCTAAAGTTATCAAATCAAGGCGTTCAATCCATGATCAAGGTGTTAGCCTTGTATTTTGGCGTTTATCCGAAGTCAAATCCAAGGTGATTAAGACGACGTTCGAGACATTCTATGGAAAAATAATGAAAATAAAGCGTTCAATCTGCATTCAAGGTGCTAAACCGGTAAATCAGTGTTTTTCCTAAGTCCAATTCAAGTCAAATTCACAGTGTTCACTGCTTTCTCCCCGTCGTTCATCGAAATTCCCATCATTTGATTCGTAGTCAAGCTACTTAGCCTATAAATCGCGTTATTAGAGGGTCAAGTCAAATTCGGATAAAAGAATCAGAGGATTAATCTTTTAGGAAATTATTTTCTACTAAATTATATTCTTTTTCTTTAAATTCAAATATTTGTCATATATTTTTTTTATCTTGTAACTTGTAATTTGCATACTCGAAATTTTGTGTGAATACTCTCATTCCACAATACCTCAACTTCTTCATCATCATTATTATTATTAAAAAGAGAAATTGATGAAGCCAATTAAATTTTATCCAACCAATAAAGTTGAACCCCAAAATCTTGTCCAAGCAATAAGTAATCTTTAGATGTGTATGACAAATTTTACCTTAATTCAATTTTACAAGATGATAATTCATGTAGCCAATCAATTATGATAATGATGATGTTAATAACAACAATATTAGCATCAAAAAGTAAGTTGCCGCGGGAACTGTCTCTCCATGCATATAACTATGTCACTAATTCATTTGTTTATAGCATTAATAACTTAAAAGAAACAAAATAAATCAATCTAAACCCCTATCCAGTAAATCAAATTACCACCATGGGCTCTGAACCTAAGCTCCCTCTAATAGAATTCAATGAAAAGAACACGATTCCAGGGACGAATTCCTGGAAATCGACTTGTGATTCAGTCCGGCAGGCCCTGGAATCATATGGATGTTTCGTGGTTTCCTGCGAAAACACGATCAGCCGCGATATCCAGGACCAGGGGGGTATGTTTGCCCTGTCGGGGGAGCTGTTTGGTCTCCCCCTGGAAACTAAGAAGAAACACACTTCTGAAATTCCAGGGTTTGGTTATGGTGGGAATTATTCTGTGATGCCACTCTTTGAATATTTCGGGATTGAATATGGTGAGACTGTTGAAGCTGTGCAAAAGTTCACTAGCCTCATGTGGCCTGATGGCAATAACAAATTCTGGTAATTTTATGTCTCAATTCTATCATATGAATCAAATTTTGTACAATCAAAACAAAAGCTCTTTTGTTTCTCCGACACCTCAAATCAATTTCTTTTGGCTCCATTGTTGTCTAGAATTAAGTAATAATTCTTTTGAGAAATTTAAAATAATATATATACAGATATGTATATGTACACACACCTACAAGTTTAGAGCCAGTTTGGTTGTGTTATTTTCAAAATAAAAACACTAACTATAAAAAAAATCCAACTGTGGGTTTTTATTTTAAGTTATAAAAAGGAACATTCAAAGAAAAACACCTTTCCAAAAACACTTTTATATTACTGCATCCAAACATATAACAATTTTTTGAAAAAAAAGAAATACTTACATGAAAACTAGGATTCTGGAGCACTTTTAGACCTATCAAAACAAAGCCTTTAATTTGTTAATATGCTTATTTTGTGAGAATAATTTATGTTTGGATTTCATGATTTCACTCTATTTGCAACTCAAAATTATTTTTTTCCCCCATTTAATTTTCCCCATGTTTCTTGTATAGTGACACTTTACACTCGTACTGTAAGCTGCTCCGTGAAATCGATCAAACAGTGAAGAAAATGGTGGCCACCAGCTACGGATTGGAAAAATACTACGATCCTTTAATTGAATCATCGTTTTACATGGCGAGACTAATGAAATACCGATCACCTGGCGAAAACGAGACCGACATTGGCCTTATACCCCATAGAGACAAGGGCTTTCTGGCTGTAATTGGTACTAATGAAGTGAAAGGTTTGCAGATTGAAACTCGTGATGGTGAGTGGATCGATTTTGAGCCATCTCCTGGGAAATTCATAGTCCTGGCTGGTGAACCTTTCATGGTGAGATGTTCAATTAAGTACTTCTATCAATGTTATTACCATTTTTTTTTTCTTTTATTCTTTGATGTTATATCATTTCTTGATTCATATGTGTGTGTGTGTGTGTGTATGTATGTTTGATATATATATATATATATATATATATCTTTATTACTTAATTTTCTTAAATTCTATTCATGTTTGATTTAATTTTTTAATATAGTTAAAGACGAGTTGTACTCTTTTTCCTATGAAAAATAACTTGTTAAAGAAAATAGTTCATGCTAAGGGGGAAAAAAATAACATATTAAGTGAAAAACATAATTTTCAAAAAGGAAAATGGAAAGACTAATATAAATGTGAATCACATTAAAATTTTCATTGTAATAATTTTTAGAATTTAATAACTTTATTGTCCTTAATTATAATTAAAACCCGTTATGTCTTTTATAATTTAAGAACTTTTAGTTCCACTAAGTTAAATTTTTTTTTTCAATTAATTTTGAGTGTTATGAAATCCAAACTTGATTCGACTTTATTTTTTGGATCAATTTTCGAATTCGGCCAGAGCCAAAAGTTCCAACAAAGGCATCATCTTTTCAGATTGATGAGTTGGATTGATTTTTGACACTTCCAGTCAAATAGTTTTGATAACCCATCAAATAGATATTCATTCATTCAAAAAAGAAAATAGATATTCGAAACAATTTTGCAGTTATTAATTAGTTTTCTAAATGACAAAAAAAAAAAAAAAATCGTTCAGGCATGGAGCAATGGAAGAATATATAGCCCCCTCCACAAAGTCGTAGCAAGAGGAACTAAAGAGAAATATTCGATTGCTCTCTTCTCTTTCATTCGTGGGATTCTGAAAGTACCAGAGGAACTAGTTGATGACCAAAATCCATTGAAATTCAAATCTTTCAGGAATTTGGAATTCGTAGAGTACTGCAAGGATGGAGGGCCTAAGATGAGAGAAGCCATCCAAAAATACTGTGGAATTTAAGTACAAATTATGATGCTCAATGGGGAATGTATCCTATCCGTTTACTTTGAATTTCATATTGTTTTATCTATTGTTTTAAGTCGTGTACTAAATGAAATGGGTGTTCTCTTGTGTGTACTATGGGAAATAATATGTTTTTTATTTAGTTCTATGAATTGACAATTGAGAACTTGCCTTACAAGAGTTCTCAAATTAAATATGTTCAAGATCAAGTATTTTCCTTACCGGGAAATTCTAGCTCAGACCCGGCTCGATCGAACCAGTGCTAATCATGTGGCGAGTATTTTACACTTGCCCTATGAATGGTCGATAATTTAGGGAGAGTGACTAATTACTTGACAAGTGCAATACACTTGCTATATAATTTGTTGGGTTCGACTAAGCCAGGTTTGGATTAGAATTTTGCTTACCTTATGACAGAAGCTATATAGCTTTAACTTAATTTATTTTTCTTTTATATATTTGATAGCATAGAACATCGCATTAAGTTATAGTCGTAATAAAGTGGTTGTTCGGCCACAAGCACAATCGAATTCGGTAGTTAGTTCTCAACTAGATATGTTCTCCCGATATAAAAGGTGGCTCTAAGTATCAACGCCACAATACGCCCCTCCAACTCCTCCTCACCCAGAGCACAGCTTAAGAGACTTGCTACTCGTGACATAGGTTTGATATAATTTATTAGGATCAAACGCTTATTATTAATATTTGATTTAATGATATAAGTATTCAGTTCTAATAAATAAAGATTAAGACCAAAATAACAAACATGTTGAATATTTAATTAGTATGATTTGGTATCCAATTTTATTTTTTTTTAAAAAAAGGACAAATGAGCAATTTATAAGTAACAAAATGACTCATAGAACCATTAATGAATTAAGATCTAAGTATCCTTAAGATTAGAATTAAGATCTAAGTATCCTAGCTCAAGATTTTAGACCTTATTGGAACGGTGTTCAATTTCTCACCAATTCCGACTCTCCTCTTATACCCACAATTAACAACTTGATCTAAGGTTCTATGAACATGAAATTAATTAAAGATTTCACTCGACATGACACCAAATCTTTGGGAGATACAAAATTAATATTATATATATTTAGTCTTAGCCACCCGATTTCGATTCATTGGCCGACTAATTCGGATTGGATAATATAAAATTGATTGTAGCTTCCCTGCAATAATTCCCTTGATTCCCTGTTTTTGTATTTTGGGTTATATTAATTTGGACACTAATTGGTGAATAATGCTCTTTGGCAGTATCCATAAGTCGATATCTTCTGTAACCAAAAAAAAAAAGTAATATGTAACCAAAAAAAAAAAAAGTCGATATCTTCAAATAATAATTGTTTAATTTTTCAGATAGACTATTTAAATGAAAATGTCGTCGTCAAGAAACATTTATCAAAATTGAAACTTGTATGTCGCAGGATCGGACCTTATTGGTAACATTCTCTCCAGGGAAACGGGCCAAAAAAATGGGACAAAAGGCCAAAACGCAACAACTATTCAGTTTGGTGATGAGAATATTCTTAATTATATTATAAACATTGTAATTTAAGATTTATGTAATTAGTTTTCCATAGTAATACCGTCTTTACTCCCCCCCCCCCCCCCCCCCCCCACACACACACCAAAAAAAAAAAAAAAACTTGAAAGCCCGCCAAACCATAAACATTCCCTATTTTTTTTTGTAATATATACTATCTATACTATTATATTAGATGTGAAGGGTTTTAACTGTTTTTTTTAGTGTGTATAATTGTGATATTTCTAAAATATCCTTTAACTACTCTCCCCTCTCATTTATCATTTTCTTTTCTCTCCAACTATGTATGTACTTTTTTTTTTAATTTCTATTATCACCTCTCTTCTCTTTTCTCTCTCACACTCATTTTTTTTTTCAAAATTTTGTTTGGCTTTATATTTTTATATATTTTTTTAATCAATAAATAATTTTATTTAAAATTGATTTTATAACTTTTCATAAATTTGATAAATCTGTTGTCAATAATTAAAAAAGATGGTATAAATAATAATAGTAAAAAAAGATGTGTATTAATTTACATAGAGAATAGAAAATTAATTTTGTATTATTAAAATTTAACTATTTGATCAAATTATACATCATCACTTTACTAATAAAAAAATTATGATGGAGAAATTCTATCACAAATTTAAGGTCGGTGATGTGTTAGAGATACAATTCAATGTAAATAGAATTAAGTAGACAATTAGAGATAAGGCATCATCTGCTAATGAAATTACTATAAATAAAATCTGTTATAAAAATTAAATATATAATATATTGGTTCAGAAATAGTAGAATAGAAATGAGCCAACTAACAAAAGACAATTTGATAGCTATAAATACCTTCAAAATCATGAAAACTTGAAGCACAGAACAAAAAGAGCATAATCATCATCATCATAACGTTATCATTTTTCAACTACCAAAGTAAACTTAAAAAAAAAATGGGTTCTGAAGCCATAAAGCTCCCTGTCATAGATTTCTCAAACCTTAAACAAGAAAATAGTCCAACATGGGATACCCTGAAAACCCAAGTCCGACAGGTCCTGCAAGAATACGGTTGCTTTGAGGCCAAATTCGATCAAATCCCTCTTCATCTCCGAAAATCAACCATTGATGCAATAAAACAACTTTTCGATCTCCCTCTGCAAACCAAATTGCGTAACAGGTCAAGCAAGCCATACCATGGCTACGTCGGACAATACCCGATGGTTCCGTTGTACGAAAGCATGGGAATCGAGGATGCCCTGTCCCCTGGAAAAATCAAAAGCTTCGCCAATCTCATGTGGTCCCAAGGCAATCCCACTTTTAGGTACGTATTTTAATCAAAAGTTTCGTGCTAGCTCAGTAAGAGTCTCGAGACCTGCTAAGAATAACTTGTTTGTTTCATCACTTGTTAAATATTACTAGTGAAAGTGTGCATTCGTTCACCGAGCAATTGTCCAAGCTGGACATGATTGTGAGGAGGATGGTTGTGGAGAGCCTAGGGCTCGAGAAGTACATGGATGAGCACATGAATTCGACGAATTATCTAATTCGAGTTCAGAAATATGAGAGGCCTCAAAGCCAGGAGACTAAGCTTGGATTGTCTTCCCACACCGATAAGAACATCGTCACCATATTGTATCAGAATGAGGTGAGTGGATTAGAAGTGCTCACAAAAGATGGACAGTGGATCACTGTTGAGCCCTCACCAGACTCTTTCGTTGTCATGATTGGGGACTCTCTCTTGGTAAGTGCTTTCACATTCACTATCTAACCATGTTGCATGAATACGAATACGAATACGATACTATATTAACATAGCATTATGAAATTTTTAAAAATTTATGACACGACACGTCTCCAACAAGACATTATTTATATAACTATTTTTATAGTATTTTAGTAATAATATGATATAATATGCATATGTTTACACTCTTAATTGTATATATTTTTTTTATAAAATCATAGGTTTACTTTATAGTTCCAATCGATTACCTTCAATTTAAGGGTCCACATTTAAGTGTAAGTTAAGATCTAATAGTTAAGGTCGCTAAGAAAAATCCGAACGATTCACCCTTAGGTACTTAAACTAGTACATATCGAAAAACAAGTTTGGAATTTCTCTAAAATAATTATAAAATAATTATAAAATAATAAATCAGCATTTGTAGACGAAAAAATGATTGGGTATTTGAAGTAGGGCACTATAGTCATATTACAACACGCTAACGTGGCTCAATAGGATATTGCCACGTCAACAATCCCAATATCATATCATCAGCAAATCTGTTGGGAAGCATGGGGGACATAGAACTTTACAATTCAGACTAAACATGAGAATAGAAAGGGAGTCACCAATATGTTTTTCATTCCATACCTCCAAAATCCAAATAGTTCGATAAACTAATCTAACACATAAAATATTAATTTAATATATCTACAATTGCCATCACGCTCTTAATTTGGACTTGACTACTTAGGAAATACACGCATTCATTCACTCAGACGTCACACACTTATTAATATGATTCGACCAACTTCTCAATGATCAAGATTGCTATCCTCGTAAGAATTAAAATCGAATCGAGCACAACTTGAGTAAAAATGTATCAATTGTTTGGACAATATTTCGAACCGAAAGGGCAAATTTGACATTTCCGATGATGGTTCGCAGGCGTGGACGAATGGCCGGTTGCATTCAGCCCACCACAGGGTGATGATGACCGGAGACGAAGCTCGGTACTCCATCGGATTATTTTCGATTCCAAAATCCGGCTACATAATTAAGGCCCCGGGGGAGATGATTGATGAAGACCACCCTTTACTATTCAAGCCCTTTGATCATGTTGAGTTTCTTGATTTTTACTACTCTCCAGCTGGCCAAACTTCCCCGGCTGCCCTAAAGGCTTATTGTGGAGCTTAAACTTGAAAAAATATCTGTTGCTTCTATTTAATTTTAGACTTATACAAATCAGCATCAATTGATGTTGCTGCTGTGTGTGTGTATTTGTAATGTGTGCATGATTTGCTATGCTATGTTACTAGTAAGTTTTTATTTTAATGTTTACTATGAGTTTAATTTGAATGTAAGTATGAGAGAAATTTTAAATCAAGATGTGTGAGGTTTTATATAAACTTCCAACTGCATAATTCTATTTGGGATTTATAAGTTATATACTGTGGTATTTGATAAAAATAATTATAAATTGATAAATGCAATTTAAGATGATTGAAATAGCGGTCGGACAAGAAAACAAAGGAATTTGTTGGAAACAATTGAACAGAATATCCAAAATTCGATATTCTCGTGAATGGATTTATTCGATAATATAAATACAATGCAATAACTGTTTTACAGTATAAACACTATAGCCAAAAGCAAACTAAACAATGTCTTAAACAAATAAATAAACAAGAAAGTATAGATGACTTATCAGTATTTATTTGAAAAGGTACGACTGAATCACCGGGTTGAGCCGGTTTGCCTTAAAGAAATATTCGCCCTGCTGATTGGTGCGATGGGCCTGCGATATTACTTCAAGGATAAGACAGTTCAGAGGTCCGTTCCAAGCCATATTGCTACGTTGGACTTCACTTCAAAAGCTAAATAGTTCAAGTGGTTGTGTATGCAATGCAAAACATACACCTGAAAAGCTAAAAGTGTATACACTCTTTAAGACTTAGCAACTTCTTAAAACAGTATACTTTCTATTTTCTCTTGTTTCCTATATGTGTATTCTGTGTCTTTTGCAGAGAACAAGAGCTGCTATTTATAGGACATTGGGGCACACATCATCACCGAAAAATGACATGGCGCACACGTGACGCACAATATATATGCATTTTTTATGATGATGTGTGTGTCATGTGTCATTTTTTGGTAAAAATGGCTGAAAAATTGGCCGGAGTCCTAATATTACAATAAAATAAAGTTAATGTCCCACATTTGCTACCCTCAATAAAATATATCATCAATATTGTAAAAAGTGGCATTTAACTATCCTAAAAATGCAATAAATCCATTAATGTAATTACAAAAGTTGTACGGGGATTTGGTAATTTTATTATTTTGAAGGGGTTTGGGTGTAGTAAACTGGTTTAGTATATATTAAATAATAATAACTTTTTGTTTTACTTTAGAGATAATTACACTGAACTATTTTGAGGTATAATCAAATTATCAATTAAACTCTTATTTTTGAAAATTACTTAGATAACCCTGATGTATGCATACTAAATTGTAATACTAACAGAGATGTGAAAAAGACAAAAATTCCCTAAAATCTTTTTCTATTGAAAAATGGGTAAATTACACTAAACTACCCTAATGTATTACAAAATTACAAATTTAACCCTCGATTTTGAAAAATTACACAGACAATCCTAGGGTTTGCATACTAATTGTACTGCTAACAAAGATCTGAAGACAAAATTCTCCCAAATCTTTTGTGATGCATGATTTTTTTTTTTCATAAAAAATGATGTTTTTTAATATTTTACTTTTTTCATCAAGAATGATATACTTAACTTGTCATATATGTGTTGTATTATGAAAATTAATTGACATATGTTTAGCATTTTTTTTTTAAAAAAATTATCAATTTTTAATGAGATTCTAAGGTTTGTATGTTTTTAAAATTTTTTGTCTGGTTATCAACAATTTTGTTTGTTAAGTTGGTATAAAATACAAAAAAGACATTATGTATTTCAAAATATTACAAAATCAACCATAGACAATTTGTAAAATTTGATCAAAATTTACAAAATAGTAAAATAGGAAAAATATGTCAAAATTTAACGGTTTCTGTTAAAAACCCTAATGATAATAGATGGAGGGGTTACATATGTAAAAATTTTGCATGCCTTAGGATTATCTCAGTGATTTTCAGAAATTGAAGATTTGATTTGTATTTTAGCCATACCTTAGGATATATAGTTAAGTGTAATTATCCCTTGCATTTTCCAATATGAGTAATTTTCAATTATGCTACTCCCTCCGTCCCATATTACTTGTCGTTTTAGGATTTTTTTTTTTTTGTCTCATAATACATGTCGTTCTTACATATCAAGAAGAAATTTTTTTATTTTTTCCTAATATACCCTTAGACTTTAATTAATATCTTATGCAAATTTCTAAAAAAAATTCAGCAATTTATTACTTATGGGTGACTCAATTCCTAAAAAATCTCCCAACAACACTAATTGTCTTTCAATCTTCCATAATAATGTGCATCTTCAATCTTCCTAAAAATTTGAGACTTTCAATCTCCCAACAATACTAATGGTCTTTCAATAATGTGCATATTCAATCTCCCAACAACACTAATTGTCTTTCAATCTTCCTAAAAATTTGAGACTTTTATCAATTTTCAAGTTTCATTTTTTTTTGTAGTGAAAATTTTTCGGATTTCTTACAGGGAATTCTTAGAGGGAGTGTTTTTAGCTTTGTTTAAAATTTTCAACAAAATTTGAAATTATTCCATCTGTAAAATGTGCATTTCCCTTTTTTTTGTGATAGGCAAAAATATGCAAACTTGAAATTGACCAATAATAGTGAAAATTGATAGGACATTGCATGTAAAAGAGATGATATCTTGGAAAGAGATAAATGGTTGATGAAAGAGAGATTAGTGGCGTAATTTACTAAAAGGGTATTTTGGTCAAGATAATTTATAATTAATGTTCTTAATTCATTTCCTTAATTCTTGTGCATAACTCCAAAACGACAAATAATATGGGACGGAGGGAGTAACTAAGAAGGAGTATTACTGTAATTACAATTTACAAAAGTTAATTTATGGGAATTTGGTAATTTGACTATCTCAAAGGGGTTTGGGTGTAATGAACTGGTCTAGTATATATATTAAATGATAATAACTTTTGGTTTTATTATAATATTAAATGGTACCATGAAGCCAAAAAAAAAAAACTAATTTAACACATATAATAAAACACTTTTAATAAAATCTTGATTATGTATTGAAAGTATCTCAATAAAATATGCTAAATTTTCAAATAAAAAAATATTTTTGTGACACTATTATATGTCAAGCTATTAAAGTAATCAATTGTGTACGTGGTCGTACTCTAAGCTGGAACACTTGATAGGAAAAATTCTTATATGGATCGTGTGTATGGGTCTCATCCATGTACTCTGCATTTCAAAATTTAATTAGCCACTTATTATATGTATTTTATAAAAAAATTAATACATAGCACGTGGCCAAATTTGAACTGCGGGATGCATACACCAAATCCATGGAAAAATTTCCCCACTTGATGGTGTTCCAATTGGAAATTTTCAATAGTGTGATTTAGAAACGATAGGATTTAGGATTTTAATTAATTTGTTACCATTTACAATTTTTTCCTTTTTTTTAAAAAAAAAGGTAAATACCAAATGTCATTAATTTGAAAAATCAAAGTACATCAACGTTAGGGCAAACACAGGTAATATTCGATTCTCCCTCACATGGGGAAGAGCTGTTTCTAGTTAAGGCAGTTACCATTTACAATTAAACACACTCTTATAATATCAATTTATTGACCAAAAATATTAGAAAAATTAGAAGTTACCATTAGTTAAGGCAATTATTCGATTTTTCTTTTGTCTTACGATTAACCAAATAAACTTGAAATTTTGTATATTTCCTTTTGTTTTTTAGCGTCAAATTTATTTCTTTTCTTACTTATCATTTTCTTTTTTTCCGTCGAAATCTTCAAACCAAACATAATGTTAGTTATGAAAAAAGGACTTCCGAATAATTTAGTTGTCCGTTAAGAGTTGCAGCTAATTGGATCATTTAAGAAATACCTTAAAATCCTTTTATCCACCCCCAAAATAGAATTGGTTAGCATGAAGCCAATTAGTAACCCGACTCCGAAAAACCTGAGTTTGGACTTTTTGGAGTGCATTAATTGAAAATCAAGGTTTAATATAGTCGCGTAGGCTTATCTAGAGACGAGTTAGCCAAATAAAGAGGTGGCTATTATTGCTATTTTGGCAGGATTTGAAATTGCTTCTCCTTTTTTGTTGGGAAATTCAGAAGTTTTCGTATCCCAAAATATTACACACAACAAAAAAATTAAAACAACCTACCTTTTATGCATAATAATAATAATAATAATAATAATAATAATTGTCACGACCCGGAAAAATACCCTTTTATTTATAAAATAAAATTGGATAGAAACGCGCAACGGTAATATTTTCATAGTTGTATAAATAATTATTTTCACATATAATTTGTACAAAATACAAAAGTCACAATTTTCAAAAGAATAGAAAAGTAACTATATCGTGTAAAAAGCTTCCAAATGCTTCCGCTGCGCCACTCTGATCCGCTATCTCATTTCTGTCTAAAAAGTATTGGAAAGGAGGAGTCAACGCGACGGTTGAGTAGAAATATCATTCAACCCCATAAGGTGCGTGTGTGTTTGAATAGGTGCACGTAGACAAATAATTTCACATAATACTATAATGAAAATGAAAGCATAAAATATCTAAAACTTACAAGATACTTAAATTCCTACTTTACTCATGAAATTAAACAATACTCCTACCTTGAAATGTTTTTAGGGAAAAAGAGAGGATATAGAAGGCTTTATAGGTATATATGGATGAAAATAGAAGGGCTTGTGTGTACATATATGTGGGTGGAAGATAGGCTATACATAAGAAGTGTTTTGGGTGTTGAGAGTAGAGTAAGTGAGGGGGTGTGTTTTTAGGCGGGATTTGTGTGTTTGTGGAAGAAAATAGAGAGAGTATAGTGTGTGTATGTGTGAGGACGTTTTTTGGGGATGGGGAACTGTGTGGGAGGTCCTATTTATAGTGGAGAATGAGGGTAGAAGGCAAGACTTGGGGACCAAGGTTTAATAAATGCAAATCTTTCCATTTAATGCAAATCTCCCAACTAGGCATAGAATTAAATGCCAAATTAAATGAAATCTTCCACCTCCCTCCTCTATTCTAGCCTTGGTGTAACCCTAATCCATGAGTCATGAATCTAGATGAATGGAAGACCACACAAATGCACAATTTCTAGAAGAAATTCATCTTATATTAGTGTAGGATATTTTAATAAAATATTAACACAAAATCAAATAAAATCAAATAAAATCTAATAAAATCTGATTTTGATTGTCCTCATCTTATAAAATCTGAAATCATATCTTTATTTTATTAAAAATTCGAATTTGTATTTATTATTTTTGTAAAAACCAAAAATTAGGGTTTTAGGGCATAAAATCTGAAAATTCATAATTAATTTAGAAAAATTCCAAAATTATGAAATTTAATGTTTATAAATCTGAAATTATATGTATATTTCTCAGAAATTAAGAATATTTTAGTTATATTTTTGAAAATTGCAATTTAGGGCATAGAAAGTTCGAAAATTGACACTTTACCGTTCAAATTGTAAGTTAATCGCAAAAGCAGACGAAAATTTGAAAACAACAAGTAATAATAACATTTACAAGAAGCAAAAGATTTTAAATCAATTATTTAAATATTACAGATTACCGGGTCGTCACAATAATAATAATAATAATAGATTAATATATATGTATATATGATTACTCATAATTATTCGAAATAAATTAAGTATTTTGTCATCACTGACATTATGCAAACTATCCTTGTAACAATTTTTTTTTTTTTTGGGTCATGAAGTATATATAATTAGTGACAATTTTTTTGTTACCACTTCTTATGTTGTTACCAACTCATAATATTTTCTTGTAGTGCCAATTATATTGATAAGTTATTGGAGATACCTAACACGAACTTTTATCACATGCGTTTCACATTATTAGTCATTTCAACATCTTGTTTTTGTTTCAAAAATATTTGTTATCTTATAGAAATCAAATAATATATAATGGTTTTTTAAAAAATTTATCCTCATAATAAATGTAATTCACATAATCTTCTAATTATTCAATAAGTCATTAATATAGATAATTAATTTGTTAAATTCTCTTTGATTTGTGTAAAATAACATTAAATGAATAATAGTAATATGCTCGGTTCGGACTTTATGGGAGTGCATTAACTGGAAATCCAGGCTTGACGTGCGATGAAGACTAATTATGGATGAGATGGCCAAAGGAAGAAGTGGCTTTTATTGTTAGCTACTTTTGTAGGATTGGAAGTTGCTTCTTCTTTTGTGGAGATTTTTGTTGGGAAAAATGTCCAAGATAATTCAGGAAAACATAACAGGCTACATCAGTAATAAATAAATGTTTTCATAAGTTTTATGGGTAACAAGAACACTATATATACATATACATAGATATAATTACTCATAATTATTCAAAATAAATGAAACATTTATTTATTTGTTTATTTATTTTTGAAAGTAAATGAAACATTTACTCAAAATCTAAGATATGTTAATAGAACATGTTATATTTTGATTCAAATCAAAGGAATTAAAAATGATTTTTTTTTTATTTACAATTCTCTACATACGATATTTATCCTTAAATTTAAGTTACTAGAATTATCTAGCACTTACTTATATATATATATATATATATATATATGTTATCAAAAATAAATATACTTTATTATTTATTGAATTTTTAAGTGTAATTATTCATGAATTACTTTATTATGAAGATGCAATTTCAGAATTTTATATTTTACAAAAGTTAATTAATTCATCTTTTTCAACTTAATTTTTTTTTTTTTGTAGAAATTTATTGTTATAATATATAAATAGAAATATTTGTTTACCTGCCGTAGAGTGGGGCAATTAGTCTAAATATATGGTGCAAATTCACCAAAGGCCACTGATAAGTCTTAGTTCAAATGGCGAAATTAATACCTTAAGATTGTGAAACTTTAGTTCTTCATCCAAATCGTGTAAGCCTGTATTTTTATTTCTATAGGGACTTTTATCAACAACTTAATTAATTGATGATATATTTGGAGATGCTTGATATTTATGTAATAATAATGTAATCAATTCATTATAAAAAAAAATATTAATAATAAACAACCAATGGCCTCCCATATTACCTGCTGCCTAATAGCCCCCACGCACCAGTGCACAAAATGCGAACTCAACTTCAGTGTGGGTGCGGCGCTTTATGGAGCATTAAGCATTATTAATTCGTGCATTATATGTTATTAGAGTAAATTGAATATTTTTTGGGATACTACATATATTATTTGTTTCGTTTGGAAATTCTATGTGGACAGGATATCATCTGTTGTTTAAAAGGTGTATATGGGGATGTGAACTTTTTGTTGGTGGCAAATATGAAGACTTTTAGCCAATGGTTATTAATTATGAGTGGCGTAATTAAAGTATAGTGATTAATGTAGTTAATTGTTATGTTTGCATATGTTTTTTCTTCATATATTCTTCACTTGGAATGGAAATAATTAAGTATTATATATAAAATTATTTTTTATATATAAATGTTTTAAGGCGCTTTTGCACTGAATTTTTTTCTATATTTCACACTCTCGCGCACTCGCTCACGCACTCGCTTTATGTGACCTAGGTACTACCTCCATTTTGGAGACTTAGTACGTATACTTTAACATCAAGAGAAAAAGGATGAAACATGATAAATTAACATTTGTAGAAAAAAGAAGATGACACACTTTCCTATCAATTTGACAATGTCATCTTCTATTGCGATTTCTGGTGCCTATTTTTCTTAATTGTCAGCTTTTTTTTTAAATTAAAGTCTTAAATTGTGAATTTAGATTCTAATCGGGTTAAAAATCTTCAAACCCGATTATATATTGTAAAGAACTAACTAGCAATATTGTAAAGTTAGCACCAAGAAATTATATATTTGAAATATGTTAATCCTGATATTGAATTGTACCTCTCATTATATACCCCTTGTTATATGAGATTTGATGAACATTCTTATTATTTTCCTCCTAACATTAAAATGATACCACGAAGTCTAGATTATTTATTATGTTTTCTATCATATATCTACTTAATTATGCTTGGCAGCTTTTACGAATCTATAGAAGAATTCCCTGGTACAGACAATAACAAGAATTCTTTTATTCCATGATTAAAAAAAAAAAAAAGATACATATATAAAAAAGCGAAAAATTAAATAATAATAATAATAATAATAATATAAGTTATAAAAATGGAACAGAGAGAGCATGATGCAACTTATTATTGCAAAGAAAACTCTGTAATCAACAAGTTTTCCATCTTAACACGATGGCTTGTTTAAGTGATGACCAAATTCATCTTAGCTGAAAATGATTCGAAGTAATTAACAATCTTTAAACCCCACAATAATCCTTTAGAGTGGCTTGTGACTTCCTGGCGAGCTGCTGAGAACGGTAAAAATGAAGAAACTCAAAATGTTCAAAGGGCTTGAAGAGTAAAGGATGTTCTTCATCCACCATCTCAGGGGGGGCCTTGATTATGTATCCTGATTTTGGATATGAGAATAATGCGAAGGAGTACCTAGCTTTATCTCCGCTTATCATCACCCTGTGATTGGGAGAATGCAGCCGTCCATTTGTCCACGCCTACAAATCATCACCAAAAATGTACTTATCTACTGATCAATCTACGTCTATTTTATGCGATAGATCCATGTCACATCTTATTCAATTACTTTTGTTTAAACACTTTAAAGGTTCGCATCTTTATATGTTGGTTATGATCGACTAGATTTCGACATACTGATAATCATCTGAACCATCTATTCATGCCTCACAAAAATACCACTAAGCCACTTCTTTGTGGTAGCCCCTTTCGAGCCCATTGTAAACACCAATGATGCATGGACATGGAGATATAGAAAATTTTGAAATTTTAGAACGTGACACGATTCCAGGGCCATGTGAGACACATGTCAGGGCCGTGTTGGAGGCCCATTCGTGTCCGACATTGCACAGAATAATTTTTCGAAGTATAAATACAGTATAAGGGCAAACAACCAATCACTTTTGTATTCAACTATTTAAGGTTGTGCATTTATCACATTAGCTTTATTTTAGAAAACAACCCCTACCAGCCCTTTTTTGACGACATTAACAACCCCATACGTTATGCCCTTTTTATTAGCAAGATGGCCTCTTGTTTCTGGTTAGATTCACTTATCTTGCGCTTAAGTGTAACCTCTTAATTAAACGTGGTTGACTTTTCGCCCGAACCCAAATTATAAAATTCATCTAAACTGTATTAATGAAATGTAATTAACTTATCTTGTTTAAAGTTCAAATTATGTAAGATAAGAATTTAGAAGAGACGGAAAACACACACACACACACACACACACCCACGTACATGGAAATAGTTTCCAATGATAACAACGAAAGAATTTGATTGAGCAGTGATCCATTGTCCGTCTTTTATCTGCATTTCCAACCCGGAGACCTCGTCCTGATATAATACGGAGACGATGTCATTGTCGGTGTGGGATGCCAATCCAAGCTTACTCTCCTGGCTTTGAGGCCCCTCATACTTTTGAACTCGAACTAGATAATTCGTCGAATTCATGTGCTCATCCATGTACTTTTCAAGTCCTAGGTTCTCCACAACCATCCTCCTCACTATCCAGTCCAGTTCCGACAGCTGCTCGACGAACGACTGCACACTTTTGCTAGTAATATTCATTAATTAAAAAAAAAAAAAAGTTATTTTTCGTAGGTTTTGAGATTGTTATTGAATAAACACGAACGAGCTAGTTAAAAGTATTGAACGGCTGTTTCATCTAAAGTGTTATAAATGAGAGTCAAATCATATATTTAAGGTTTCCAACATGCTTCCGTAGATACAGACGGACCTTTCTTTTTCAAGCCGTCCACATAAGCTTCTTGTTTCCTCATATTCTTTTTTCATCAATGGGTCGCAGTAAAATTTAAAGACATGACCCTCTTAATTTTAGTGTGGGTTTGACAAGATTTTAGATGAAGCGGTCATGCAATGAAACAGAGTTTTTAATTTAAAAAATTACCAAAAAGTGGGGTTGCCTTGAGACCACATGAGATTGGCGAAGCTTTCAATTTGTCCAGGGGACAAGGCATCCTCAATTCCCATGCTTTCGTACAATGGAACATGCGAATATTGTCCAATGTAGCCATGGTAAGGCGTCTCGGACGTGTTTCTTAATTTAGTTTGTGAAGGGAGATCAAAGAGTTGTTTTATTGCATCAATCGTTGATTTTCGGAGATGAAGAGGGATTTGGTCGAATTTGGCCTCAAAGCAACCGTATTCTTGCAGGGCCTGTTGGACTTGGGTTTTCAGGGTATCCCATGTTGGACTATTTTCTTGTTTAAGGTTGGAGAAATCTATGAATGGGAGCTTTATGATTTCAGAACCCATTTCTTGAACTTACTTTATACACTATATATGTGTGTGTGTATATATATATATATATATGATGGTTTTTTGGGCTTTAGATTTTCCTATTTCAAAAGATTTTTGAGGTATTTATAGGTATATTCAGTTGCCTTTTATTAGGTTGTCCATGCATATTACAATTTTTTAATTTGGATTATCTTTTACGTTTTTCTATTAGACCCTCTGTTACAACCAACATATGCACAATACACAACGCATGTACTGTTTAAATAAATTTTATACACGCAATGTCTTCATATGAAAGGTAGTCAAATGACTGGTAACAAGTAACATAATGAAGAATATAAAATGACTATTTGGATGTCTTCTTATTTTAAATTTCATTTGTGCAAAATTAACCTAGGAGAAGGATTTTCAACTTTTTCATGATGATATAATTTAATTTGAAAAGGTTCAACTAAATAAGAATTAGTAGTGGCAATTGGATGGTTTGGGTTGGGTTATTTTCAGTTTTCCCACTAAGTTTATTAAAATTTTAAAAAAGATCCCATTTGAATTTTGTAATATATAAAAAAGGTCCCACTGTGTCCGACACCACATCGGATTTTTCTTTTTTTTTTTTTTTTTTGGACACTTTTTTGTAATGTCGAACACGTGTCGGGGCTGTGTCGAACACGTGTTGGGGCCGTGTTGGAATGTGTCTGTGTCCAACACATGTTGGAGCCATGTCTGTGTTCGACACTGCACGAGATTATTTTTTGAAGTGTCTGTGTATTATAGTCTACAACCCAATATTAATATAAACCACATAAGACCCAACCCAATTGTACCCACTTCAAAATATATTGGATCCAATCTAACCTAATCCAACCCAACTCAACTCAACCCAAAACTATTGGATTGGGTTCAACCCATGGGTTGAAAACCTGATTGAAACCACTAATAAGAATTGCACATAGTTGTGTAATTATATTCAACTTTAACAGATAAAATCTAAAAATAACAATAAGAATAATAGAAATCATGGAAAAGATCAGTAGGGCTAGGAAATGGAGTAACTTATTGTACTGTTACCAGGAATATTTCACACAAATATAATATATGTTGAAATTAATGAACAAATGAATTAAATAAAATTTGTAGGAAAATAATTCTGATTTATTTGTAAGCTTTCAATTACAAAGTATATCCCCAAATTCTTGATTCATGTATGTTGTTCGTCTCGAAGGCTTTAAAAATGTGTTTCTTGATTGACAAAAAGTGGTTGAGATTCGTTGTTTTGATGGATGAATTCGGAGAATTGGATTGGATCCCGAGGAAAAACTCTTCTAATCAACTCTTCTTCTCAAGATTTGGATTTTCAATACTTGTTTGGACGGCTTGAAATCTTGAAGTCTGCGTCTTTTGTGAATTTAATTGTGCAGCTTGTTGATCACAGCTAAAGATTTGTAGATTTAAAGTTGCAGTTTGTTAAAAGGCTTGTTGACTGCATTTTGAAAATTTATCAATTTGACCGTGCAGTCGGTAAAAGCTTGTCAACTGCAGTTGGAGATTTGTTGATCTGAAAATGCAGTCAACTTAGAAACTTGTTGGACCGCAGTGCGATGGTTGACAACTCTACATCTTCAAGTTCATGGAATTTGGAAATGAGAGCTTTTAATTTTTCAGACGACGTCTTCTCCCCCTTTTCTAGTGTCTCTCTTTCTTTTTTGATCTTCTTCTTTTTTGGTGTTTGCATCTTTTTTGATGTGTTCTATGTAAAAATTACGAGTCCTTTACATAAGTGGTAAAGGGATAGTTATTATAAATTCAAATGTGCTTGATGTTCCTTCTCTTTCAATAGATACTAGTAATATTGATAGACTCAATGCGTATGCAAAATAAAAATAATAATTTAATTTAATAACATACTAAATCTTTTTGATACTATCTATACTATCAAAATATTTTTAATTATTTTTAGTAGATTTATAAAATTATTAATGAGTAAAAATAAAATAATTTAAAATAAAAAATAAAGAAAACAATTACAAAGAAATTTTTAAAATAATAGCAATGAGTATGGGAGATAAAACAAGATAGAGAGGGAAAACATAGAGGTGGAGAGGAAAATGGAGAGAGAAAAAAAAAACAACAACATGTAAGAGAAGAGAGATAAAAAAAAAAAAAAAAGAAATTGACAGACCAAAACAATAAGCAGACCAAAAGTAATTACTATTACCCTTTTAGAGAATAGTATAGTATATATATACATATAATTATAAGATAAATTATAAAATAATATCAAAATTTTAATCTCAATTTGATAGAGATTTGATCTTTGATAATTATCTCATAATTATATATAGTTGAAAAGATAATTCCAATTTTCCATATCAACAGTATAAACATATAATAAAAAGGTAATATAGAGATCTAATTTCAATTTGATAGAGATTAGATCTTAATAATCATTTCTTAAAATATATATAATTAAAACAATAATTTAAAATTTTTCACGTCAACACACACAATAATAAATACTATATTTTGGCATTTTAGTCTAAAACTTTTTAGCGCTTTAATTGATCCAAAAGAAAAATGTAAAGCTTAATTTATAGATTTTGCCAAAGTTTTCCTAGATTAGCTAGGATTAGTTATTTAATAGTGAATGAAATGACTTCCAAATAATTTAGTTTGGTAATAAATACTATTATCCTACACCCAAAACTTAATAGTGTGGCTTGGATCAATGCACCCCAATAAAGACTTGGTTGGTCTATACTATTATCCTACACCCAAAAACTTAATAGGCATTAGTTTTGTATTTATATTTTGCCTAACAATTACAATCTATACAATTATTCATTTGAGGGGGTTCTATTGACTTCAATTACACAATTTTAACCGAATGTTGAATTATCAAAATTTCAATGTTTTCCATTAAATTAAAAAATTTCTATTGATTGTGTCTATAAAATTTTTAATTATAAAATTTGTAGCAAATATGACACAATCATATTTATTATTTCCTCACCAAACAAGCCTTGATATGTACTATTTCAAATTTCCAATACCTTAAAGTTGGTAAGTCGTTTTGCCATTTCCTAATTTTAAGACAATTAATATGTAGATATATATATATATATATATATATATATTGTATGTATGTATATACTTCGAAATCTATTTTAACAAGCTAATGTATTAGTTCTAGGGATGCAAACGAATCGAGCCGGCTCGCGAGCCTGACGAGCCGGCTCGATTCATGTTCGAGCTCGAATTCGATGAATTCGAGCTCGAGCCAAGCTCGAGCTCGATTCGTATGTTATCGAGCCGAGCTCGAGCCCAATAATCTTTGTTCGTAGGCTCGCGAGCCTTTAGTATTTTAATATTTATTTAATATTATAATACATATATAATTAAAAAAAAGTCATGACCAAAATAATAAATAAAATTTTAAAGTCAAAATTGTGTTTTGAGTCAAAATTCCTATCTATCTTTCCTCTCTTTACTTTCTTCGACTCCTCTTCTCTGCTCTCTCTCTCTCTACGTCTGCTCTGCTCTCTCTCTCTCTCGTCTAGCTTCCCCCGTCGTCTCCCTCTTCTCCCCGTCGTCTTGCACGGGTCTCTCTTCTCCCCGTCATCCCTCTTGGCCCCGCCTCGTTAGTCTTTCGTGTCTTTAGTTAGAGAGAAGAGAAGAGAAGAGAAGAGAGTGTCTTCGTCGTGCCTTCGCTGCGTCTTCGCCGTGCCTACGCCGCCTCTTCGCCATGTCTGCGCCGCCGCCGTGGGTAAGTTGCCGTGGACTTGAGAAAGAGGGATTTCTCAAATCTCAATCAAAAATTTCAGGTATTTTTTTATTTTCTCTGTTTTTTCTTTTAATTCCAAACTGGGTTCTGTTTTTCTGTTTGCTCAATTGCTGGGGTTTGAGAAAGAGGGTCTATTTGCTCATTTTTCATGCGTTTCTGAATCTTGTTTTCTGATCCGAGGTGAAAATTTTGGGTGTTTGATATTTTAGCCAAGATTGTGAATAAGTTCAGCTCGAGCCAAACGAGCCAATCGAACCGAGCCGAGCCGAGCTCGAACATAGGATCGAGCCGAGCTCGAACCTCAATTTCACAGCTCGTCGAGCTCGAGCTCGAGCTCGAGCTCGATTTATTTGGTTCGAGCTCGAGCTCGAGCCTTGAAAAAACACCAAGGCTCGGCTCGGCTCGGCTCGGCTCGGCTCGGCTCGGCTCGTTTGCATCCCTAATTAGTTCCCTACACTTAAAAGAATCCATATTTAATCTTGAAAAGCATTCAATCCTTATCTCCTCAGAGTCCTCAAACCTTTCTGTTCCTTATCAATATTAAGGAGAGCAAACTTGTTGCATGCCAAAGGATAAGAAGGAAAAGAGCCAATAAATATGAAAATATATCATACATATTTGCTATTAAATATGATCTTGAAGTGCTATCGTTAGACATAATATTGAATGGCAAATCATTTTGCAAAGATTTCATTGTTTAATTTATAATTTTATACACCCCTAACCTTTAATTTAGTATGATTTTTTTCCCATGCAATGTTAAATATGTTTACTTATCACTATATAATTTTACACACTCCATTTTAGCATAATATATTTATGAATTTCTTCTTATTATGTACTTCTATATCAACGTAGTATACATTGTTGATTTTATATTTATATGTTTTTGTCTCAATTACAAATTTAGTGAAATGAGATGTTCATATATTTTATCATCAATTCTAACTTTTCTCCGGTAGATCATTTTACATTTCATATTGATATCGTATGTGTTGTTGATGAATATTTTGTATGTTTTGCTCAAATTAAGTTTCTAAAATTCCTTGTTTATTGAAATAGTTAGAGGTTTATATGTTTTATCATCAATTCTAACTCTATTCCATCTTTAATTTATTCTCGTCTCGGATTAATTTATTAGAAATGACGAAATTATTATAAATTTGTTTTGCCATTTGAATCTCTTTTACTGCATCTAATTATTTTTGTTATATACATTTTTTTTTCATTATTTTGGTTTAGTTATTCAATTTATATTGTTCGAATTTCTTTGTTGAACTAAATTAGTGCTGAAAAAAAAGTGATTTTGAATGGTTTATTTCCCTAGCAAGTGATTTTGTACTAATAATTAAAGTACTTTTAATTATTGTATTCAAGCGCAAAACTGTTTAGCTTTAAAAAAAAAAGGGGTCTACTCTAAAAAATACTATTTGAGAAGCACTTTTTTTAAACCCATCCAAACAGACCCATAATAAGTTAGCTACCTATGCCTTGGTAGGGGGTTAGAAGTTATAACTAGTATTTTTATCAAATTAATAATCTTATGTATATAATATTAGTAATTAAGTTCAATTAGAATGTAATTTATGGCATTATAATCAATAATACACTATTCTTTATTTCCAAAGGCATTTGTTTTAATAAAATAATGTCTAGTTATAATACATATTCTAAAATATTTTCCACTTTCTTAAATTTTACGTTTTACATGAGGGATAAATTTTTTTACTGGTCACTTGATTTAAAATTTCAAATTTTTAATGATTATTCAAGTCGAATTTTCTTATCGGGTTTCGAACATTTACGGAATTCAGACTCAACAATAAATATAAATTATATGGAATTCAGGTAAAATCTGGATATTGGGTCAGGTAAAATCTGGATGTTGGGACAGCTAATCAGATTTTGATTTTTCAAATTTGCTACAAATCCACCTCGTTGACAGCCCTTTATGGTATAATTTTTAATCTCTTGTTTCACTATTGTCCGATTATTGCTCTTCGATCAAATACTTGGAATTGTTTGGGCCCATTTAACGCAAAAGCCCATTCGGCGCTTGGGCTGTGTCTGAAGCTGAAGGGAGAGTTGTAATTTTCATTTTTTATTTAACAATATTCATTATTAATTCTTAACTATATTTTCATAAATGTATATTTTTTAAGCTAAGTTGGAAAGTTTTTAAGCGGGAAAAGGAAACAAAATGCAAGGATAGCTAACACTATGTTTGGACACAGGATTTTAATACGAGAAAAGGAAAAGGAATTGAAGGGGGGAAAAAAACTCAGTTTTCGTTTATAGAAATTAAATTTAGGATGTATTTCAAATAATATTTTATGTAACGACTATCATATCAAACATACATTCGCATTTCCTTCCAAAATCATAAGAAAAAAAAATAGATATGATAATTTTAATGAATAATTTTCTCACTAAAAACACCCAAGATGCAAATAAGATTAATTAATTACCAACCAAAAAAAAAACTCCGAGGCCTAAAACGGTAGAAATCATGTTTTCGATTTACAAAACAAATTATAAGGCCATATTTGGTATAAGCCCCCCACTAAGTATACCATAGCACAATTGAGGCCCTAAGATTTTTCAGTTTTATGATTTTGGATTCGAGTTTCATTGGACACATGTGGGTTTTTTTATTTTAATACAATAGACTCAAAACATCTTATAAATGTCAATTAGAACATCACACACGCACATATTCATCAGAAGGAGAAGAAAAAAGGACAAAAAGATTTGAACTAAAAACCTCAATAGTACCGATTCGAATTCCTACCATTGGGGAAGAGAACACGGGCAAGCTATTTGTTTGACCATGTATTTGAATTCCTTATGTATTACTTTCTTTATGATAGTTACCATTTATGTTCTTTAATCGACGTTTTGTATAATTACTGAAATGTAATAATATATAGTATACTTATTGATTTCTATTAAAAAAATACCTTTGATAAATCGTGCCTCTAGGAAATTCATATGCAACATTTTCGATTTTAATTCAACTAAGTTTTACCAAAATAAAAAATAAAAATAATTCACCAAAGAATATTGTCCTCACGTGCTCGTGTCTCTCATTTTCAATTGGTGCAATCCCTAGTGATCATATTTTGTACTACTTTTGTTTTACCAATGTGTGTTTGGATTGCAAAAAAACAAATTCCAAATGCCCCACCAAATTAGTGACATCAACCACTAAAAAAAATTCAAGAATTTCATCCTCACAAAGCCTTGAGAAAAATTGCCAACTCACATAAATATCCTCTTCGGTCCCCTTATCCGTATCTCCATCTTTTTGGATGCAATTTTTATTTTTGTCACTATTCTGTGCTTCGTGAGCGTAAGCAAGAAGCATAACTCTATATATGTTATAATATTAGTATTTCTTAAAATAAATTTTTATAGCTAAAAGACCAGAGATGAAAGTAATTATTTCATACTAATTATAACATGTTTCATCAATTTTTCATTCTAAAAGTCCAATATTAAATTTAATTAAATCGCCCTTGATTTTTTTATACTAAAGAACTTAATAAATTGATTTTCTTTTTCATGTTATTTTCTTGCTTTGTTTTTTTGATTGATTTGTACCAATGTGACTTTTAAAAAATTAATTTTCTTAGAATTGTTTTTTTTTTAATTTTATGATATATTAAATAGTGAGATATATTAATTTCATAAATGTTGAGATGAATAAATTGTAATTGAGACAATTGTATTTTCTTTCTAAAACCCAATAACTAAACTTCAAAAATTAATTCGATAAAAGCATTTTCTACATGTAAATTAATATAAATAAAAGCTAGTTTATAACTTTAATATACAAAATTAACGTAAGAAACTACCATAGTAGTTTTGTCCACAAAAAGGATCACAGTTAATTGATGAGGATTTTTTAGAAAGAATCCAATTGATTAGGAGACACAAGGAGATATTATTCAAAAGTTGATGGAGAGTGCATGCGGTCCTATTTGGACTTACCTCACAGTTCTCTGATTAAGCATATTTGGAGAACTTGAAGCGACAATCACTATGGTTTCATCGCAAATGAATTTCAACAATTTAAGAGGGATAATATTAGTTTTTATATTGTTATCATTGATCATTAGTTATATATATATATATATATATGTGTGTGTGTGTGTGTGTGTGTGTGTGTGTGTGTAATTATGTATAAAATTTTCCATTCATGATTTATGTGGTCCGATTTTCATTGACCATGTGGCGGAGTTTGATACGCTCCGATTGAATACTGGTGGCCCACTTGTTTAAGAAGGAGGAACGCATGTGACACTAGATGGATTTGCCCCGACGTAAGCTCTCCGACGCTCAAGTTAGTTTATGGTATTTTTTAGAGAAAATGATGAATAGTAATGTGCAATTCTTGTATGTAATGTGTTGAGAAAAATGATGAATACCTTTTGGGAGAGAGCCTTTTTGCTATTTATATGAGAGAGGTCCCCTGATGTGACGTGGTTGATAGGGGTTGACTAGCCGCTCTGACACATTGGGTACAAGTGGACATGCTTTTTGTCACTTCTTGGACTCTCAAATAGCAGCTAACCTTGCATCTCATTAACGAGGCTTGAACTTTGCATTTAATGCATATCTTGAGCATTTATGGCTAATGGTTGTATTTATGAGAGGGTCTTTAATGCGTTGGAGACCGATGAGATAGACACATGTGTAGCAGGCGCATGTCAGGTGGTCGTAGGTACAGGGCTTGTCAGCTATGCTAATTAGGATTTGCCCGTTGACCGTTGAACTTGGCGAAGCCTAAATATAGGATCCGTGCCCTCGATACAACTATGTTTGAGGGCACTCAATGCCTTAAAGCCACTTGTTCTCTCGCTCTGCTTGCCCTGCATAAGAGGTCTCGAGGGCTCGTAGAGGCCCCTCATGGCTTTGGAGCCACGGGTTTTCTTAAGGGTAAGCCTGGGGGTATTTCCCCTCTCATGTTTTGCACTCTGAGGCTTCCCATCTTTAACATAGACGCACTCTCAAGGACAATGAGTCTCTTTGAAGACATCAGTCCTCATACTTAGTGAGTTTTCTGGCTTAAAACCTCACGATCGAGGACAATCCAGCTTAAAACCTCTACTGAGAATAGCCTACTTGGTCGAGGGCTTTGTTGCCCATACTTAGAGGATTCCAAACAGATTTGCCAAAAAATCTTTCATTGTTGAGATTTTTCTTTCGCTTTCACTCAAATTTGTAGCAAAAAAGTTGATATACTATTCCCAGGTAACTCTCTCTCCTCTTCATTACTAACCACCTGACTAACTCCCAAATAGATCTGAAAGCTTAGCCATCATGCCTCCCAAGAGAAAAGTTCTCGAAGACTCTGACCCGACACCTGAGGACTTGGCGGCAGAGAGAGAGGTGTGCTTTCCCCCCCCAATCGGTTTCAGATGCCGGGGCAAGCACCAGTACGGCGGCAGCGAAAGCTTCAAAGGCGGGGTCGTCGCAAAGAGAAGGCCTCCAAAAAGATGCGCCGGCAATTGCGCCCGAGAATCCCCAGCCTTCGCCGAGAAAGAAAAAGACCAAATAGGTGACCAGTGAGAGCGCCGGACCCAGTGAGTCTCCGTCTAAAAATCCAAAGTCCTGGGGATGAGGAATGGGTAAATTTCAGAATTCCACCCTCCTACGAGACATTCCCAGCAATATTACGCCAGCGGAACTGGAGAGGGTTAGGGATGAATTTGGGGTGCAATTTCCCCTTTTCATGCCCAGCCGAAGCGAAAACATGGTGGAGCCGCGACCTAGATGGACTGCCTTCAACCTCCACCATTTTAAGTCAGGGCTCCGACTACCGTTCCCCCTAGAGATTCGAAAGCTATTGGAGTTTAATGGGGTATGCCCAAGCCAACTGGTCCCAAACTCTGTTGCGACCATAGTCGCCTTTGTGGTGATCATGAAGTGCATGTGAGAAGAGCCCAACCCTGCCAACTTCCTCGAGTTTTTTTGCTTGAACGAGTCCATGAGGTCTGGCCTTGGTAAGGCGGTCGTGAAAGAGCCTGGGTTTTGGTACCTCTCCGCCCACTCTACCTCCGTCAAAATGTTGGAGAAACTCAAATCTTCTCACAAATCTGGGTGGAAAGGGAAGTACATCTTCGTGGAAGATTGAGGATAGCTTGGGATGCCCTCAAACTGGCGTCCGCCCCCAGTCCTCAATCGTAGCTTCCATTACCAGGAACTCAGCTTCGACGATGGGAAGGTCGATGAATTTGTAAAGCTGGAAAGAATGAGCACCAATATTTGACCTCGGAAGACTTAAGGCTTATAGGCTACGAGTGACTAACCCTTAGGCAAATTTAGAATTAGCTCCCCTTCACACATGTTTCTTTTTTTTTTTTTTTTTTTTGACATAAGCTTCCTTTAATGATGGGTTTCTTTTCTTGATGTTGGCACGCATATTCTGCTAGTGAAGCTGGACAAACAAAGGCGTCAAGAGCAGCCTCCTCGTCCCAAGGTGACGCCCTATCACAAGCCTATCATGGTAAAGGTACGCCGTGGCAAAAAGGGTAAAATGTCTGGCGAGGGCTCGAGCCAGCATGCCATAGATATTTCTCACCCCGAGAGAGAGGTTGAAGAAGAAATCCCTCGAGTGTTTACCATTCTTCTCTTTTTCTTCAAGAATCACCTCTTAGACAAGATTATGCCCTTCCTCTAGCGCCAGAATAATGCGGTCGAATTTTGGTTCACCATGTGGTGGGGTTTGATACCCTCCGGTTGAATGCTGGTGGCCCACTTGTCTTAGAAGGAGGCGCGCGCGTGAGACTAGCTGGTTTTGCCCGGGCGTAGGCTCTCCGACGCTCAAGTTAGTTTATAGTATTTTTTGAGAAGATGATGAATATTAGTGTGCTATTCTTGTATGTAATATGTTAAGAAAAATATTGGATACCTCTTGGGCGAGAACCTTTTTGCTATTTATATGAGAGAGGTCCCCTGATGTGACATTGTTGATGGGGGTTGGTCAGCCGCTCGGACACATGAGGTACAAGTGGACATGCTTTTTGTCACTTATTGGACTCTCAAATGGTTGTTGGCCTTACCTTTCATTTATGGCTAATGATTGTATTATGAGAGGGCATTTAATGCGCTGAAGACCGATGGGACAGACCCATGTACGGCAGGCGCATGTCAAGTAGCGGTAGGTACAGGGCTTGTCAGCTGGGATTTGCCCGTTGGCCGTTGAACTTGGCGAAGGCTAAGTATAGGGCCATTGATACAACTATATTCGAGGGCACTCAATGCCTTAAAGCCACTCGTTCCCTCGCT
The DNA here is from genome assembly GCA_026212405.1 of Petrea volubilis. Taxonomy (NCBI): domain Eukaryota; kingdom Viridiplantae; phylum Streptophyta; class Magnoliopsida; order Lamiales; family Verbenaceae; genus Petrea; species Petrea volubilis. Next base: position 3,449,852 of record CM047871.1, on the reverse strand, counting down.
CCGCTTGCCCAGCATAAGAGGTCTCGATGGCTCGTAGAGGCCTCTCGTGGCTTTGCAGCCACGGACTTTATTGAGAGTAAGCCTGGGGGTATTTTTCCTCTCGTGTCTTGTACTTCGAGGCTTCTCATCTTTCATGCGGATGCACTCTTGAGGACAATGAATCTCTCTGAGGGCATCGGTCCTCACACTTAGTGATTTTCTGGCTTAAAACCTCGCGATTAAGGACAATCCAGCTTAAAACCTCTATCGATGACAACCTACTTGGTTGACGGCTTTATTGCCCATACTTGGGAGATCCCAAACAGATTTTCCCCTGCTAACGTGTCTGGCTAAGGTGGTACTTGGCTCATCAATGATATATACATATAATTTGTGATAAAACTTTTATTTTTACTATACACATATCCCTAAAGATCAATATTAAAAATTTAAATCTTCTTTTAGATTTTCCAAAATTAATGTCGTGATAAAATAATATATTTCTCATTTTAGCGACAACTTTTATGAAGGGGTGTTTGCAAATGAAAATAACTAAATAAAATAGTGCTTCTCTTATTTTTACTGAAAAAAAAGACAAATAATGAGTGTTTTATTTTTCTATTGCTACTGAAAATAAGATCAAACCTGGAAGTAGCTTCCAAACTATTTTTTCCAATTACTTCTAATAGCTTTTTCAAACTTCAACTATTAATTCGCCTTTTCTCTTTCCAAATACCAACCATTTTTACTATTTATTTTTTTTTCAATTTTTTTTATAACTTCAACTTTTCCAAAAATGGAAATATCACAAATACCCTAAGTATCACATAACATTTTAGAACCATTCTTTTTTTTTTATTTCCCCTTGTGGTTTTCCTTCTTCGTCGGCATTCCCTGCATCATGTAAACTTTGTTGATTGTTCTCTTTTTTTCCTTCAAACTTTATAATAGTTGACAAGTAAAGCAAGAGAAAGTGATGGGGTCCTTTCTTTATTTTTTTTCTTAGTTTTATTTTTCTTTCTTTTTTTTGTTTTTGGGTTGAGAAGTTGGTGTACTTTGTCGTTTTGTGTACGAGTATGAAGAAAATTGGATGATAGTGTTCAATAATTACGGAAGAATTTGGAGGCTTTTGATTGAGTGAATTCTTGATTTTAAGCAATCAGATAGGTTCCTTTTCGGATATCAAAGCATAAACGCCAAAACAACGAAGAATAAAAAAAAATCCCATCGATTTTATTTCATTTCGTTTGATGTGACTTCAATTTTAATAGTATTTTAAATTAATTTTTTTATATTAATGGAAATTAAATATTTTAAATTAATGGAATAAACAGGTGTGATTTTTTGAAAGAGTGTGTCAAAGCTCAACGGATTAGGCGAATAAACACACGAAAATGGTGCATCCACAGTCAACGAATTTACAAAGGAATTCAATGAACGGACGTGATTTTTAAATTCATGTCTATTATGCAGGAAAAAAATAAAGACTGATGAATTGTTATTAATAACCCCTCATTCCACCACAATCAAAAACAATGAAAAATCATTTTATAATTTCGATCTCTCGTCTCATTTAGTCTTGAGAGTTCTAATAATTTTAAGTTCGATAGTTCTTGAGATTGGTAGTGTTGTTATTTTAGGAAAGTCAGTCGTTGTATTTTGGGAGACAATTATCGTTTAACCATAAGCATTAGGATGGGACAAATTCGTGAGTACAACTCTTGACTCGATCTATTTATTAATATTCTAAAAGCACACATTTTTCTATCTCTAACAAATAATTCAAATAGAATACCTTTGGTGATATGCGAAGTAAATTTTTTCTGATTGTCTCTGCAATTTTTCTCTCTATCTTGATTATAAACATAGATATATGTGGCTGACCCATGTTAAATTCGGTGACGATTCGTCAGTGATTGTATTTGATTGTTGTGTGCTACATAAGGTGCCATTCTTCGAAATCCCTATGGTCTCCTCAGTGGGAGTATTGTTGTACCACTGTTCGAATTGGGACAATTACAAGATAGACTTTCACTTAGAAATTTCTGGAAATAATTCTATTAAGATTATTGGTGGCAAATTTGAAAGTGGAATTCCTATTTGTAAATGGTAATATCATAATTTTAATCATGTGAATTAAGGAATGACTGCCAAGTATTCATTCTTGCCTTTTCCGACTGATTTTTCAGTCTTTGGAATTATGTTCTTTTGTCGGGGGATATTCAAGAATCGGATTTTGGACAAAAAAACAAAAAAAAAAAAAAAGCCTAAGTATGTAAATTGTAACAAGTATTGGCTAAAAGAAAGCACTTATTTCAGTACTAAAAAATTTAAAATGGGAATCCTATTATAAATTTAAAATATTTGTGATGGATTAATAACAAATTTCAATATAAATAGTATTAAAAATACAATCTATGATAAAATATTTAATAACGGAATTATTACAGAAAAAATTTATCACAAAAATTAAATTTATAATGAATTAGTTTGTCATTAACAGGGACGTATTTTCGTATTGATTTAAAATTATTAATTTATGGGCTCTAGAAACTTTTTTGGCCTCTAAAATTACGTTCTCTTATTGGGTTTGGGGGGGGGGGGGGCTGAGATTGATGTTTAATAATATACTTTGCAGTTTGCACATCTAAACTATATATTATGTGACATCTATCCTCTTGAATTATAAAACGTAGACAAATCAGTGCTTAAATTATAAAATCAGGGTTGATTTTTTTTTTATATTTTCTAACATTATAAAGAGTTAATTTTTTAACATATGCTACAATTTAGAAATCAGAAGTACAATTAACCCTTTTTGATATTCTAACATTTATGGACAAATCTGAATAACGTGCTTTTGAACTATTGATTTTCAGATTCTCCTATTAATTTCTCTATGGTGTTACTCAATTTTCAATCACATCCCCACCAATAAATCGGTCCTAGTAGAACTATTACACGGGGCCAGATGATCTATTTGAAAGTTCTAAATCAAATTTACATGAGAAGCATGACTAATTTAGATAAGTTGATAAAAAAGTAGAATTGCTAAAGATGATCAGACAGAGGCAAAAGAGGGAGGCTACACTTTACTTTTTGCCTTCAATTTTAATTATAGACTTGAGTGATTATGAAATGTCATAGCTAAGGTCCACTTTAATTTGTCAAAAAGCCATAAGCTTTTTGCTATATGTCTAAAGACTAGACAAGATCATATTTTGTTTCTAAAGTATCAGCCAAAAAATTAAAAAAACAAATGAAAACAATGAAAAATAAAAGGAAATAGATTAGGAGAATAGTGAGTAGAATCTAATTGGGCCGACGGAAATTTAAAAAAGGAAAAAACAATAAACATTGTCTTGTCCGACTTAGTAAGGAATTCTCTCTCTCTCTCTCTCTCTCTCTCTCATATTTGTGGATCATTAATATTCATTAAACACTTGATCAATCACATTCTTTTAATAGATTTAGTGTACATTTGGATGGACTTGTTTAAGAAAAGAATCATTTGTTTTTGAAAAAAAAAGTACTTTAGGAGAGAAAAATTGTGTTTGCACTACAAAAAAATAAGTAAATTGATAACAATATGACAAGTAATAATGAAAAAATTATAACTAATTATATACATTTAGTGATAAAAATATTATCTTGTCACAAAGTAATGTCAATTAATAACAATATAGTGTTAAGTTGTCGTCAATGATAATTAGTGACATACTTATGAGGATAACTTAATGACAATGAAATCTTGTCATAAAATCATAGTGGCAATTTCTTTTGTTATTGTGTTGTTATTATTGGTGTGTCATTAATTGTTATTAGTGACAATTAAAATATTAATTGTTTCCACCATTGAATAATACTATGACAAAATAAATATTGTTGTCATTATAGAAAATATTGTCATTTAATATAAATATTCTAATATCAATCTATGAGAAATTCTAATCTTAATCTACGACTATAATATTCCCAAGCCATGGTCAAACTACGGGTGGAGACAAAAAGTTTGGCTTGGGGCCTGGGGAAGGAAGAGATCATAAAATTCTCAAAAAAATAGATACAAAATGTAGTCCGCTCTATATTTGTTGGAGGGAGAGGCAACTGCACCCGCCAACCACCCCTCCGCCTTTGGGTCAAGCCTTTCAAGCATGGGCCGCCAAACCTAAAGTGGGTGGGTAGACCATGCTTACATCCAGAAAGAAATTAGAGGGGTTCATCAAGGAGAAGAAGAAGAAGAAGAAAGAAAGAAAGAAAGACCGAAAGAAATTAGAGGGTGTTTAGCTAATCTTATTCTAAAAAAAGCTTATAAAATATTTTTTGAGTTCATATGCTCTTACATCTTATTTTAAAAATAAGTTATTAAAATATTTGGATAAAATAAGATCATATAGTTTATAAAATATTTTTTGAACTTATAAATTGTAATTTTATTTGATGAAAATGAGGTCTTAGAAGTTCTTTTAAGTGTAATGATTATAGGAAAAAATAAAATAAAATTAATTTCTTGTAAATAAATATTTTTTGGGATAATAGAAATATAATATTAAAAAAAATTAAAAACATTTACGCCATTTTATATTTTAAAATTAAACATCAGAATAAGTTGTTCAAAAATAAGTTAAGGGAGCTTACATTTTTTTTTTTAGCTTATAAATTCCTTTATAACTTTATTTAAAAAACTACCAAACATTTCATTGTAGATCATTTTTTTAAACGATCTTGCTAATAAAAGATCTCAACAACCCAAAATAGAAATATAAGAATTACCCATAAATACTTAGTTTGAAGGTGAAAAACAACAAAATGGCAGCTGCTACTATTATAGTAAAAAGATGATTAATGTTTGCGGTCTAATTTACACCCTTGTCAAGAAGCACATGCTTCCGGGAAAAATACATCTAAACTCAGAGTGCTCTGCTGAACCCTGCAGTTACTGTCACCCTGTCTTTACAATAATGCCCAAAATTTCCCTTGCTGGAAAAGCCCAAGAGAGAGAGTGAGAGTGTGTGTGTGTGTGTGAGAGAGAGAGAGAGAGAGAGTTGTACATACATAAATATATATACATGTATATATACACACATATGTGTACATGGGGTTTTCTAACTGTAGCTCAACTTGGTCAGAATATATTTTTATGGTATTTGAGAAATTGTTGTTTTACATGTTACCAGTTTGCAAGCGAAAAAAGATGATTGTATTTATTCACAGTGATATTTTGTCGCCCATGATGCTTCCAATACAAGACCCGACCCAATGATTTAACCATTTTTATCTTCATCACTGTCTTATTCTTTCAAGGGAAGATTTCCTTTATATCCGGGGAATAAAACATGTCGGTTCCTCTGTCTTTTGCTTGCTGCATAATTCAAATCCGGGAATAAAAAATTTCCCTCTCAGTTGCTCATTCGAAAATTCAAGTCCAAACTCAATTCAATCGAATCAATACTAATACCGAAAATAAAAATGAAACCTATTTCATAAAAATTTATCTCCGCAAGACTCTTTTTCTCCATACAAAAACTATTTAATATTTCTGTCCTTCAAGAAATCGGAACCCCCCCCCACCCCCGCGCCGCCCCCGAAAAAAATCCATCCCGTTTTTAGATAAAGTTCGGATTTTTTTATTAAATTAAGATCTTCTATTTCAACATGTATTCAATAAACATAGAAAGAAAATAATAAAATTAGTTAAATGATAAGATTTAAAATCAATCATCCAATTAATACTTGGTCATATACTATCATAAGTTTATTTAATTAATTAATTTCTAGCCAACTTTCACACTATTATGATCGTTGGCATCGACAAATCCACTTCGGGGAGCACACAGCCGTACTGACGTCAATGCTTTGTCGAAATGCTTGGCCTTAGTGCCTAGGTATTCGCTCCAGGTGATTGCCCTATAGAGAGGGGGGTGGAAATGGTCGACCAGCTTCGGAAGTGGGCTGATCTTGACGCTCGATGGCGGCCCATACAGGTAGGCTACTGACAGCCGGTGTCGTGTCCGGTTCACCACGGCCCGGTGGAGCACGCTCGGGTACAAACCGTTCGACAAAATGTGCATGAGATCTCCGACATGGATCACTAGGGCTTCCGGATGGGGAGGCACCATGGTCCACCGATTAGCCCCCTCCCGGAGCACCTGTAGCCCGCTGGTGTTGCTCTGGTGGAGAATGGTGAGGATGGTGGAGTCTGTGTGAGCGGCGAGGCCCATGGCCCGGTCCGGGTCGGGACAGGCCGGGTAGGAGTTCAGCTGTAGCGCTGCTGATCCTACTTCTTGTTGGTCTTTCGGGCTAGCCCATTTCACGTCGTCTTCTGTTATGCCTAACGAACCGAGCATCAGCCACATCAGCGTCCCCGCTAGCTTTTTCATTGATTTCTGGTAATCTTCTATTGTGTCGCTGAGAGAAAAAAAAACAAAGAAACCAAATGAAATCAAAAGGCTGTTGCAAATTGTTAACTAGAAACCGAATTAGAGGATTAATCTTGACAAAAACGGACACCGAACAAAGATGACCAAGATGGTGTGTTATAGATGATTATTAACCTTTTCTTGATTCTTCTTTAAATATTGCTCTTCTATATGTTATCTCTTTGGCTGATATGGTGATTACCCTTTTCTTTTTTCTTATTTTCTTCGGATTTATCTTTCCTAGTTGAATTTCTTGCATACAATCTTCAATTCCCTTATTCAGGAACTGAAAAGATAACTTGTAATAATTGAAAACAATACTATTATGCATGATCTGTTTATCTCTCTTGTAGTAAAAAGTATATTTTGTGTGAGAACCATAAGCTAAAAACACAAACAGAAATAAAAAACGGTACCAAGACTACTGATCATGAGATGTTGGGCATGAAAATATATACCAGAATTTATGGTAATCATTAGGCCAAAGTTGGCGAGCATGTTCAATAGGCGAGCCGGCAATAGTGAACCCTTCAGACCACATGAGCTTGGGGAAGAAAGAAGAGATACGGGCCACGCCGTAGCCTGAAACGCCATCGGTAAGGCGGGCCGCCCTGAGCTTCTGGTGCATGGGGAGGGAGAAGAGCCCTTTTCCCGCCATCTCAATTTCGTCGAGCAAATTCTTGGGAATATTGTGGTTGATCACTTGGAACACGCCCCAATTCTTGCATGCATGGCCTATGAGCTCCGTGGCATTTTCGTTATTTAGATCGACGATAGGGATGGTATCCGTATTACAGCAGTCACCGCCAGCTCCGCCGGAGGAGAAGGGGTAGTCGTGGTCGAGTTGCGACGCCCATGCATGGGTGTCGGGCAATTCTTTGAACGAGTTTAGGTCCAAGAACTTATTGTGTAGATTGACAGGATGGGCTCTAAAGGCATCGGAGGTTACCACTCTTGAAGGCATATTAGTACGTGGTGTGTTGTGCGTGGGAATTGTGAAGAAGGAAATGGTTTTTTTTTTGTATTGATTATAGAAGAAAGAAAGTGTTTGGGTGTGTGTGTGTGTGTGTGTGTGTGTGAGCGTGTGTGTGTGTGTGTGGAAACTTTTGTTTTCCCGAGTCCTCGTACTAGTTAAGCATAGGCTAGATTTGTAGTGGCAAAAACTTGGAGGAAATTAAATGTGTTGTTGTAAGAGAATTGAATGGGCGTCTATTGTGTTTATATAGAAATGGAGGGGATGGCGACTACTCAATAAGGAGTGGATTTTTGAAAGTTAGTGTGTGTGTGTGAAGTTGAATTGATTGACCTTTTCATTGAGGTTTAGTGGAGTAAATTTTAGTGGGGTGGGGTTGTGCAATGTGACAAAAACATAAAAAAGATTGGTGTAATATACACCTATGTATATATGTGTGTGTATATATTGGACAAGAGAAAATACAAAAAAGTGGAAAGGACCATTTTGTCCTCATACTTAGATGAGGAAAGGGAAAGGGCATTATCTCCATTTGAATTGCTCATGCTACCTAGTTGGGTAGTGTCAATTAATATTTTTAGTAGTTGAATTTGAATATGATAATATTAAAAAATTTAAAAAAATAAAATTATTACATCAATATACTTAATCTAATAATTAAAAGTATCAATCGGAGACTACCCAAATAAGTAACATCTAAAGAATCTATCTCAACCTCAGAAAAACAAAGAAGGGTGTTCCGAGTAAGTAGAGGGGCCCTATCCCTCACCATGTGCCCTTGTCTTGTCCTCAAGTAGAAAAACATCCAAATCACCTCTTCCCTACTTGGTCCCAATCCCTCTTGCACTAACAGACAACATACATCCATCCATCCATCCCACTTGAAATGACCATTTTGCCCTCGCCGTTTCGGACTTGATGAAACTTCTCTTGTATCTAGGATATGTCTAGCTACTATACGAGACTCACATCCTTGTTGACACTTGCAATAGAATTAATTAGCCTAGCTACCATGTATATATTAAAATCAAATTAATGAAAAAGTACAACCATGACTTGAATAGTTTGTTTTCCTTTTTGAGATAGAAGTATATCGTTTCGTGAAGAAATACAAACACTTATTTATATTTAACGTAATTAATCGGATATTCACCGTATCTAGACTTTATAACGTTTATAGAAAGATGAAATTTTTTCAAGAAAATATATCGTCCCGGAGGGCAATAATATAAAGTGAGTGCCCTAGATAACTTTCATTTTTGTTGGGCAAAATTTGATTTGGGTCATTTATCTATAGTAGGTGATATATATATATATATATATATATATATATATGGCAAAGTCGCTTTTGGTTTGAGGGGGTTAGATTTGTGGGTTTTGTCCCTATGTATAGACCAAGTGGGCACCCTAATCATCAACTTTATTAATAATACAAGCATTTTAAACAATATCTATCGCATATTTGGGTCCTCAATTTTTGATCTTGGATTTGGAAAAATAGGAATCCACTGCCACTACCCATTGCCTCTTCTAGTTATCTCCACATATACAAAAAAGATAAGCTGGCTTTTTGAAATTAATTTCATCTCCCAAATTTATTCAAATTCGTTTTTGTTTGTTTTCACTTTTTTATGTGCTGGTAGTGGTGACCACAACAGAATGGGAACAAAGGAGCCCAATCTCACATTTTTGCCATGCTAAGGACATACCATGCATGGTCATGTGCCCCCGAGGACACATCCACATGCATATTTATCATTCTTCATGCATATGCACTTCACGTGGCACCAACGTGATTAAGTTTTTTTTTTCTTTTGACAAAAAAATTATTAACTAAATATTGAGGTTAATTTAACACACACACATATGTGTGTGTGTGTGAGAGAGTGTGTGTTAAAACAACGTAAAATGTTAATATTAGTGAATATTGGGACATTTTTAAACTTGAGGCACCAAACAAGAGTGTCAAGCATTTAAATGAGCTAATAGTATATTTTGACATTCATAATATTACAAGTTAACTCAAAGCTTAGTGAAATTTATTGAAGCACTATTTATGAAATATCACAATACGTGTATGTTAGCTTGATCAGCGGTCTTGTGTTTGAATTCTAGAAATACAACTGCCCTTGATAAGTAGAGCTTTACAACTAAGTGATCCGACCTGACTCTAACCCGAATTTAGTCGGTGTCTGTTGATGCCGGAAACCATGGTCAATAACCAATGATAAAAAAAAAATACTTTTTTTAAAATAGTGATAATATTTTTGTTTCATTTGAAGAAAGTAGTTTAGATATGCTCAACATTACGTTACATTTTGGGCGAATTATACTGACTACCCCTGAGGTTTGGTTAATTTACGAAAAAATCCCTACTTTTTCAAAAATTACCAAAAACCCCCTAAGGTTTCAAAAATATTACAAACTTGTTCAAATTTTCGAAAATACCCTTTCCCTTTTTTTGGGTGATTTACACTGACCACCCTGAGATTTGGTTAATTTACGAGAAACCCCCTATGGTTTCAAAAATTACCAAAACCCCCCCGAAGTTATACCAATATTACAACTAGCACCTATTTAGGTTGACTTATTAACAATATTAAATATTTTTTCCCCTCTGTAATATTGTTATCATAAAATTTTCATGTAATAGATTTGAAAAAAAAATGTGATTATTTATTCAAATAAATATTCTGAATTCAATACATTAAAAGTATCTACCAACACATCAAGTATGTTATATTATCGCTAATACAGAGTAAATTTTAAGAGAAATGAGTTAGAGTCCTCAAGCTAAATAAAGTTTTCAAGTGCATTATTTAATTTTAATTTTTTATTTCAATCAATGTTTATATTTCTCATTTTACATAATGGATATATACGATGCATATTTCAATTTTCCAAATCTATTAAATTAAAATTTTATGATAACAATATTACAGAGGGAAAAAAAAGAATTAATATTGTTGATAAGTCAACCTAAGTAGGTGCTAGTTGTAATATTAGTATAACCTTAGGGGGTTTTTGGTAATTTTTGAAACCACAGGGGGTTTCTCGTAAATTAGCCTAATCTCATGGTGGTCAATGTAAATCACCCAAAAAAGGGGAAGGGGTATTTTTGGAAATTCGAATAAGTTTGTAATATTTTTGAAACCTTAGGGGGTTTTTGGTAATTTTTGAAAAAGCAGGGGGTTTCCTTACATTTTTGTGCTGAATGAGCAACAGTCTTTGAGACATATAAATATACATGAGTTAATTACATTTGCATAATTTAGTAAAAATATTATAACATCATACATGAGAAGTTTATTGAAAAGTATAATATGGAAATAGGGCTAATAATGTCTACACCTCTTAAAATGTAGAAGTTATATATGAAGTCAATTTCAATAATAAATTACATTATTACATTTACATTTGCATAATTAAATTAAGTGGCATTGCAAATAAAACATGTGCATGCACATGTTATGGGATCTATGAGAAGTTTATTGAAAAGTATAATATGGAAATAGGGCTAATAATGTGTACACCTTTTAAAATGTAGAAGTTATATATGAAGTCAATTTCAATAATAAAATAAAAACTAATGGCAATATCGGATTATAAACATTGATGCTCGATAGTAGTTATGGTGGAATAACAAAATATGATTAAGGGATTTTGTCAAGCACGACGAGGTGCATAATTGGTGGTTGGATTGACTACTATGCTTGCTAAAAATTTATTCTTTCAATATCCTTATTAATGTTTACAAGAAGATTCTGAATCTTGAGGAGGTATTTGTAATTTTCAAAATAAAAAAAATTAATTTGTAATTGTATTATATTTCAAGGGATGTAGATGTAATTTGTCCTATAAAAAATATTATGCCCTAATTTGACCGTTACTTGGGGCAAAGTATAAAGGGGCTCAGGCATTATCTAAATTTGGAAAAAATTTCACTATTTTCAACTTTTAATTTATGAAAGATAATAATAATGTTTTTAATGCCCAAGAAAGTGGAAGATGCTTGTGTTAACTTTCTGCTGCAATGTGGAACCACCATTGTCAATTCAATTACGTTACATGCAAAATCTTTTAAATACAAGTTGATATTTTAAACAGTTTCGTATATCGGGAAATATATATTTAAAATTTTAATGAATATTCATTCACCATAAATAAAACTAAACATTAGAAATAAATATACATTCACCATTTTAATGAATATTTTTTAACTTAATAAAAAAAAAAGTTTTACTCAAAATATAGTACAACAAAATAAAACTTAATTAGATAGGAGATATGATATTGAACTTATCATTTTTAATTGCTTTATCTTTTTTCCTATATGCACTTTTTCCCCCCATTTCAAAAAGTGAAATATATATATATATATATATATATTTGAAGCAAATTTTATGTAAAAATGGGGAAAATATAATAGGTATAATTGTAATAAAAGTTTAGAAAATTGAGTTTCCACGGGCTGACTAACTAGTATTAGAAAAGTGCTTGTCGGCAAAACCCAGAAAAGTGGAAAAAGAATAAAAGGTAATTATTAGACATCATAATTACGAAATAGTACACAATTAAACATACTTTTGACTTGGTTATAAAACTTTGCCATTGAGGTGGAGAACAATACCAGACTCCAATTTAATCATTATAATGATTGGTTTCTAGATTTATCGCTCCAATTACCTTCATGGTCTCCTTAAGCGGTGATTAAAGTCGTTAAATAAAGCAATTAATTTATAATTCCTTGTGAAAAGGTTTAATGCCATAACGGTTATGTAATAAAAGTTGGGAATATATATTAACATATAATATAGCAAGACATCAAATATTATTTTTAAAACATGAATGATGTCTGTTCCTGTCATCAAATGCTAAAATACCTAATTTGTTGTAGGAAAAATTATATTTTGCAACGCAAACAAATAAATAAATAATAGTCGAGGTCTCAAATTGAGAAAACCTGCATAGTTTGAATGGCAAAGTATGCTTTTCCCCTTATTGTACCCTATATGTAATGTAACAATGTAACATTATTAACAAGTGTCTCGATTATTTTCTGATTGTGGTATTTTATTAAAAAAAATCATAATAAATTATACATACTAAACTTTAACTAGAATGAAATTTTCGTAACGCTATGAAATGTTAAAATAGATTATTAATTAGCATTTAACTAGGTTTTCCAATTCAAAAGTATCACAATATGCACTTTATAGCTGACACTTTATGGTGGCCGTTTTTTGTTTTGTTTTTGGCAGCGATTCAATTAACTAGAAAACCAAAATGAGTGGTGGTGTTAATTTGCGATTCATTTATTTTAAAGTTTATCACCAAACATTTATATTGGTGTATATTTGAGTTGAGTTGATCCGTCTTAAGGCAAAATTCTAAAGCTCCAACTAAAAAAAATAACATTTGGTTCAACTCCACAGACCTGATTTTTTGAGCTCGGTTAGATTGCATTTAACTTTATTAAGCTCAAAATTGTAAGTTGAATCACTTCAAGCTCGAGTTGGAATTTGCACTTCAATTTTTGATTAATTTAATAAAGTGGAAAAAAATTTTAAGCAGTATATTTTTACTTTGATTTCTTTTATATTCAAATTAACAATATAATATAACATATGTAGTAATTTAATATATATTACTAATGTTAAACTATACATTAGTACTACGATATATATATATATGCATATTGATAAATAAAAAATATTAAAATCAATCACAAGCCTTGTGTCTAAACACAGACGGCTCAAGATGGGATCAAGCTCGAGCTTAAATAGTTTGAACGTTGACATGTATATATAGATTAAATTCATTTTTCCAGTATTATTGGATCAATAAATAATTTATTCGTATACTTATCTGTAACAACTATTTACAAGAATATAATCATAAAAATACCTTGGACTTTTCATTTTCAACTTTGATCTCAAACTAAGAAATTATAAAAGTTGTGGATTAGAGCATGTAGTTTCATTTTCATAAAAGTAAAGTACATATATTGGAGGCAGACAATAAAAAGTTGATACCTTGATTTTGTTACTCTATTTTAGTGAAAGTCATTTAAAAATTTTATAATATATCGTAGGAAATTTCATATATCAAACGTGACACTCATGATCAAATTGAACCATCCTAATAAATAGCTAGATTATCAAATATAGTTCATACCTAAATTCAACCGATGTAATGTAACAGAACAATCTGGGTTAGATTTTTTATTTTTACAATTTGAAGACACTACAAGAAAAAAAGCAAATTCCTGGGGGAAAATCCGGCGGAATTTCTGCCGGAAAATGCTAAATCCGATAGTAATCCAGTGGAATTTTCGCTGGAAAATGCTAAATCCGGCAAAAAACCAGCGAAATTGTGTATGCCGGAAAAAATGGCCCCAGAATGGCATTTTCTGCCAGATTTTTGTCGAACTGGAATTTCGCCAAAGAGACCTTCCAGCGGAATTCTAGCAGAAATTTCCGCCGGAGGGAGAACATATGATATTCGATATTCTTTCTTTCTTTTTTCCTTTTTTTTTTTTGCTAGTGTGGGTTATTTATTGTATATTGACAGTTTAAAGAGAACCTATGATAATCAATATTTCAATTTCTTTTCTTTTATTTTGCTAGTCTGATTTTTTTTCTGCAAAATCACTATAAAAAAAAACGTAATGTTATTGACAAAATTTTAAAGTGGCTATATAAAAATTACCACCAATAATTGTATTAAATAACAATATATTCTATTTTGTCATTAATTAAGTTTTTTGGTAACAATAATTTTTATGTTGCCATAATATCACTCAATAATGATAAAAATTAATGCTTAATTAGTTCCCACTATTAACAATCAGTGACACACATGTACTAACAACATGGTGAAAATAAAAAATTTTATTAAAATTTTACGATAAGATTCTATTGTCACTAAATTATCACAATATGAGTGCCATTAATCGTCGATTTTTCACTATATTGTCACATTTTAACATTATCTTGTTACTATTTACATTGTCCAAACTATGTTTTGTAACAATATAAACTTATTGTCACTAAATGTATATAATTATTAACCATTTTTCATCAACACTTGTTATATTACTACCAATTTACTCATTTTCTTATAGTTTTTATATATATATATATATATATATATTATTGATTGAAAAAGAGAGTATCCCTATCACTATAATTTTTCTCAGTCGTTATGAAAATTATATGGTAGAAATCTCCAACATCACAAAACATGATTAAGGTACTCACCTTATATTGATTAAATATCAAGATTTGAACACTTCATAAACTGTGATTAAAGAATCAAATGCATAACATATTTTTCATATAAAGATAAATATACACCATATAAATACAAACATAATAAGCTCAAAAAAAATTATATTTCTTAATAGGCACTACAATAAAATGAATAAAAATGTGATAATATGATAAGTGATAAATGAAAAATTTGTCACTAATCATATATATTTAGTGATAAAAAAAATTAATTAACTTATCACTAATTAATGTCAATTAGTAACAACATAGCGTCTAAGTTGTCATCAATGATAATTAGTGATACACCTATAGTAACAATTTAGGGGCAATTGAATCTTATCATAAAGTCATAGTGTTAATATATTTTTAGGCGAATTACACTGACTACCCCTGAAATTATGCTAATTTACGAATGGGGGGGCGGGGGGATTCGTAAATTTTGAAACAATGGGGGGTTTTCGTAATATGAGTATAATTTCACGGTATTTTTGGTAATTTTTGAAACAATTGGGGGGGAGAGGGTTTCGTAAATTAGCCTAATTTTAGGGGTAGTCAGTGTAATTCACCCTATATTTTTTTGGTCACTAAATTGTTGCTATATGTATGTTACTAATTATTAATGGTAACTATTAAACTATTAAGTGTTGTTACCGTTGAATGTAAATTAGCCTAATTTTAAGGGTGGTCAGTGTAATTCACCCTATATTTTTTTGGTCACTAAATTGTTGCTATATGTATGTTACTAATTATTAATGGTAACTATTAAAATATTAAGTGTTGTTACCATTGAGTGATATTGTGATAAAATAAAAATTATAGAAAGTATTGTTACTTAATATAACTATTGATGATGATGTTTATATTGTCAGTCTTATTGTCACTATATTTTTTTTTTTCTTATTGTTTGATAGGTTCGAGCCATGAAATCAAAGTTCAAGACTCACCTCAAACTCTGTTTAGAGTTATGAAACCCGTCTCATGTATCGGCGGCGCTTTGTGGCAAAATCGAATATAAAATGAATCCATTCCAATATAATTCACATTAATTTATACATAATGAAACTATTTCGAATTTTCATACCTTTTTTTTACTATGAATCCACATTGTTATGATATAAAAAAAAATGTGTGTAATTATTTAGTCATTAATATCTTAAATGGGATGTGCTAATATTTACATGGTTTTGCATTATAATCTATGATGCACGGATACGGACACGGACACGACACGACACGGACACTGGCGATACGGAAAATCTCAAAATTTTAGGACACGACACGGCTCTGACACGATTATTAAAAAATAATTTATATGATATTATATATTTATAATTTATTAAATTAAAATATGTGAAAGATAAATAATAATATTAATCATTAAAACAAACAACTCTTAATTGGGTTATAAGATTTAAAGATTAAAAAAATTATTTGTTATTTTCAGTGTTTCCACTAATTTTTTTAAAAATTTTAAAAAAGACCTCATTTAAACTTTGTAATATATAAAAAAAAAACCCCAGCCGTGTCCTAGCCGTGTCGGACACGTCTTTCAGCCGTGTCCGACACCGTGTCGGATTTTTTTCTTTTTTTTTAATTTTCGGACACGTTTTGGCCGTGCCGGACACGTGTCGGGACCGTGTCGGAGCCGTATCCGTGTCCGACACTGCACGGGGTCATTTTTAGGCGTGTCCGTGCATCATAGATTATAATATGTATAAATATATAGACACATATATTGCGGTTAACTTATATATGCATCGCAATTAATATTTTACCTCATTGACACAAATATATAATTGAAAAAATCTTGCTTAGTTTATTCTTCTTATTTTGGGTAACTCCTTCACAAATTTGACAAATTAGAGGAAAACGAAAGAGTCCAAATTTTTTTTTAATTTATCGGTCATATAGTAACATGGTGACTTCCATATTTTAGTAATACACTTAAATCCTCAATAATTGCAAGGGTTGTTCTTTATTTGGCATTTAGCATTCACTTAATTATATTTTGTCATCTGAACTATACATATTTTTATACTTTATAACTTCAAATTTTAAGTATTATAAATTACCACTTACCTAATTGCATTTTTCGACCAAATATGCGAGTTGGAGCAGCAACACGTGTCGCCACTCCACGTAAAATTTTTGGCCAAAAAATATAATTAGGTGGCATTCGATAAAAAATACAAACGATAGATGGCAATCACTAACACTTAAAATTTGAGATTGTAAAGTGTAAAAATACGCATAGTTTGAATGACAAAGTGGAATTAACTCTCTAGCATTGTAGCTATGGGAAGAAGACAATAACACTGGATATGTATGGGCCAATTGTCACATGACTTCAAATACTTGCCTTCTAAATTTTCGCTAGAAAACAAACCGAAAAAAAAAAAGAATATTTTTGATGTTTTTAACTATTTAGTAAATAAATAATTAGAAAAGTATTGTCCATTATTTGAACCATGTCAATTCACGAACAACAACCCTAGCTATTGATAATACATTATTCGGATTTTAGTGACAATAATGGCTACGGCCTACAAAGGTATATAAACATACGCAATCAATCACTACTAAATAAAAACTGGCATTTCAAAGACAGAAATTGAGCTTATCTGGATATAATTAATACAATTGCTATTAGAGGAGTAGACACACATAGTCCCCCTTAAGGCAATAATTTCATAAACAATCTTAATCACATTGTGAATCAACAAATAATGATCCTCGTCATCAAATTTATATAAATAGATCAAATGGAAACAAGACTAAATAGAGGGCACAACATGGTGTCATTTTCAAATGATTGATATTTTTTGTTAGATCATCGTACATCATGTATTAAATATCATAAATCAATAAACTTGTATTATCATGACAGGTTGACAATATTTTACAATTTTGGTGTATAATGCTTTCTTCTTATTGGATAGGATCGCCAATAGGACTAGAAATGGGCCTATGGGTGGCAGGGTGGGTTCAGTGAAGTGGTTGTTTGAAAAAAAAAATTCATTTGATCACTTCTTAAGTAATTATACTATGATAAAATTTAATATTAATAAATAGGGTTAATTACATCTAACCCTCACTTAAAAATACTAAATTACAAAACATCCCCTGATGTTTAAAAAGTTATAAAAAAGCTCTTGCCAAGTTTATATATTACAGTTTATCCCCACTTCACCAGTATTTCGTTAAATTTTTAACAGAATATTCCTAAGAGTGGTGAAGTCCCATTATACCCCTTATGAAATTGTTGGAAATAAAATATAAAAATAAACCAAATGTATAATGACCAATTTACTCATGAGGACGAGTTGTAATATCACATACTTAGATATGGTAAAGTGTAATTAACCATATATTAAAATAATAAATATATATTGTGATATACTTAAAAAAAATTAATGGAAAAATTGCATTTTTAGGACACTAACTTTACCCTATTTTACATTTAGGATATGAATTTTCGATACTGGCAAATGTAGGCTAGAATGTTTTCAAATTTTTGCAATGTTAGGTCTTTGTCGCCGGACCGGCGTTTTTTGCCGGAAAAAGTGATGTGCACCAGCATACATGTTGGAAAATGCTTATGTGTT
Organism: Petrea volubilis; assembly: GCA_026212405.1. Taxonomy (NCBI): domain Eukaryota; kingdom Viridiplantae; phylum Streptophyta; class Magnoliopsida; order Lamiales; family Verbenaceae; genus Petrea; species Petrea volubilis. The sequence goes on along the minus strand of CM047871.1, from coordinate 3,431,602 downwards.
AAATTTTAATGACATGTTCATTGACATGGCGTGTGAGATGGAGATATTGTACACCATTTTTGCCAAGTAGGTTAAATAAGGAATGAAAATTGAGTCATGTGATACTCACATGAGCCGAACTAAAAAAAGTAAAATAAAAAAAAAACAAACAGTCAATAATCAAATCCCAAAATCGAAATAGTGCAAACCCTAATTTTCTCTCTGAAGTGAAAGCCAAACCCCCCAAATCGAAAAAATCACCTTGAAGCCAAAAATCAAATGCGAATCTAGAGAGCAAATCGAATGTGGGTTCAAAATGGTGAATCTTAGAGGTATTGAAAGAAACTTCTTACCCCCACCGAGTTATGGTAAGCTTTCGAAGTTCTACTTTTTTTACATTGCGATTTGTGCTTCTTCTTTTTTAATGTGTTGTTATTTGTTGTTTTTTCTTGCATTTTTTATGTCCTGAAAGATTCTCTGGAGTAATGTACTTGTGGTCCCGTAATGGTCCCTTGTGTTGGCTTTTTCTTGAATTTTTTGATAATTTTTATTGACTTTTGTACATTATTTTTTTATTTTTTTATGTATTTATTAATTTTTGGTTTTTTGTATTATTTTTTTTTCTTGGTTTCAGATACACAGAGCTTGTATCTCACCTTGAGCATACACTGTGGATAATTGTTACAAGTTTGATTATGATGATGTGAATAGTTTAAGTGTTGGTGGCATTGAAAATTGGTGTGATTATGTTGGTGTTAATGGCCTTAAGAAATTGAATGCTAAAGCCAACAATGGCTATGTGTTTATTGGGTCTGATGATGTGTTAAAAAATGTTGCTTCTGAAAGCCTAAGTAGTGTTAGGGAGTTGTATGTGTATGTTGAATACTTGGAGCATGAAGATAATGAACAAGAGGGTGGTTTTAAACAATCTTTGGGTGATGATGTGAATGTATATGATAATGATGATTTTGAACAAACTAGGTTGGTTGTTGATGATAATGATGGGATTCCATTGGATAATAATGGGGTTTGGGGTGGGTCAGAAAGCAATGAGGATTGTAAGGTTGGGGATGTGGAGTATGATAGTGTGTTTGATGATAGTGAGGATGATCTCCTTTTTGAGGAAAATATTGATGTGGATGCAAAGTGGGTAGGGCATCTTTTTGAGGAGAACACAAATGTGGGTGGGGAAGAGGGAGTTTGTAGTTGATAATGTGGTTATTAGTGGGGACGAGTTGGATAGTTTTAGGGATTCTGACAGTGATTGGGAAGGTAAAAAATATCCAATTTTTAGGGAATCTCAAATGCATGATCCTAAATTTGAATTGGGTTTAGGATTTAATAACAAGGTTGAATTTAGGTATGCAATATAATCACATGCTATAAACACTAACAGGACCATTGACATAACCAAGAATGGGAGGGATAAAATGTATGCAAGATGTCATGATGCTAACTGTGAATGGAGGATTCGTATTAGCAAGTTGAAATTAGAGAGGACATTTAAGGTTATATTTTACAATCCTAACTATACATGTCCTGAAATTTTTCAAGTTAAAACATGATATCAACCTAGCTTGCTAAAAAGTAATTACGAAAGTTTAAGTCTGGACCCAAGAGAGGTGTGAAGGTTTTTCATGAGGATGTTAGTGATGAAATCAATGTTTATATTTCACTAGACCAAGCATATAGGGCTAAAAGAAAGGCTTTAAAAATTCTAGAGGGAAGTCCTGATGAGCAGTACTCATTGTTGTGGGATTATGCTGAGGAGATAAAAAGAACCAACCCTGAATCTACTGTAATTGTTGGGGTTGATGGTACTTCAGGAGAAAGTAGATTTGATAAGCTTTACCTTTGTTTAAATGCTCTTAAACAAGCATTTATGGGTGGATGCAGAACTTTATTTGTATTGATGGGTGCCATTTGAAAGGTGATAAGTCCGTAATTATAATTGATTTTTATATTTATTTTGTAGGACTTATCACGTTTTTTCTCATTTAGGGCCTTATTATGCGTAAGTTTGAGCAAAATCGTTGTTTTGTAGGTAAGAAGGGAAAAAGACCATAAAGGGCATAAAAAGTGAAATCAGAAGCTGTGTATTTACGCAAACTATTTCGAGTAACAACCCAATGCAAGCAATTCAGAGGAAAAATGGCTGTAAAAATATGTATGTACGCAAGAAATCTTGAGTACTTACCTAAGGCCAGCAAGTTGAAGAAAAATAAATCTGTAAATTTGTGTATGTACGCAGAAGATCTTGCGTACATACGCAACGTCTGCGACAGCAATTAACAACTTTCCGTGTTTGACTGAGGTGCTGATTTGGAAAGATTTGGTAGATGTTTCTCTACCACTTTTGAGTCCAGATTCATGCGAAATTCAAGGGGAGATGTTTTTTTTCAGATCTAGATAGATGAGAACTTGGAGAGGCTTTTAGACATTCATCATTCGGGTTCTTTTTAGTTTTTAGTTTTTACTTTTTTTCTGCTTGGGTTTTTCATCTTTGGGGGGATTTTGTGGAGAACGGAAGAAGGAGACAACAAGAACGAAGGGAAGAATAACCGTACGAGGGAGTTCTACACCTGAAAATTCCAGCAATTAAGTTCCCTTTTTCTCTTTTCATGAGTTCTCTTTTATATTTTGTTATTATGTTCAATTTCATTATGAACTAATTTCAATTAAGTGTAAGGATGGTGTAATTCATTTGTTTATTTGCTATTCTATGAAAATCCTACGAGTTTGAATTGGTTTTCATATATTTTTCTTGTTGTGCGATTCTTGTGTAATGGTTTAATACGAGGTTAGGGTTTGATCACCCCTAATTATCGAATTTGGGAATCGTGATGAGGTCGAGAGACGATTCACGATATTAGCTCTAATTAGACAAGATCAATGGGGTTAAAGTTGCACGAGAGTGAATTTAACTTTTATTGAGCCTTAAGGCAGTATTTAAAAATTCATACAAATACTTCGAAAGTTGGGATTAATTGAATGAGAATTGGTTAATCTTAGGCTTAGAGGAATTGTATGAGTTAATTCCGCAATGCTCGAGAGAGATTGTGGATATATTCGTTCCTAGGCTTCACACAACCACGAAACCACTCTACTTAGGGATTGGATTAGAATAGCAAATTACGTGAATGAAACCACCTTACACTTGCTTTTATCGCTTTGATTATTTGGTACTATTGTTATTCGTGAGCCGTTTTATTAAGAAAATTAGGATTTATTTAAGAAAATCACAACCACTATTCAATCTGTTCAATTTAGATAAGCAACACAAGTCAATTTCACGGGCCAAATCACAATCCCTGTGGATTCGACACTCTACTCACTATTTATTACTTGTACGACTGCGTGCACTTGCGCAAGTCCCAACAAGTTTTTGGCGCCGTTGCCGGGGATTGGCGTATTTGACTGTGATACTAGCTTGTGTGTTTAGACTAAATTTACTTTTTTTAGTATTAATTTGTTTTTGTTATTGTTGCGGTTGAGTTTGTGTTCCTTCGTGTGTAGGTGCTCTTTGGTGTATGATTACAAGGCGTACAAGTTCACGAGCTGAACTAGTACCTTTGGACCTTGAGATTGAAAGAGCTAACAGAAGGAGGAACGTGGCGAGAAGAGCTAGGATAGCTCAGGAACGAATTATGGCTGACAATCAGCACGTGGGTGTTAATGGTGACAATGATCAAAATGCCCCACCTGGTGATCAAGATGCAAGAACATTACGGGATTACATTGCACCCCAAGCCGAAGGAGTGAGAACGGGGATACAAAGGCCACGCATTGAGGCAAACAATTTCGAGATCAAACCGGCCTTATTGAACATGGTGACTAATAATGTTCAGTTCTACGGCCTGCCGAATGAAGACCCCCACCAACATCTAGATAACTTTCTAGAGTTGTGTGACACCATCAAGATCAACGAGGCGTCGGATGATGCAATAAGACTGAGGATTTTTCCTTTTTCTTTGAGGGACAAAGCCAAAATTTGGCTAAACTCGGTGCCAAGCGGGTCCATAACCAATTGGGAGCAGCTGTCACATGCATTTCTAACAAAGTACTTCCCACCGGCCAAGACTGCCAAACTGTGTAATGACATTTCCACTTTTTCCCAAAATGGGTGGGAATCACTATACGAGGCGTGGGAGAGGTATAAGGAGCTGCTAAGGAGGTATCCCCACCATGGACTACCAAGATGGATGGTGGTGCAAACATTTTACAATGGACTGGGGGCCAACACTAAGTGCACAATTGATGCAGCAGCTGGAGGTTCTTTGGTTACAAAGACCGTGGATGATGCCTACAACCTAATTGAGGAGATGACGATCAACAACTACCAATGGTAGGCGGAATCCACCACTCAAAAGAACCAAGGGGGTAAGTTAGAGCTCAATGCCATTGCATCGCTCCAAGCTCAGGTAAGTGCTCTAACTCATAAGTTGGATTCCCTAAATGGTAATAATTTAAATGTTAGCCCTAAGCCTTCTTGTGAAGTTTGTGGTGATTTTAATCATGTTTCCACTGATTGCTCGTTTGGGAGTCCATTTCCTGTTGTTTCTAGTGAGCAGGTAAATTTTGTGGGAGCAAACATGCATGGAAATATGCAGGGGAGGCAAGCTAACAACCCATACTCTAACACATACAACCCAGGGTGGAGGAATCACCCTAATTTCTCTTGGGGTGGTCAGAATTTGAATAGGCCACAGCACCCTACCAGGATTCCAACAGAACTATCCCCCACAGCAAGAGAAGGCGAGCTCCCTAGAGACAAAGATGGACAAATTCATTGATGTCTTGGGGGTTAAGATGGCTTCGCAAGAGGATAGTTTGAAAAGGATCGAAGAGAAGTTCGATCAAATTGCCAAGAACCACTCGGCATCCATTCACAATCTGGAGGTTCAAGTAGGCCAATTGGCCAATGCGTTGACCAACAGGGTCCACGGGAATCTTCCAAGTAACACTGTAGTGAACCCAAGGGAGCAATGCAATGCAATTATGCTAAGGAGTGGAAAAGAGTTGGAGCCATTAAAGATATCAAATGCTGAAAGGAAAGAAGATGAAGAGGTCAAAGTATGTGAGGATGCAAAGGCCAATGAGGCAAAAGAAGAGGGGAAGCAAGTTGATCAAGCTCCAGTGGTGAAAACAGCAAACCCCTATGAGACGAAGGTGCCATTTCCACAACGCTTGAGGCAAGCTCAGCAAGAACACCAAAGGAAGCAGTTCCTTGATATTTTCAAGAAACTACACATTAATATCCCGTTTGCTGAGGCATTGGCGAACATGCCACATTACACCAAATTCTTGAAAGAGATCATTGTGAATAAGAAGAAGTTGGAGGAATGCCGGACTGTGGCATTGACAAAGGAGTGTAGCAGCATCATCTCTCAAAAGCTGCCATTGAAATTAAAAGATCCAGGGAGTTTTACTATCCCTTGCGTGATTGGCAAGTTTGAATTTTCTCATTGTTTATGTGATTTAGGATCTGCTGTGAATTTGATGCCTCTTTCTGTTTTCAGGAAATTAGGAGTCGGCGACTTATCCCCCACTACCGTTTCCTTGCAATTAGCGGATCGATCACTCAAGCAACCCGTAGGGGTAGTGGAGGACGTCCTGGTCAAAGTTGGGAAATTTATTTTCCCGGTTGATTTTGTGGTGCTCGACTTTGAGGATGACAGAGATGTGCCTTTGATTTTAGGGAGGCCTTTTATGAATACTGGGCGAGCATTAGTAGATGTAAATGCAGGGAAGTTGACTTTTCGGCTTGGGGACGAAAGTATTGACTTTGACGTGTTCAAAGAGGTTAAACGCCATATTGAGGATGATCACTGCATGAGGATAGATGCAGCTGATGATTGTGTGAGTGAAGTGATGGAGAAAACTGAGAATGAGAAGGAAGAAAAGAATTTAGAGAATGAGAAGGATAAGGGAAAAAATGAACAGGAGTTTGAACACATGCTAGAAACCTTGAGCCCTATATTACCCTCAAGCACTCAGCCCCCCAAGTTAGAGGTTAAGCCTTTACCTCAAAAGTCGGAATATGCCTTTTTGGGGGAGAATGAAAGCGTACAAATAATTTTAGGTCCCTCTTTGACTAGGGAGCAAAAGAGGAGAATTGTAAGGCTCATCAAAGGTAGAATCAAAGCAATGGGGCACCAAATTGCAAACGTCAAGAGTATTAGACCTTCCATAGGCATACATGAAGTTTTGACGGAAGAAGATACAAAGCCGAGAAGAGAAACAAAGGAGTGGCACGATGCCCACATGATGAGAAAGAAATCCCACAAGGGACAACGAGAGGAGCAATTCATGGTGAATGGCCAGTGTTTGAAGGCATATATGAATGGAGATGTGGACCGAGTGGGGTCGACATCTTATGTTGATCTCGTTCGTTAAAGCATTGAAAGGAGTCGAGCTAAAGACTATAAACAAGCGCTTTTTGGGAGGCAACCCAAAATTTAGTGCTTCTTGTTTTTTTGTTCTCCTTTTGTTTTGTGTGTCTTTGTTTGGATAGACCATCTGAGGTTGATGTGATTTTTAGTTGATTTGTTGGTTTTGCAGGGGATTTTCGGTTCTGGAAGTTTAGGTACTTACGCGAGAAATTTTGCGTAGCTACTCAGTTTGGTAAAGCAGGTGTTTTTCGAGAGGTGAAGTTTCTGTACAATTGGGTGCTTACCCAAAATTTTTGGGTAGTAACCCAATTTTACAGAACCTTGGAAAGAGAGAGAGAAATAGGAGGATGAGACCGAGTTCTATGATGCTGTCTGACCTCAGGTGTTATCTATCCTTTTCTTTGCTTTTCGTTTGTGTCTTGTCGGTTGTGTCTTTGTTTTCGTAGTTCTTTGTTTTTCAGTTGTGTCTTGTCTGGCCTTGCTTTCTGTACTTTGGGGACAAAGTACTCACTAAGTGTGGGGGGGAATTTTAGTTGCCTAGGATAAAACATTTGAGGTTAATTGTTGTTGCATATGTGTATGGAATTTGAACAAGAATTGTATATCGGCTGGAAACCCGGACGACCAGACGAAAAAAGTCATCTTTGATGATTCGTGTCCTGGTATAACAACGCCACGTATAGTTCAAGTTCAATTCCATTGCGTTCAAGCTAAATTTTGGTAATAATGACTGTATTGTTGTTGCATATGTGTATGGAATTTGAACAAGAATTGTATATCGGCTGGAAACCCGGACGACCAGACTAAAAGAGTCATCTTTGATGATTCGTGTATAACAACGCCACGTATAGTTCAAGTTCAATTCCATTGCGTTCAAGCTAAATTTTGGTAATAATGACTGTATGTTGGACGCTTGAAAAACTACTTTGTGTCGCGCTGTTTGTTTTGTGTCGTTCTTGGAATGCACATGCCTTGTTAAAATTCCTTATTCTATGATGATTTTATGGTATGAAACGCTATGTTTGGAACAATGAGCATGCATGAAGCATTTTGTGTGCACTTGAAGAATGATTGTTGTTGTTTTGATATCCCCTAATAACTTTGAGCACATGGTTGGAGCAATGATTGCTAAATGATTTAGTGAAAATTTATATTTTGTGAGAGGTCTTCGCATGTGCTTTAATGCATTAGGACACTAGAATCGATTTGATTTCTTGTCGAGGACGAAATCCTAGACTACGTTATATTGGGAAGATGACTTAGGCCATTTTTGGAAAATTTTTGAGCCTTAATTGCCTATTTGTTTGCTAAACGTAGCCCTTGAGTCCCTCTTGAGCCAACATTGTGCTTAGCTCTCTTGATAGCCACATTACAAGCCCAAAAGCACAATGTCTACATATCTTAATCCTTTCTATGCACTTTACTTGAATTGTGATAATTGTGGAGTTATGTTGTGGATATGTGGAATTATGAGGGGATTAAGTTGAGGGTTATACGTATACTTGATTTCGGGATATACTAGCTCGCTTTAGGTAGAAAAAAAAATGTGAAAAAAAAAGAAGAAGAGAAGAATGCAGAAAGAAAAAAAGAAAATGAAAGAAAAAGCGAGCTAGCACTCTCAAACATATAATGAAAAAAAAAAATTACATGGAGAGTGATGATTTTGAATAAGTTTGGGGGAGTGGAATGCTGGAAGAATGCTCTAAAAACTCCAACTTATCTAATTTAAGTAACTTGGGTGCATGAGCCACACACTTTTCTATATTTTCCTACCCTTCACCCAAGCCCTACGTTACAAGCTTAATTAAGTCCTATCGATTCCCGATTTATCGTTGTCTACATTAGTGGAGATAAGAATGAAAAAAACCGACTTATGGAGTCTACTTCTTGCGCCTATCGCATGAATATAAATTGATCTGGATTGTTGGTAATTGTTGCTCTTGATCATATCACACACGATAACACGGGGGATCCTTGACAATGATGGTTGTTTGTAGAGTGTACATGAAATTGTAATTGTTTGCACATTAAACCAATAACATAGTGCTTAATAGTTTCTGAGGAAAATAAAATGGAGTTTTGCTTTGGTGCGTGGTGTTCCAAGAATGAACTTTGATTATGTCCAATTCCCTTGTGTTGTCAATTTTGACTTGCTCGAGGGCGAGCAACATTTAAGTTTGGGGGAGTTGATAAGTCCGTAATTATAATTGATTTTTATATTTATTTTGTAGGACTTATCACGTTTTTTTCTCATTTAGGGCCTTATTATGCGTAAGTTTGAGCAAAATCGTTGTTTTGTAGGTAAGAAGGGAAAAAGACCATAAAGGGCATGAAAAGTGGAATCAGAAGCTGTGTATTTACGCAAACTATTTCGAGTAACAACCCAATGCAAGCAATTCAGAGGAAAAATGGCTGTAAAAATATGTATGTACGCAAGAAATCTTGAGTACTTACCTAAGGCCAGCAAGTTGAAGAAAAATAAATCTGTAAATTTGTGTATGTACGCAGAAGATCTTGCGTACATACGCAACGTCTGCGACAGCAATTAACAACTTTCCGTGTTTGACTGAGGTGCTGATTTGGAAAGATTTGGTAGATGTTTCTCTACCACTTTTGAGTCCAGATTCATGCGGAATTCAAGGGGACATGTTTTTTTTCAGATCTAGATAGATGAGAACTTGGAGAGGCTTTTAGACATTCATCATTCGGGTTCTTTTTAGTTTTTAGTTTTTACTTTTTTTCTGCTTGGGTTTTTCATCTTTGGGGGGATTTTGTGGAGAACGGAAGAAGGAGACAACAAGAACGAAGGGAAGAATAACCGTACGAGGGAGTTCTACACCTGAAAATTCCAGCAATTAAGTTCCCTTTTTCTCTTTTCATGAGTTCTCTTTTATATTTTGTTATTATGTTCAATTTCATTATGAACTAATTTCAATTAAGTGTAAGGATGGTGTAATTCATTGTTTATTTGCTATTCTATGAAAATCCTACGAGTTTGAATTGGTTTTCATATATTTTTCTTGTTGTGCGATTCTTGTGTAATGGTTTAATACGAGGTTAGGGTTTGATCACCCCTAATTATCGAATTTGGGAATCGTGATGAGGTCGAGAGACGATTCACGATATTAGCTCTAATTAGACAAGATCAATGGGGTTAAAGTTGCACGAGAGTGAATTTAACTTTTATTGAGCCTTAAGGCAGTATTTAAAAATTCATACAAATACTTCGAAAGTTGGGATTAATTGAATGAGAATTGGTTAATCTTAGGCTTAGAGGAATTGTATGAGTTAATTCCGCAATGCTCGAGAGAGATTGTGGATATATTCGTTCCTAGGCTTCACACAACCACGAAACCACTCTACTTAGGGATTGGATTAGAATAGCAAATTACGTGAATGAAACCACCTTACACTTGCTTTTATCGCTTTGATTATTTGGTACTATTGTTATTCGTGAGCCATTTTATTAAGAAAATTAGGATTTATTTAAGAAAATCACAACCACTATTCAATCTGTTCAATTTAGATAAGCAACACAAGTCAATTTCACGGGCCAAATCACAATCCCTGTGGATTCGACACTCTACTCACTATTTATTACTTGTACGACTGCGTGCACTTGCGCAAGTCCCAACAAAAGGCCCCCACAAAGGTGTTCTACTAACAGTAGTAGCAATAGATCCAAATAACAATTATTTCCCTATTGTATATGTTGTGGTGAACAGAGAGACAGTTGAGACTTGGGAGTGGTTTTTGACCCTTTTTAAGGTTGACTTAAGAATTAACAATGACTATGATTTCACCATAATGTCTGATAAACAAAAGGGATTAATTCAAGCTTGTCATGAGGTATTTCCTAATGTTGAGCACAGATTCTGTGTAAGGCACTTAAATAACAATTTTCAAAACGGTAGTTTTAAAGGACAGGCTTTCAAGACAGCTCTTTGGAAAGCAGCCAAAGCCACTACTGTGAATAAATTTCACAGAAAAATGATGGAGTTAAAAGAGCTGGGTCAAAACGTTTTTGAATGGTTTGTGGATAAACCACCAAATGAATAGAGTAAGTCTCACTTCTTTACTGTAAGCAAGTGTGAGATATTGTTCAATAATAGGTGTGAGACTATGATGCATGAACACGCCTAAAAATGATCCCGTGCAGTGTCGGACACGAACACGGCCCCGACACGTGTTCGACACGACAAAAATGTGTCCGAAAATTAAGAAAAAAAGAAAAAAAGCCGACACAGTGTCGAACACGGTTGAAGGACGTGTCGAATGCGGCTGGGACACAATTGGGGCTTTTTTGATATATTTATAAAGTTTAAATGGGGTCTTTTTTAAAATTTTCAAAAGGAATAATTACGCTGGGGTACCCTGAGGTTTGCTTAAATTACAAAATAAACCCTCTTGTTTGGAAAATTACCTAACAAACCTGGAATTTGCAAATGTTTTACAATGTCAACCTTCTGGGTATAAACGTTAGGGTTTGTAACGGAAATTGTCAAATTTTTGTTTCGTTCTTCCTATTTTACCCTTTTGGTCAAAGTTTTAACATATTTGACTAATTTTTTAGGACTAAAATGCCCTTTAGGTCTGATTCATGTAGAAATGTTTGATAGTAATAAGAGTTACAACAAAATCAGATTTGACTCAAAGAGCATTTTAGTCCAAAAAAATTAGTCAAATATGTTCAAACTTTGACCAAAAAGGTAAAATAAGAAGAACGAAACAAAAATTTGACAGTTTCCGTTACAATCCTAACGTTTGTAGATAGAAGGTTGACATTGTAAAATATTTGCAAATTCCAGGTTTGTTAGGTAATTTTCCAAACAACAGGGTTTATTTAGTAATTTAAGCAAACCTCAGGGTACCCCAGCGTAATTATTCCTTTTCAAAAATTTAGTGGAAACACTGAAAATAACATATAATATTTTTAATCTTAAAATCTTATAACCCAATTAAGAAGTGTTTGTTTTAATGATGAATATTATTATTTATCTATCACATACTTTAATTTAATAAATTATAAATAGATAATATAATATAAAATATTTTTTAATAACCATATCAGAGTTGTGTTGTGTCCTAAAATTTTGAGATTTTTCATATCATCATGTCAAGTCGTGTCCGTTTTTCCGTGCATCATAGGTGTGAGAGCTTTAATTCAAATATTTTGAAAGCAAAGAAACAACCAATACCTGCAATGCTTGAAGCTATTTTTGATCGTTTAATGAAAAGGCTGACTGAGAATAGGGACAAAGCAGTTGGTTCATGGAAAGGGAAGTTGTGGCCCAAGATCAAGAACATTTTGCAGAAAAACAGAAGAAAGCAGGGCAGCTGTAAAGCTTTGAAAGCTGATGATTACTAGTATCAGATATCAGTTTCTTATGACACAAAGTACAGTGTTGATTTGGAGAAGTGGAATTGTGGATGCAAGAAATGGGATTTATCTGGAATCCCATGTAAGCATGCCATTACTGCAATTTCATGTCAAGGAAGGGATGAGGAAGACTTTACACATAGGTATTATTATGTTGACACCCATTTGAAGGTCTATGAAAATGTCATTATGCCCATCAATAGAAGGGTTGAATGGATACAAATAGGATTGAATCCTCCACTGCCACCATACCAAGGAAGATTTGCTGGATAGGCCACAAAAGTCTAGAAGAAGAGAGCCATTTGAAGCAATGCCTAAGTCAAAGAAAAAGCCAAAAGGGAAGCCGAAGGAATATGCAAATCCATTCAAGCTAAGAAGGCATCAAGGAACAGTCAGGTGCACAAAATGTGGCATTGAGGGCCACAACAGAAGAAGGTGCAATATGGAAGAAGGTAATTTTTTTTCCAATTAAGTAGTAAATTACCAAACATACTAGACATATTTTAACAAATTATTATGTAATGTAGTCAATGTAACACAAAATGCTCCATCTAGTCAAGTGACCAATGAAGAAGTTGAGCCAAATACAATAATAGTAGATAAAGCTACAACATTATTATTTTTAGTCCTGAATGTAGTTTATATGATATTTTAAGTTAATTAATATGATGTTAAATATTGTCAGTCAATGTATCACAACAAATGCCTGGCACATCCACCATTCCAAACCTTATGCCTCCAATGATGTACGAGCAACTACAGCAAGGGCAGGTTCCTCCTCCTACCCATCCAGGAGTTCCTCCATTTATCAGGGCACCTCCACCATTTATAGGGAGACATGTCATTCCCTCCATCACAAAGAGTTCAAGACAAACTTTTGGATCATCAAACACTATCATTGTTGACCGTGGCCAAAAATATGTCACCCTCAATGACTTAATTTTAGCACTTGCTCAACGGAGAATCCCGCCCAAGAGCAAAATGGACAAAGGAAAGAAGCCACTTACCTAGTTGTGATATTATATGAAGGATATTGAACAACTATTTTTGGTATTTTTGTCTAACTGTAATTAAGTTACCAAGTAGATATCTTCAAACCTTTTGGTGATATACTATGGTATATGTCTTCATGTCTTGACGTTTTGGATCATTTGGGAGATGGTGTTTTGATGGATGTAAAAAAACTGGACGTTTGCTCATCCCTTTTGATGATGATGTACAAGTTTTATAACTTGGATGATTGTTATGTATAACAAGATGTTTTATTCCTTTTACACTTATGTCATTTCTTTCGTTTTAGTTATAATGGAACAACAATTATGTAACAAAACACTTAAACAAAAAAGATAAAAATTACAAGACAAAACACTTACATTACCAGTAAAGTAGAGGGTTTCTTTACAATAATTGTACAAAATACAATCCATACTCATATCATATCATTCAAACTAATGTTTAACATCCCCTAACTGTCACACTAACCACATATAAAACATTACAACCTGGGAAATGGCAATCACAACTGCAGTTTCTTCTTCTTCTTTTTCAATAGCCCTTCAACCATGGTCTCAAGCTCCGATTTCACCCTACGTAGATTACTGATCATTGTCCTAGCTCTAAGATTCATTGGGGGGTCTACCCATCCAAAAAAATCGCAATGCCTTGCTCCTTACAAGGGAAGAAAACAAAATTAAAAATTGTATATTTTCATAAATAAAAAAAAGAAGATAGAAACGAAAAGGGAAAAAAAAATTTAAACTCACCCCCTTCTCCAATGGGGACAGCCATAAAATCTCCTTCCGGGGTTGTCTCTCGTCCATGAAGTTCGCATCACCACCCATTTCCGACAATAGCACTCGAGACGAGTTTCACCATAATGGTAGGCATGTTTTCGTCTTCTCCTTCTTGACTTTACCGAAATGGTTTCCTGAAATATTTGGTGTAAGACCATGTCAACAATTGCAAGTTGTGTTATAAAGAGGTATAGTTTTTTGGAGGGAAAATGAAAGAGTTTCCTTCCAAAAACTAAGCTAATTCATTAGTGATGTGTAGTATTACATGTCTTTAAAATTATTCCAACTAAGAAAAAAAGCCACATAGGATACATGTCGATGCCACATCACTTTGTCCGATGAAAAACGCCAGTCCGACGACAAAAGTCCTAACATTGCAAAAATTTGGAAACATTCTGGCCTACATTTGTCAGTACCGAAAATGCATATCCTAAATGTGAAATAGGGTAAAGTTAGTGTCCTAAAAATGTAATTTTCCCAAAAATTAATATACATTATAATGAATATTTGTGAAAATTATAATATGCATTAAAAAAACATAAAATACAAAGTAAATATTAAAAATATAAAATATAATTTATGAAAAACTAATATATAAAAAAATATTGTACGTCAAACATATATATATATAGATAGATAGATAGATAGATAAAAATTACATAGTTAAAAAAATGAAATAGACACGCCTAACCTACTTATCTTCTTCTCCTTTTCTTTCTCAACTTTGTCCACCCAACCCTCTTCCCATCAACTTTCCCTTTCGCGAACTAACCATGTCTGCTACTCTGCAACGCACTGCCCCTTGATCTGCGCCTTCAAACACACCGTTCCACTCACTCTCTCTCTCTCTCCCCCTCTACATATATATATATATATATATATATATATATATATTTGTATGCATGTGTGTGTATATATATGTGTTGTGCTTTGAACAATATGCATATGTATAGTTTGTTAGTTTGTATATATTGATACATGTGTGTGTGTGTGCTTCTATGTCCCAAAAACCCCTTCTTTTTCTTCTTTCGATCCATTTCTAAACAAGACATTCTAAAAATAAAAATCAATAACTCTTTAAATGTGTCAAATAGTAGGATTTGTGTGTTGATTTGATGAAGTTAATTTGATTTTAAGGATTTCATTAGGTAGAACTTGACTTCATAAAATTGAGTTACAACGAGATAGTGTACGAGGAAGAAGAAAATATTTTGGTTCTATCCTTTTATTTTTATCTTTTTATTTTTAAATATGTATTAGCTTTTAGTTATGTAACTTACTTGTTAATTAATAATTTAATTTATGTAATTTAGATCATATTTTTATGATTTAAAATTTATGATATTAAAATCAAAATTATTAAAGGAAATGTTTTATCTAATTATTTGTTCATATCCTTTTAATTTAAATATGACATATGAAAAGATTATTCAAATATATAAAATTCTCTAAACATTTCAAATATTCTTTTAATTCATGAGAGTAATTTGAATTTGTAAGTAACATAACTTAAACATTTTCTAAAATTTTAGATTTAAGTGTGTTTTATATTTTTGAAACAACAAATATACCTTATTTACAATGGATATCCAGTGAAAAAGAAAAGTATCACTTGAATTAAGCATAGGGGCAAAAAGGGTAATTCAATATAAATTAAAAATTGACGAAACCCTAACAGAGTGAGGTTAAACTGTAATATATAAACTTACTACGAGGTTTTTTTTTTTTATAATTTCTTAAACATCAGGAGATAATTTGTAATTAAAATATTTTTTAAGTGGGAATCAGATGTAATTAGCCCTAACATAGATATATTTATATATATATATATAACTCCTTTTATCAGTAACATCATGTATCAACTTTTATTTAATTTCTTATATACTATTACAGATTCAACAATATACATATATGCACACACAATATCAAAATGGTAGGCTTGATATGAACCCCTTAATATGCGAGTTTTCTTTATTTTGCTAAGTTACTATAAGAAAAAATAATATTAGAAACAAAATGTGAAAGTGGAAACTTAAAAGCTGTCACCAATAATTATATTAAGTGACAACACTTTTTATATTATTTCTAATTCAATTTATTTAGTGACAACATTTTTTTTTTTGTCACAATAACACTCAATGGTGACAACAATTAATGTTTTAATTGTTACCATTGAAAATTTGTGACACACCTATAAGGACAACTTAATGACAAGATCCTAAGGGTACTACGATTTTGTAAAAAGATTTCCTTATCATTAAGCTGTCAATATATGTGTGTCACTAATTCTCAATGGTGACAACATAAACATTGTGTTGACACTAAATGCATATATAATTGGTGAAAAAGATAATTTTTTATTACCAAATGTATGTAATTGGTGACAAATTTTTTATTATCATTGGTTATATTATCACAAACGCACTTATTTTCTTGTAGTGAGTAGGGTGCATTAATATAGAAAATTTATCCTACTATATACGTCAGTATTTGAAGGATAAGACATGGCAGGCCCAGAACTAAGGACCAATAGGAAAAACAAATGCCCTCGAAGAGGGGAAAAGTAGGCTTGGCAAAAAGCTTAAGGGTAAAGGGAGGCTTTTGAGGAGTGGAAGGCTTCAAAAGAGACTCACCCACCAAGCTTAGTCAGTTAAAGTTCGAGAAAAAATGCCATTAAAGGAAGGCCCAGCGAGACCCTCCAGAGAGTCAAACTATTAGGTGAGGACTACACCTAGCGAATCATCTCGAAATCCCAAAGAGTAAGAATAGCATCGAGGGACAAAAGCCTTATTGAGGGCAGGAATATAAGGCCCCTTAAGCGTCTGGAATAACCTATCTCTAACACACCTGAAGGGATACCTTACTAACCCTATCAGGTGTGGACAGACTTTTGCACCAAACTCGCACTGATAAGATAAGGAGGTACCTTTTCAGTTTCAAGTGCCATTTGCCATCTAAACTTTGCGTTTTTTTATATATTACCTGACAGAAATTAAAGTAACAAAACTTAAGAAAAGACACAATTATGTAAAATGGTTGGGCTGAAACTTAATCCACTACCTAGGTATATTTCACCCTAGGCTTTTAAACCTGTAAAAGTATATTTTATTAGTATACTGTTTTGAAACAAACTGAAAAACAGAAACGGAACGATAGAGAGGAGCAAAACTACTCTTCACAGCTAACGTGTAACTGGTAGATGCCTGGTACCAACACAGAAGTGTCTGGTCCTTAGGCACTCTAACTTGTACACGTATTTAGCCTATCAATCCACAGTAACACTTATTCAAAATCAAGCAGAGTCAAGCAGAGTGAATAAGATGCTCTCCTGGTACTATACA
Source organism: Petrea volubilis (assembly GCA_026212405.1). NCBI lineage: Eukaryota > Viridiplantae > Streptophyta > Magnoliopsida > Lamiales > Verbenaceae > Petrea > Petrea volubilis. The sequence continues at coordinate 3,414,717 of CM047871.1, read as the reverse complement.
GACGATATTTATACTTGCAGTAGCATGTCTGTAAGTAAGGCAAGATATTCTTCTTTCTTTGAATCCGATGAGTTAGGGCCAGTGATTTGATCTTTGACAAGGAAGGAGATTAATTGGTCAAAGCCTCATAATCTAGCCTAATTAATTCTACCCATAGTTAATTCCTGATCTTAAGGGATATTGCATCCAATTTTCCTTAGTCAGCAGATCACAAATTGATACAGGTATCAATTCTTTCCAATTCAGCCGTGTTTCCTTCCATTTAAACAATCACAAGAGATACTAGTATCAAGACTTGCCAAAACAGCCGAGTTTAAATCATCATCAAAAGAATGTTAGGGCTAACATTACCGTCTAAGGGCATTTTTTGGTGGAATATTCCGTCGAAATTCCATCACATGCATGTGACGTGACTTTAAGTAAGGATAAATGCATCATTTTACATGGAAAAAATACTTTTAACCCTACAAACTTTTTGCATTTTGGGACTTTACCATATAAACTTTTTTATTTTTTCTCATTTGCCATCTGAACTTTGCGTTTTTTACATATTACCATCTAAGGGCATTCACATGTATGTCATGTGACTTTAACTAGCTGAAATGACGCATTTGCTCTTAGCTCCACCGAAAAATGTAATGTGTAAAAAAACGCAATGTTCAGACGGCAAACGGCAAAAAAAAAAGGTTTATATGGTAAAGTTCCAAAACGCGAAAAGTTTGAACGGTAAAAAATATTTATCCCTATATATATATAACATACAAATAAATCGAACGTTGATATTGAGCACTGGGCAGACTATTACCCACATTATTATTTTGATTATTTCCTTCCTGTTTTTGTTGAAATTTTTGATTCGTCGGATATCATAGTATCATCATTCTTCAAGATTTATTATTTTAACTTGAAATATAGTTTTGAATTATTTGTGCTTGGCAATTTATGCTATATATGCCTATATGCGTAAGATACATATATATACATACAACATATATAAATACATACATGACACATGACAATTCATTGGATATATATATATATATATATATCTTTAAAATGAGTGGTGTTGGTTAGAACTTAGAACCTATCACTCCGCCATCACACAAAAATCCAAAATCCCATATATAATAAATCCAACTCACCCGAAATATGCACTCCCATGATCATACAGTTAATTATTTTTGACATACCATAAAAAAAAAAGCTCATTTATCTGTCAATTCAATTGTGATTGGCCCGTAGAAATTATTGATTTCACTGTCAAAAAAACTGTGAACTATAGTTTTTTGGTTTTCTTTTTTTTCTGAATTTCTAGGGATCACATGCTGGGAAAACCAATAGTGAAACATTCCTAGAGAGAAGGGAAAGCTGAAATGAATACTTGAGAACAAAATACATCAATTTCGAGACTAATTTATAGTAAAACGATCGACAATAACATGCCAAAACTTGACTTTTGAATCACTTGGATTTTTTATTTTATCTACGATTTATTTATTAAAGTTTTTTGTTTTTATTTTGATTTTACACGTACGCATTGATAGGCCTCCTAGCTAGGCTATCCCAAGAAAGAGGAAGAGTTATTGTTCTCTATTTCCAAGGACACCATTATCTTTGAGGTCATCCAAGGGGTACTTCACTTGGACTCTTTTTTTTTTTTTTTGTTATTTTTTTTAATGGATTGCGAGAAATTTAATTTTTAGAGGAAGAAGTTGGATAATTAAAAGTGAGAATTATAAAATCCTCAAATTGAATTAGTTGATCCTATAAGAAACAAAACACCTTTTTCAATAGAATTTTTTCGGCGAAATATTCTGTTGGAAAATAAATGCGAATATTTAGAAATATTCAATAATAATAATTTTTATTTTTTGACGAAATATAATAAAAAAATAAAGAATAATATTAATTCATAAAGTTTGGGCGAATACTAGAAAATAAAAAATTAAAAAAAATTAATTATTGAGATTTCAATTCCGCCGGAAATTATCTTAAGTTAGAAAATAAATACAAATTAGTGTTAAATATTCTAACTTTATATCAATACTGAAAGTCTTGAAATATATGATCTAGATATCCATTACCTAGTTTTAGGTTGTGCGACAAATAATCGTGAATCTAAAATGGAGATTTCAACTCTATAACAGCAACTTGCTTGGCTAGCTTCTAAGTATACAGGACTTGATAACAAGAACCCTGACAAATAAAACAAAATAAAACAAAACAAAGCAAAATTAATATTAAATATTAATTTTTTTAAAACAATTAAACTGAGGCACTAATCCAAAGCCATTGGATCTGTATAGTGTATACTCTGAATTAAATATTTAAAATGTGTCCCTAAATAAAAATAAAAAAGAATGAGTCAGAATCTGAATGCTGACTTTTGGATGCCCATTTGATTGCACAAATCAATCTCAACCTTTGATCTAGGAAGCCGTATAAGGGCCCCAAATGATGTCACACCACCCATGCTTTTTGGTCAAGTGGACAATATTTTCCAGGTTTTTGCATATTTAGGCTTGTTTTATAGTTTTAAGTGAATATCTCTTTCAATAATGTGGTCTAATTGTATGTGGATATTCTTTAAAATTATTGTCGGAAGAAATTATCGGACTTTATGAAGTTGTTATTTTAAATTGCTTCGTAAGCTGCTTGTAAACAGAATTAGTTTGAACGATTCATCTAAGTTTGGACTATTCATTTAAATTGTTTTCTGAGCTATTTATAGGCAGATTGGATTTTGATAGTGTTTGATCAAGATAAATATATACTCTCCATTTTCGTTGTGGTTATCAAATAAATCAGAAAACATATACTTACCCATAAAGTTCCATAAAAAAATTCTATAACTAGTGGCAAAACTAGGGGGTTGGAGGATGTGGTCGCCCACACCCCTACCCCCTTCCCTTTTCCTCTTTCCCCTTTTCCCATAACGTTAATTCACAACGAATTAAACTTTACGTATATTTAAAAAAAAATAAAATCCACTTTCTTTTCATTAGTAAATACTTTATAATTAATTGGTTTTTTAGTTCTGTTTGCTCGCTAATTCATTATAAATACTTTAAATTAGTGATAAAATCTCTTCATCACAAATTTAACGAATGTAATATTGTCTTATAGTGAATTTACTCCCAACCTGATCTGATATTCAATTGTGTATCGCCAAAGAGGACATATATCATTGAGCGTGATATATTTCCCTTTCCCAAATATTGCTTTGTCCTTAAGCAAAGATACTAGAATTCATTTATATGTGTTCTAACTGATCATGACTATACCCCCTAATTTCCCTACCTACTGTTTCTTTAGCCATCTTCACACACACACACACACACATCGTGTGCGCGCGCGGGTGTGTATATATGTGTGTAATTTATATAGATCAGATCATTTGGTGTATGATCACTATCAACTTAGCAAGGTATATTTTAATTTGGGATCATATATACATGTAATTCTTAAACAATGATGAGAATATATATTTGTGTTGAATGATTGGCGAAATTTGTTTCTACTTGAACTCATTTCCAAGAGATTAAAAGGACACGAGAAGCAAAATGATAAAAATATATGAAGCGATCAAATCAATGAGAATTTGCTAAGCAAATCAAGAATTGGATGACATTGATGACGCATGTCCTTACGACAACAGAGTGATCATTGGACGAAGCACAGGACCAGGATAAACTTGTTCGGATATTTTTCTTTTTTAAACCAATAATTAAGACTTGTTTCCCATTTGACATAATATATACTAATATTGGCAAGAAAGTCGATGTTGTTGTTTGGTAAAAGGTAATTTTAAATAAAAATTAAAGTTGAGATGAGAATTTAATTTTCTATTTCTAAAATAATTTTATTTTATATTGTACTGATAGTTTAAACGGTAATTGTCTTCTAAAATATAATGATTTTTCTTGAGAAAAGAGCACTTCAAATCTCAAGAAGAACGAACAAAAGGTATTGGAAACTCTTGATACAAGAAACAGAACGACTTTAGAAAGTATGTATTCTGAAATATAGGAAACTATAAAATACTTTGGATGTAAGTGAATGATCCTGGCAGGAGTGGGGTATATTTATAACAAATGAAAGGTTGTGGCTATTCACTGAATAAGTGCAAAACACACCTCCTAGACCAACCCATGCACTGGTTCGGTTGTGACCGAGCTGCACCAACTCGTGCGCCATTCGAACCTGCTCCGAGACCTTGATCCAGATCCGGTCGACCTGAATTTGGATTTAGTTCGATCTAAAATTCAATTCGGACTTAGCCCAAAAAGAATATGTTTTAATTAGTCCAAGTCCAAGCCCAAGCCCAAGCCCAAATGCCTGCCAAGCCGAGCTGGCCGAACGGACGGCAGTGGCGGCGGCGCACATGTGCGGGCTTTAGCCCGAACCCACTTGGACCTAGGTCCTTGCCCCGTTTACACATTTGGATATCCCTAAGGGACCCCAACCCCTTGTGAGTTTTTGGGCTATATTAAATAGCCAATTTTCCTTCATTTTTTCAATGTGGGATAGCATTCTCAAATACTTTCTCAATCCTAACTTCAACTATTTTAAGTAGCCAACTTTGACAATTAATTTCTCATTCACCCGAAATTATATTCATTTGAGTGAATATACTATTCACATCTACTTTAAGAGTAGAATTCATTAATGCCAAATTCAAGTTGTAACCCACTTAAATAATTTCTCAAAATTTGGTTAAATACCAACTTGCTAGAAATACAATTTTCTAACAATCCCCCACATGAATGAAATTACTGAAAATGATATGCAGACACTTTCCAAGAGTTTCGGTGAACACACATTGCATCAGGATATACAACTTATGGCTTTGAACCTTCCTTAAAAATATACGGTCGGATATACTTAGCTAAACAGTGTAATGACGTATTGAACTGTTCAGTTGTTAGTGTAAACCAAGACAACAATATTCTCACAATATGTCTTCTAACATTTTTTAAATCTACTCAGTTCGTTAACTGATTGTGCAATATCCGGGCTTGTGTAGTTTGTGATGTACATCAAATTGCTTATGATCCTCGAATATTCTAATTGAGACACAGGATCACCATGGTTTTTGCTTAAGTGCAAACTTAAGTCCACTAGTGTTTTAGCTGGAGGACCATCATAAGTTTTAACTTTTCAAGTATTTTCTCAATGTAATAGGATTGTGACACAACAATGCCGCCAGATGTCCTCGTGATCTTAATTCCTAGTATTATATCTGTTATTCCCATATCTTTCATATCAAAGTTTTTCTTTAACATTCTTTTAGTATTCACGATTATCTCGTGACTACTTCCCATAATAAGCATGTCACCAACATAAAGACATACTATAACATATGCATTAGATGTGCCTTTTATGTAAACACATTTGTCACATTCATTGATTTTGAACCTATCTGACATCATGGTTTTGTCAAACTTTTTATGCCACTGTTTGGGAGCTTGGTTAAGTCCATACAACGATTTAACCAATCTACACACCTTTTTCTCCTGTCCGAGAACAACAAATCCTTCTAGTTGTTCCATATAGATTTTTTCTTCTAATTTACAATTTAAGAAGGCTGTTTTTACATCCATTTGATGTATTTCGAGGTTTTACAAAGCTGCAATAGCAATGAGAACTCTAATGGATGTTATTCTAGTTACAGGTGAATACGTATCAAGAAATTAAGGCCTTCTCGTTGTTTGAAGCCTTTTGCTACCAACCTAACCTTGTATTTGCCTATAGAAGCATCTGCTTTATATTTTTTTTTGAGAATCCATTTACAACCTAGTGGTTTAGTACCAGGTGGTAAATCTACTAATTATCAAGTGTGATTTTGCATGATGGAGTCTATTTCACTATTAATAGCTTCTTTCTATAAAGGAGCATCTGGGGAAGACAAAACTTCTTTAATTGTCCTCGGTTCATTATCTAACATGTATGTTATAAAACCAAGACCAAAATCTTTAGCTACCCTGGCCCTCTTACTTTATTTGGGTTCTTCACTAGACTGATCGTTTTTATTCGCAACTTCATAAGGCCCTTTTATTAGAAAATTCTTCTTTTTCATTTCCTTTTTCTTTGCAAGGAAAAACATCCTCAAAAAACACAACATTTCTAGATTCAATGACCGTATTTTTATTTATATCAGAAATTGTTGATTTGTGTACGAGGAATGGATATGCACTATTGTTATAAGCATATCCAACAAATATGCAATATACTGTTTTAGGCCCGATTTTAACTTGTTTTAGCTTAGGTATTTCTACTTTATCCAAACACCCCCACACTTTAAGGTATTTGTAGGAAAGCTTGTCACCTTTTCATAATTTCATACTGTATTTCTTTCTTATCTTTGTGCGGGATTTTATTCAAAATGTGGTTCACTGAAAGTACGGCTTCCCCCCACAAGTTTTGAGGTAACCCTGAGTTTATCAACATAGCATTCATCATTTCTTTAAGTGTTCGGTTCTTTCTTTCAGCAATACCGTTAGATTGTGTTGAATAAGGTACAACAGTTTGATGAATGATCCCTATTTCTGAGCAAAATTCTTCAAATGGTGCTCCATATTCTCCGCCTCTATCCGAGCGTATTGCTTTAATTTTCTTGCTAAGTTGATTCCCTACCTCAACTTTATAGTTTTTAAAAGCTTCTATGGCCTCATCTTTGCTTTGAAGCAAATAAGTATAATAGTATCTTGTGCAATCGTCAATAAAAATAATAAAGTACTTTGTTCCACCTCTAGTTTGCATAAATTTTAAGTCACATATATCACTATGAATTAATCTAGAGGTTTTGTATTCCTTTCCACTGTTGGAAACGGACTTTTAGTCATTTTTGCCTCAACACAAATCTCACATTTAGCATGAGGATCAATTTTCACTTTAGGCAATAAATCAAAGTTCATTAATTTATGCAAAGTATTAAAATTTACATGCCCTAATCTAGCATGCCATAAATTTGAACACTCAATCAAATAAGTATAACTACTTATTTTATTGCTATCAAAATCGCGAATTACAGTCATTACATTCATCTTGAACAATCCTTTTTCCAAGTAACCTTTGCCAATAAATTGGCCATGTTTGGTTAGTACAAACTTTCCTGACCCAAATACTAACCTAAACCCACTTTTATCTAGTAATGACCCAAACACTAAATTCTTTCGGATGTCAAGCACATGCAGCACATCGACCACCGTCAGCTCTTTTCCGGAAGTCATCTTTAGAACCACCTTTCCAAGACCTACGATCTCAGAGATGGAGAAATTTCCCATGAATAACCTTCGACTGTTGATTGGAGTATAGGTCAAGAACAAGGCCTTCTCAGAGCAGATGTGTTGAGTAGCTCCAGTGTCAATCCACCACTCCTTTGGGTTGTCCACCAAGTTGGCTTCAAACACAACTGCGGTGAGATCCAACTTTGACAACTCCATCGGGACATACTTATTTTCACCTACACTAGCTTCTGCTCTCTCTTTCCGTCGAGCTCGGCAGTCTTTCGCCTTTTGACCTGGCTTGCCACAATTATTTTAGCTGCCCTTAAACCTTTTTGCCTTGCCTTTTTTCTGGCTAGGTTCTTGTCCTTGGTGCTTTCTTTTCCTACCGGTACTTGAGCTAGGCTCCACCAAGTTAGCTCTAGCTTCCATCTGCAGCTTACCAGCTTTGGCATCGGACTTCCGATTGTCTTCTTCTATCCTGAGTCGGACAATCAGGTCCTCAACTCCCAATTCCTTTCTTTTGTGCTTTAAATGGTTCTTGAAATCTTTACAGACTGGTGGTAGCTTTTCAATTAAAACAGCAACTTAAAAAGACTCAGATGGCCGCATTCCCTCTACCTAAAGATCATGCATAATGATCTATAACTCCTGGACTTGACTGATTACAGTTTTGGAGTCCACCATTTTCAAATCAAGGAACTTTCCGACTATGAATTTCTTCAAGCCTGCATCCTCCGTTTTGTATTTGTTTTCTAAGGACTCCCATAACTCCTTTGAAGTGCTTATCGAGCTATATACACTATAAAGTGTATCCCTCAACCCGTTGAGTATGTAATTCCTCCATAGAAAATCTCCTTGATTCCATACATATAGACCCGCCCTCTTTTGCCCATCAGTGTCGTTTTCATCCACTATGGGTGCGGACTCCTTCAAAAACCTTACTAAACTCAAGGTTGTGACGTAAAACAACATTTTTTTTTGTTGTCTTTTGAAATCAGCGCCGGTAAATTTTTTCGACCTTTCTCTTTGTTCGGGAGTGTGAGGAAGGATAACTATACTAGATGATGCCATTATAAAGTTTTGAAATCACAAAAAAAAAAATTGTCTTAGAGTTGTTGTTTGGTTAGAGGTGATTTCAAATAAAAAATAAAGTAGAGGTGAGAATTTGATTCTTTGTCTCTAAGATAATTTTGCCCCATATAGTGCTCACGATTTACACGGCAATTGTCTCCTAAGATACAACGACTTTTTTTGAGATAGGAGCACTTCAAATCTCAAGAAGAACGAACAAAAGGTGTTGGAAACTCTTGAAACAAGAAACAAAACGACTTTGGAAAGTACGTGTACTGAAATGCAAGAAACTATAAAATGCTTTGGATGTGAGTGAATGATTCTGGCAGGAGTGGGGTATATTTGTAATAAATGAAAAGTTGTGGCTATTCACTGAATAAGCGCACAACATACCTCCTGGACCAACCCATGCACTGGTTCGGCTGTGACTGAGCCGCACCGACCTGGCTTGTATCAGTTCAGCTATAATCGAGCCGCTTGCTCCGAACCCGAGCCGCACCAACTCATGCGCCATTCGAACCTGCTCTGAGACCTTGATCCAGATCCGATCAACTTGAATTTGGGTTGGTTCAACCTAAAATTCAATTCGAATTTAGCCCAAAAAGATTGTGTTTTAATTAGTCCAAGCCCGGCCCGCCAGACGGACGGCGTTGTGTGCGTGTGGGCTTTAGCTCGAACCCACTTGGACCTAGATCCTTATCCGTTTACACATTTGGGTATTCCTAAGGGACCCCAACCCCTTGTGAGTTTTTGGGCTATATTAAGTAGCCAATTGCCCTTCATTTTTCCAATGTGGGATAACATTCTCAAATGTTTTCCAAATTCTAACTTCAACTATTTTAAGTGGCCAACTTTGACAATTAATTTCTTATTCACCTGAAATTGTATTCATTCAAGTGAATAAACTATTCACATATACTTTCGGAGTAGAATTCATTAATACCAAATTCAAATTGTAACCCACTTAAATAATTTCTCAAAATTTGGTCAAATACCAAATTGCTAGGAATACAATTTTCTAACAAATGTGTGTGTAAAATAATATATATATATATATATATATGTGTGTGTGTGTGTGTGTGTATAATTTGATTATATATTTGAATTTTAATAAATTAAATTACAAATATTCATTATATTTTTTATATTCATTATTTTTTTAATATTTATTAAATTTAAGATAAGTACGAAGTAAAACAATTTAATATAAGAGAGTTAAAACTATCTAATAATATGACATGAAGATGATAGAGGCTGCAAAAGTGAAATGAATAGAAAACAAAGTGTAGTGGGGGTGAGAGGGGGGTGGGAGGGAGGGGAAGAAAATAGGTGACGGTGAGAGAGAAATATGAAATAAAATGATAGATCAAAACCCTTGTACAAATTAAGACAGTTAATCTAAGGGGCTCTTGTTTTATATAATAGTGTTAAATTGTATAGATACAAACTTTAATGTTAGAGTAAAATAATATAAAATTTTGAATATTTCGCATTATTCTTAAAAGTCCTAGTTGGGAGATTTGTCGTGTCATAATATGGATTTTAACGAAAGGTTAATTTGAAAATTTGTTTAGTTTAAAAAAATAGGGGCAAACTTATACTTCACCCCCCACTTAAAAAAAATTCTCATTTTTTTAACCCTAAAAAGAAAAGAAAAAACAGGTAGATCCCATTACCAAAATATATGGATAGATTGACAGATAGAATAATGGTGAACAAAAGCTAAATGACAATGTCAAAATAATCACAAAACAATATATGTTACGTGATAATATTTTCTTATTTCCCACAGGAAGTATTTATTGAGCATTGATAATTTTTATGTTATCATTGGATTGTTTAAAAGTAACAAAATGTTTTTACCAAAAAATAAAAGTAACAAAATATAAAAAAATGCAAAGTTTAGATGGCAAACGGTAAAAAAAAAAAAAAAGGTTCATAGGGTACAGTCCAAAAACACAAAAAGTTTGGAGGGTAAAAAATATTTATCCCTACTAGTTTTTATTATCATTGTTTAGATAGTGACACCCCTACTTAAACAATTTAGCAGCATAACAAATTGTTACTCATGTAATTAATTTGCGAAAAGAGTTTCCTTGTCAATAAATTGTTAGTATGGCTAGCATCACTAACTATATATATGGTGATAATTTAAGCATAATCTTTGTCATTATTGACCGTGTAAAAATTAATAATTTTGTGACAGAATAAATTTATTATTCACTTAATATTTATAATGATGACAATGTTGCCTAATATATCATCCCCACCTTTTTCCCCTTCTAGTGCCTAACGTTTTATGCACTGGCGGAGCCATGCTTATCTGAGGGGATCCCTTGACTCCTCTGGTCTTGCAAAACTCGCTTATATATACATGTATTATATATAAGAATTAGTATGTAATTCGTGCTATGCACGGAATGAGTGATATCAATTAAAAATTTATTTTAAATATCATATTGATAATTCATATTGCAACGAATTCTATGCATAATATATCTTTTAAATTATATGAATACAGTAGTAATTCTTTTGATCAAACTGCATAAAACACTCTTGATATGAAAATGAAAAATGAGGCTTTGTTTTACTAAAATAACAAAAATTCTCTTCACTGTATTAATAAAAATTTAGAAAAATTGAGTAACTTGCAAGTTTAATATCAAATAATCTAACGTCCAAAATTTTGATGCATAACAAAGACTAAAACTAATATAAATCTTACGAATTAGTTGATGGAAACACCATATCTTCTTAAGATGAATTTGTAAACGCAAAAAAAAAAAAAAACTATAATTATCTAATAACAAATATCAAATAATTTGTTAAATAATTCATTAAAAATATTGAACATACCAATGTTTAAAACAAATGATATGTATAATTGGCAAATTTATAAGAACTACAAAAATTCATTAGTCTTTTGTATTGTTGCAGTACTTAGAACTACAAAAAAGAACCCATTTAATTAATGAAAATTTTATAACAGTGAAATTTTGCCACAAATTTAAGTTATATTTAATAACTAAAATCACTTAAGTAAATGTTGTTCAGCAAAATTTAACCTAAAGATTCATCAAAATAACTAAAGTGTTACTTATTCATAACATAGATGATCAATTGTAGCGATTTAAATTTCTAATGATCAAAGTAATTATAATATTCAAATTTAAAAGACTATCATCGACATTAATCCTAAAAAGATTCAAAGTAAAGTAAATCCACCACTATTCATAAAAAAATCACAACAAAATAAAAGCAAATTTTTAATAGAAGAATTATGAACAGTACATATTATTTTAATACATATATGTGTACGGTGTACCAATTCAATAGTCTTGATATTTCTCCACTCAGTTTGTTCTAAGCCAAGTCCCTAAAGCAATCAATTTTAAAAGTACTTCATCACAAAATAGCTCATAATCAAAACTGAAATAAAATACATGAAAAATAATAACAATGATACTTACAGAATTTTCAAGTTAGGAATCTGAGAGAGTGTCGAGGGAATTCGACCAATTAACTGATTATTTTTTAAAATCCTGTCAAGGGTGATAACTACGATATTAGTAAACAAACTTGAATATGCAATAAATCAATAGGTAGTTGCAAATAAATAATAGGAAAATAGGAAGACGATCACGCTAATTTTTAACTTACAAATTCTCAAGCTGCTTCAACTTTGAAATTGAGAAGGGAATATCTCCATAGAGCTCGTTGAAAGATAAGTAGATGATATGCAATCAGAAATATTTTGAAAAGCTTTTTGTACAATTTGTCACATTATCGCCACAACATATTTGCCTCAAAAGAGATCAACAAACACAACTGCAAAAAATAAAAAACCGAAAAAATAAGAAAACGTAAAAAGGAAAAAAAAAATAGAAAACGTAAAAATAGTTTGAAAACTTACCTCAAAAGGCACCAACATGCACAATTACAAAAATAGGAAACGTAAAAATAGCTTGAACCTACTCAAGTTCTTTATAATTATATTCGAAAATGTGCCTATTTATGCACCTATATGTATTAAATTGCCGATAAGAATAATAAATTATGCAAATTGAGCTCATTTAAATTTGCTCAATTTGCTCAATTTATAAATTTGCTCAATTTAAATTTGCTCAATTATGCACCTATATTAAATTTGATTGAGCAAATTGAGCTCATTTAAATTTGCTCAATTTGCTCAATTTAAATTTGCTTAATTATGCACCTATATTAAATTTGCTCAATTTATTGTCTTGTAATTAGTAGGTTGACTTGTAATTAGCAAATTTTATTTATTTATTTGATTGTGTGCTTTTTGAGAATCTTGTATTTTGAACATATATTTTTTGTTTTAAAAAAAATCAAAATTCTAGAAAATTAGAATTTGGTCAAAATTGAATAAATTTGAGTCAAACACCTTTCTCAAATATATAATAGTATAGATTTGATCATTGTCTTTGTTTTTATGTGGTAATTGTTTCCATTGACCTTAGTGGAAAATTTGTAAATTTACACATGCAGAGCGTCATGAATAATAGAAGTGTGTACAGAATGAGTTGAATCTAATAAATTATTATTTAAAATTGATTAAAATTTCTCATCGAATTTAAAACTTTGTTTGAGTTTGATCTATTTCTGAAACTGAAGTAGCACTAATATGAAATCTGATATTCTTATATGTACTTTACTATTTTTCAACTAATCAAATCAAATTCGACCCGAGCTTTAAAACCAATCGAACAAAAAAAATTGTGTTTAAACTTAGTTTATTATCAAATTTCTTTGATTTCGTCTCTAAAGTCCCTAAATGCCCATCAATTACGAAAATAGAAAATTTTAAAATTTATTGACTTAAAGAGTTTTATAATACTTCAATTCACGTTCATATATTTATTCAAAATAATTAGAAGTATTTTAATGGTTAAGATATTTTTAACTGTCCTATGACTACTAAATTTTTAGTTTTGGATTGTTAAACATAGACAAAAATTGTAATTAGGTTGTCCAAAATACCAAAAGATTAAACTAGAATTCAAGAAATTCAATCCCTAAGAAAAAAAAACTCAATAATAATGATGCATAATATCAATCTTTTAAAAGAAGGGTCGAGTTAAATAGATAAATAATTATTTGATTGAATACATCTAGAGTATATGTTTTAAATTGTTGGGCAAATTACATCTACCTACCCTGAGGTTTGACGAAATTATAATTTAATCCATAATTTTTTATAAATTACAATAAACCCCCTGTGTTATGTAATAATTACAAGTGATGGACGAAAAATATATAAAGTCCGTTTTGCCCTTTATTTTTTGTTGATATTAAATAGGGAAAATTACATCTACCTCCCTTAAGGTTTGGCGAAATTACAATTTAATCCACATTTTTGTGTATATTACAATAAACCCCCTGTGGTATCCAATAATTACAAGTGATGGACGAAAAATATAGAACCCACTATTCACCTCAATTCCACCGCCTTTGTCACCTCTAGTCAAAAATTGACCTCACCAACGTGTTTTCCATGTTGAAAAATTTAAGACCCGCTTCAAGTTCACCGAAAAACTTGTCGGAAGATGGAAATCCGTCACCATCTCGCCCTCGCCCTCGCCACCGCTGCAGTCGGTCCTCCACCATTTGGAGAAACCCAAAACTATCACTGCCACGTGTTCCTCTTGTCGCGGTGATCGATTTTGACATACAACTTGCGTGATTTGGAGAAAAAATGAGCGAGTTATGATGAATTAAAAGTGTAGGATTTTTCAACTTGGATGTGTATATACATCGCATATGTATTTATCTAGATCTCTCTCTTCTCCCATCTACCCATTATTTTCAGCTTTTAAAAAGGGAGCAAATTTTTCAATATTATTACTTTTAGTCCCACAAAGATGTAATATATAACATTCAACACCAAATATTTTATATATATTACAAAAAAACCCCTCAAGGATACTATCGGAACTTGACATACAAAAACTAACGGAACCCTAATGGTCGTAAACGATTGGGGTGAATTGTTAGATGAAATATACCACAGGGGGTTTATTATAATATACACAAAAATATAGGTTAAATTGTCATTTCGCCAAACCTCAGGGGAGGTAGATGTAATTTGCCCTAAATTTTTTCTAATCATTCAAGCACGGCCTCATTGTTGTAAAATAAACTTGATTTTATTAAATTAGTTTAATTAATAAGTTGAGATATTTTCTAGTAGTTGTGACTTGTGAGATGAATTAAGTAGCATAATTTGAAAGATTATAGAAATATGATTTAATAAGGTTGTTGTGTTGGTGAATTAATGTGTGAGTTGAGGAGATGTAATTGAATGGAGAACTAAAAGGCTCCAACCGACTAGTATAAATAGGAGTGTTTTCGTCATTTGTATCAAGCAAAATCAAAAAAGTTTTTCTATAGTAAAAGTTGTCTCTTCCATTTTAAGTTTCAATCTTTTCTAAATTAAAATTCTCTTTCTCAAAGTTTCTAAAAAAATTTCTTCTCAAAATTTTCTCTTCGCCTAAAAATTAAATTTTCCTTTCTTCCAACATTCCTTTCAAAATATGAAAATAAATAAATTTGTAAGTACATTTTTTTGAGTAATTTGATCGACTGAAATTAATAAATATAAGTTTATTCTATATTATGCCACATATGTATGTATATATATACACACACATATGTGTACATATAGATATACACTAAGATTCTATACATTGCATGGTAATCGTGTATTTTTATTACAATTGAGGTGTGCAATAACATGCAAGGCTTTACATATATAATTATATATATATATATATATATATATGTGTGTGTGTGTGTATTGCACAAAGATTCATCTAATTAATTTGTGTAAAAGACAACCTGCACATAGAGTGTACAATTATTCCCATTTGCCAATAATGTTGCTGTTGCCTTTCCCCCTTTTTCTTATCCTTTTGGGTTTCATAAGTGCCCATAATTAATGGATTTCATAAGTGCCGATAATGCAGTATAAAGGTATGATCGGATACTATTTTGAGAATATCTCACAGCACTAATCGACAGCGTGGAGAATCTAAAATATAAAATCTTTGACTTAAAAAGAATAAAAAGAGAATGCACAACATTATTGCAAATAAACATGACATTCATTAGCAAGTATATATATATATATATATATATATATATGAAAAATCAATGACTGAACTACAAGCTTTGCACATGAAAAAATCAATGATAAAAAACTTTATAGGTGATGAAATATTTTGCCTTCTAAATTGTGGTTATGTTTACACTTTAATCACTGAATAATTTTTTGTGATATCAACTTTACCTTATAAATGATATCGAATTTGTAATTTGTCTCTTAAAGCTAGCTACTTTTCTATCAAAAAAGTTGTCATTGGACCGGCACAACTACAAAGAGACTTCTTCTCAACACCACTTAACTCATATCATTGATTTGAACAGAAGTTCTATGATAATTTTAATACTTAACAACTCCTTATTAAGTCAATTTTACATTTCAAATAGCCACGTTGTCTTTATCGATCACTTTTCGACAAAAACTTTTTCACCACAAAGGGGTATTTATTGAGGAAAGGTACAAATTCTGTAGAAGTTGTGCGGTAAATTTTGTAATAAAAAATAATTTAGTGATTAAATTTAAAAATAATTATGACTTGAAGGACAACATAAAAAGAGAAATGCACAAGATCAATCCAAATAAACACCACATTTTTCAGCAAGCACAAGAAGCAAAACATCGAAGTGTGTATATATGTATATACATACATACAAGAAGATAGAACTTTGGACATAGAAAATTAAAATCAATGACAAAAAATCATTCAGTATTCACCGAAAGCACTACTCGTTGTGCGTGAAGCTATGGAAATATCTTCCTAAATGTAGCAGAAAAAAACAGATTGGATAAGACTCACATGTTACACAAAGAAAAAAATGGACAACATGCCTGGCATTATATATACAAAACAAATTATTAATTATTTATAAAAATACCTTCAAATTCCAGAAACAGATCACTATTTAATTAAGTAATTTGCTAAGACAAAAAAAAAAGAGAAGAAAAACAAAGGGATTACATTCCTTGCATTATGCATGAATAATCAGCGTGACAAAACTATATTGATTTATAAAAATACCTTCTAGAAACTGAAAATCTTTCAATTAAAATATAACTTGAGAAGATATATGAAAGATTGGCCTAATAATTATCGATTGGCAGTGCTATAATGTATGGACAGAACAACGTTTGACTATGGCCTGGGCCACACAAGTGGATCTTCTTGCTCTGGGCCTTGATTTCATCAGCTTTAGTTTCGCTTGGGCCATCAAACAGGAGAGAGAGAGAGAGAGAGAGAGAGAGAGACAGTAAATATGTGAAATGTTTATTAACTCAATTGTTTTTCCACTATATGAAGGCTCGAATACAATTAATAGCATTGGTGAATACATACACACAGTGTTAGTCTTACATCACTAGAGCCCAGATGAGTGCAGATAACAAAAAAATATTGAACCTATCATAACTCCCCGAGTTCTTGGAGATTTTATGCGAACCTTCAGGAGAGAGAGAGAGAAGAAATTATATTATATAAGAAATTTTTAATTTATAAAAAAGGTAAGAGAATTGAATATTTTCATGCAACTTATATTGTTCATAATTATCAGTATATCATAATATGTCTAATGTATTGCCCAAACTTAAGAGAAAATATAGTGGTTATGATCCTTAACCTAATTTAATCTCGTCATATATAGTTTGGTGCTAGTAAGAAATGCAATTAATAGAAAGTATGAATTTCCTTGAAGATTTTTTTTTTTAAAAAAAAAACTTATGGAGAATTTTAACGAGAAAAGGTAAATAAATAAACCTCCAAAGCCAACTACCATTAGGCGGCGACCGTGGTGGCAGTGGTGGTGGTGTTGCTAACATACCGTTCGGCAATGGTGGTGGTGGTGGTACTGGTGGACCAAGACCAAGACCTTTGCAATCCGCTCCAAAGGAACCTGTTGAACAAAGAAATAGCTAACGTTCATTTTATTTGATACGGTATATAGTTCAAATGATTATTTAAAATATATATATATATTTCCTAGGTTATATAAATATTAAATTTAGTAAAGTTTAAGACAAGTATATACATTTTTTTTGTGCCAAACTTGTTTATTTGTTTACCACCTTTTATGTTGAATTACTTTCTCTAGCTATTATATATTTTCCAATTTTATACTGGGCTAGCTTCATAGTTTGGTCCATTAAGAAACTCGGCCATGACTCACTACTTTTATGTCTGGACAAACCCGGTTTAGATTGGCCCAAATAAGACTCTGAAACCGATGAAATTTAATAATTTAATTATTAATATTAACTTAAATATATTTATTTTATTATTTGTGAAAGCACTCATCATTTTCTCCAAACTAAAAATTTTATCATTTAGCTTATGTAATTAGAGACTATATTCATACATGCAAATATTTAATTTTCTGCCATGCACTAATTTTATCCATTTTTATATAGTGCGAATGTGTGTGTGTGTGTGTGTGTAATGAATCTTACATTGCTTGAAGCAGGCTAAGGCAGTGAGATTGAGCAAATTGGCGGATCCTTCAAAACATTTACAGTAATGACTCGTTACGTTTGCAACGCAGGTCCCGTCACCACACCATACAAGACTACAGGCTGTGAAAGAAAAAAAAAATATTAGATATTTTATGTGACATCATTTTTACGTCTCAAATTAATTAATTATAATTTATGCGAGTTATAAGTTAAAAAATAAAATAAAATAAAATAAAATAAATTTTGTTTTACAATCAAAAAGATTGAATGGTGGCGGTGCAACCGGCGGTGGCGGAGGAGGTGGCGGCGCAGGGTTCCCACAATGAAAGTTGAGAGTGCCTGAAAATAGTTTGTTATTGCCAATTAGGTTCTGGTTATTTTCATATTCCGAGGTCTACAAAATAGTAAAACTTATGCCCACAAAAATATGAATTATGTATTTTTTTTTTTTGTGGCTCTACAAATGGTACAGAATAAATAACAAAAATAAATATATAAATAGTTGAATGGCCCTTTCTAAGATGTTTAAAAAGAAGTAGATGCTTTCAATCGAAGTATTACAGCTTAAGGTTGCCAATGAAGCGAATTTTAATTTGAATATGTTCCAATTTTTAATAATATCTTTAACTGGTTATGATATTTAGTGGGTTGAATACGATAATAGATAAACATAATTAAAAATGCGAGTGTGTATATAGACTTACAATTTGGAACTACACAACTAGGGAACGTCAAGGGACCTATTTGAATCTTGTTCCATCCTGAGTAGCACACACAATCAAACCCTAGGATTGAACTATCAGAAGGCACACATGTTCCTTTCCCACAATCCACATTTGCACAAACATCTGTATATAAAAACACAAAAAATGCACTCTTGATTAGCACTTACATCATAATTATGCATTTATTAAACAAATCAAACTCGAATATATCATAATAAATGGTCAATAAATCTTATACGCGCGCGCGTGTGCATGTGTGTATAATCAGGAAGTCTCTTACCTATTGCGCGAACTGTAACACGAAGAAAGAAGAGAAAAAAGAGAGGAAGAAGGGAAGGAGTGGGAGTAAAGTTGAACTTGTGGCCTCCCATATTATTTTTGGTGCAATTGATCATATCAAAGAGATTCATTCAAAATAACATATTTATACATACCACATAATATATGGTTTGTTGTATTATGTTGTAGTTATTAGTCAAAAGGAATGTAGGGACGAAAAGGTCCATGTTAATATGGTGCCTCGCTGTGGGAACCTTTGGCAAACACTAATTTGTCGAATATTTTTCTTGGTTTTGAACAAATTTAGAATATATATATATATAGGTAAGATATTATGAGTATTATAATAGAAAACTATAGCTTAATAAATTAATTAATTAAATTCCTAACACGTCTGACATGATAATCAGACAGATCATAAACAAAACAAATAAATAATGGCAATGCAATAAATTAGAAGTTGTGGTGAAGACAATGAGAATGTTTATAAATAATGAGCCCGAATTAATTCTGCGGCATAATTTTGTACACAAGTTAAAATATATACATAGAAACTCACGTATATTTTTCTCATAAAAGACATTTAAAACCGAGTAATTAAGAGAATTAATAGCATATGATTGTGAATTAATTAAAGATGATTAATAGGCGGAGATAACGATGGGACAATTGGGTGATAAATCGAGAAGCTAACAACAAGGTCGATTTTTGCAACAATGTAGTATGACAAATTCAAGTACAAGTCAAATCTTTTGGCCTGTCCTTAACCCTCCGTTTGGTTCTAGAATTTTGGTAAGGAAAATAAGATGAAAATTTTTTTCTTTGCTTTAAATGATAGTACTTTATGCTTTTATTTTTGATCCTTTCCATTTTCCTCCCACTTTTCCTCACCAAAATCCTTGTTCCAAACATAGTGTAAAACTGACAATTATTATTATTACTAACGGTAAACGAACATTGGATATGTGTGTAAAATATAAATAAAATATAATTTAATTATGCATGTATTTAAATTTATTATATAACATATTATTTTTTATCACAATAACTATATTAAAAACAGAAACAAATAAGGCCTAATTATATAGTTAAAAGTAAATAAGAAAGAGAAGATATAGGATTTGGTTGAATAAACGAAAGAAGCAAAAGTCAAAAAAAATAAAATGGCGAATAAGTAGATGAGAGGTTAAATAGTGGAGACTAGAGAGGAGAATGAAACTAAAAGCAGTAATTATAAGAGGGTATTAGTGTTTGATAAAAGTGTATAGATTATTATCTATATCTATACTTCTTTTTTACTCTCTCTTTTATTCAACGGATCAACGTAATATTATTATTTTTATTTCTCTCTCTCTCTCTTCTCTCTTCCCCCCCCCCCCATTGTTTGATTTCTTTTTTAGTTTATCCTTTGCAATTATAAGATTTAATCTTATTCAAATTATTTTTTGTCTATTTTAAATATAATAAATATATTCAAATAAAATTCACTAAATTTTTAATTTTATGCTATTCAAATTTTTAAACATATGTTTAAATTATATCTCATTTTCAATTTGTACATATATCGAGTGTGTCCGATCCGTTAGTTGTTGTTGTTGTTATCATCATCATCATTTATACTATTAATAAAGACCTAAGTGGTCTAATAACTATTTTTAATCTCTTTGGTCTCTCACATATTTAATTTATTTTCTTTATCATCTCTCCTCCTCCACTATTCACGTATTTTTAATTTCTTTCTTTTCTTATTCTCTCTCCTCTATCAATATATTTTTTTTTCATGTCACTTTTATCATCTCTTTTAACTTTTCTTTCTTATTTATTTGTTAATTTTATGATTTTATTTTTATTTTGAACTATTTTTCTAAATAAATTTACTAAAATACATTATCAATGATTAAAAATATATGTAATGTGCAAAATTAAATAAATACTTTAATTTTATATGTAGAATTAAATATATAATTATTTTTTTCATTATTATTTTATATACATATCGAATGTGCCTGGCCGACTAATTATTATTATTAAATTGGGTATCAAAAACCCGTCGCCATAGCGGAACCCGCATGGACCTATCATATATTTTCATCACATATATATATGATAGGGTCATTCATTTCCATGACAACTAATAATTATGCCTTTTTATATTTCCATGTTATTGGCATCAAGATGCTCTTTGGGGGGGGGGGGGGGGGAGGAATTTCAAAAAATAAAATATGAAAAATAAAAAATCCTTAAAATAGATTTATACCTAAAAAAAATCAACTTTCAACTCCAAGAAGCTCATTTCATCCGACTTTTGAGAAATTTCTTCAACCAAATCGCCCTTAACTTCTAAGATAAATAAATAATTTTTCGTTAAATCATCTAAATTCCTTTGTAGCAATGATTACTTAATATATCAAAAATTTTGAGAAAATTTTCTTTTTAAATATTAAGACCGTGAATTATAAAAGATAATTACTTGAATTTTGAAGATACATAAATTGTAGTTGAGATAATTATAATTTTTAAAATTAAATGGACTAAACAAAAACAATAAAATTTTACATTACATTTATGAATAAACATTAATTTACAACTAAATATCAATAAAAGAATTAATATAATTAGTTCGAGCATAATATCGCCCATATATAGAATCAGAATTAATGATTGAACTTTGTAGCATGAAATATTGGTGGAATTAACTTTTTTGAATTGAGAATGTCAAGTTCAGTACAAGCTACTAATACAAACACAACAATATGAGAGATCGGCCTCTCATCATTCGGAAACGATCAACCAAACAGGCTAAAATAGCTAGAGAGTGAGAGAGACTAGTCTCAGAGAACAGACATAATGACCAAAACCAAGAAAAAGGGATCAAAATGAGCAAATTGGAGAGAGAACTTGGAGGCCACAGCATACCCGTAGATGATTTGTGCCTATGCTGATCCAAATTCCGAAAACCACTTCTCGTGCTTTTCGATATCAGCTGCCGAAACACTGGGTTGAACCTTAGCTATGGCTTCTAAAAAGTCGCACATTGCAACGGGATCCTTTGATATCTCATCCTTGGGCATGTTCTTGATCTCATCACGTGTCTTTCCTGCTATCTTGCGCCTCATGCCATTCAATGAAGCATCACGACAAACGTTTGTTAGATCGTCTCCACTGTATCCCTCTGTCCGACGGGCAACTTCATCTATATCGACATCTGGAGCTACCTGATTGCACAGACAGATGCATGAATTTAAGGGGATTAACATGACAATCAATCCCACCGACCGAGGATTATAGCATTAAAAACTCCTGAAAGACATGCTGCACATGTCCATTCATAACAAATTGAATGAAAATATTGGACAATGACGAGACTGAACATGATATAATACTTCTGAAAAAACTGATCATCTGCATGTTTATTCCATAAACACCTCAGGACCTTCCCATGATAAAGGACACGATATTTCATCAAGATCCATCATTCACTCTTAAAAAGAACATGTTATTTGAAAACTGACATAAGTGTATTTGAGTGGTAGTTTGAATTTTCATCTCACTTGAAATAGTTAGGTTAATGTCATGGGCACAGGATTCGAAACAGCCTAAGAAACTAAAGCATAAGAACTCTAAATGAGTTCCAAAAAAATCATGATCTTACTTTGCATCCCCACTTAAAAATATTGTCGGGGTAAGAATTTAATTAAAAAATTCAAATGACGACTGTAAACCTACATATTTATTCTCCGTAGTACTTTTGTGTGTGATCAATGAAGGTAAGATATGTTAAAACCCAGACACATCAAGATGCAAAAGCAATAAATTTTGCAAGATTCAGTCGTGTCATCAGGAACCGGTACATTTACATGGCAGAAACAAGCCCCAAGCAAAGAAGATAATGACAAGAAATAGTAGAAGCATCAATCTGACATATACATTTAGATTGTCTATCTCCATTGTGGTAAGATATTTTTCTTTGCCAAGCAATATATAAAGCATGGTTAATGAATCTAGTTAGGTATGTAATTCATTATGCCAGATGTAACAAAGCATTAAACTAAAGGTACATGTAAAGTATTAGTCAATGGGGAAACTTGAGGCCAGTGTCCAGTTGAGGAATTTAGCATCAGAAGTGAGCTTCCCCCAGGGAAATAAAGTGACAATGAACACCCCCCTGTGCCCCAAGAGCAGTAAGTTGTTACCTCCACAGTTTTCAGATTTATCCGTATAAGCTCCTTACGAGACTCAAAATTTGGCAATGGGATGTATATTCTTTTCTCCAAACGCCTCCTGCATTCGTAATTATAAATTAGATGAAGTACTAAACCAAGTTCAATCCTGACAAAGATAATAACATTAGAAGACAGAGAATAAAACAAGGCCCAACCTCAGTGCCTCATCTATATCCCATGGAAAATTTGTAGCAGCTAAAACCATCACTATCTTGCGTGTACCATCTTCATTGGTGGAAGAAGCATTGACACCATCCACTTGAACCAGAAGCTCAGACTTCACCCTTCTGGATGATTCATGTTCTCCAGATGCACTAACCAAAATAGAAATAGCCAATACATCAAGGATCTCAAACTTAACAACACACAAGAACCAATTATCAAATTGGTACACAAGGAACTCAGTTTAAAACAATGTAACGACAATGCCACTATGAACTCTTGCTGAATGTTAGGCAGTAAAGGCATTATTTTCTTATATGGAAACCACAACAAGAGAAGGTACTTCACGTGTCCCAAGTTTCAATGCTAAGCACATTAGCAGTGACGGTGAGATAAGACCAACTCCCAAAATGCTAAAGATAATTGGTTAATAGAGTAAGCATGATTGTCATTTTCCAGAAGACAAATTTGTCACAACAAAGTAAAAAGTAATGAAATTCTTACCCGCGAGCATTGCAAAGAGAGTCAATCTCATCAATGAATATCGTACTAGGAGCGTGAGCTCGCGCAAGATCAAACAAGCACCTGACCATTCTTTCACTTTCTCCACGCCATTTTGATGCCAAGGTCGCAGACGAAACATTAAAAAATGTTGTCCCACACTCAGTTGCAACTGCTTTGGCAAGAAGAGTCTTCCCAGTACCTGGAGGCCCAAACATGAGGACACCTTTCCATGGCCTCCGAATTCCCTACAAGCAGAGATGTTCTGAGCAGTAAATATTAAAGCATGTGAAAGTTTTTAGAGTTTTCCTTCTATCTAAGAAACACAACACCTCCACTCTCTGTATGTTGACATTCAGTTATCCCAAGTTAATTTCTCTCCAAACGTGAAGAATAAGAAAGAGCAAGGTCAAGTTCTAACAAATGGCATCCTATAGTGACAGAGACTAGCAGTAAAGTCAGAAGATTACAATAAGATCTACTCTAAGCTGAAGCTAACATTAAACATATGAGACAACTAAACGTGAAGAACATCTTACTTAACTTAGGAAAGTTAGAGAACATTTAAAGGTGGCAGAATCATTCACCTCCAACCAATAACAGATACCAAGGTAGCCAGAAAAGTAAGAGGAAAAAATAGAGGGAACACCAATATCTGATACCTGGAAATACTCAGGCATCCATAGCGGAAGAACCACAGCTTCCTCTAGAAGTCTTTTCGCTTCACTCAGCCCAGCCACATCATCCCATCTAACACCTGGACTGGAGTCCAAGACATCCCTTTCAAGCATAGCTGCCAAGTCTGCATCAGGCCCTTCATATTGCACTTTTTTGGGCTTTCCATCCTCAGAATCACCATTCTGAAAATTGCAACAAAATCAATAAGGAACTGAAGAAGAAGAATATATGCACAAATGGTGAAAGCAAAACCAATTTCAGATCCTCAAGAAGAAGTCAAAATCGTGAAGTAAAGCATTGGTTATAACCCCCTCTGCAAAGTACCATGGGTTAAACATTTTAGATCTCACTTTTGTGAAAAATAAAAATCATTCCTTCCAGGATGTCTAAGCACTCTATGGATGTCGAGTACTGATAAACTTGTCCAAATATAAAGTACCATGGGTTAAACATTTTAGATCTCACTTTTGTGAAAAATAAAAATCATTCCTTCCAGGATGTCTAAGCACTCTATGGATGTCGAGGTACTGATAAACTTGTCCAAATATAAATTCAGTTTAGAGCATTCAAGAGAGGAAAGGAAAACCCAAATTAGGAGAAATCAGCAATTGCGTCAGACCATTTAAATATAACAGATAAAACTGTCAAAATTTTAAATTTGAAATTCTTTTCACGAGAATATTTTGCAAATAAGGACTCTGACAATCGAACATATACCAAGAATGCATACCAAGCTGTGAATATTGGAACAGAACCATATATGTAATTCTTCAACAGGTAACTTTGGATTAGACAACAAAATTCCTATTCTGCTAGAAAACAAGTGAACTAAGTTACTCAAGGAATCTTAGTACAGCCAAAATATATATCAAAACATGCAAATCACAGGAAACTACGAGTTTGAAAGCCAAAATGCTACTGATGTGACTTTCAAGGGTCTTCAACAAGGTCATTGTCGGAGGTGGAAGCCAAACAAAAAGGTCGAATCACTCTATCAACCATTATGGAACCTGGATACTTCATCATATTGTAGGTAGTGGCATGTGACAAAGCAAAAGATAGTTAACAAAGTGGACTCGGAGTGGAGAATTAAGTGAATGAAATATTATGTAGATAACAGAAAAGTTGCATACCAAGGTCAGGTAAGAAAAACAATAGGAGCATACGGACCAGGCCAAAGCTTGGCAAGTGACTTAAAAAGAACTGCGATAAAATAATTAAGGCAGAGATCACCAACAGTATTAGCCCAAATTATTTTATTAGGGCTTAGAAAGAGAAGTATGTAATCAAACTGAATAAATGATATTCCTCAAATAAATACACAACAATCGACAAATGAATTTGATATGAAGTAAAACACGTAAAAGTTTTGAAAACAAAGAGCATGTGTAAACGTTCATAATCTCTAATTTTCTTCTAAAATTATGACCATGTCACTTACTGAAAGTGCAAAGACAGGGCAATATAGTATCATTACTATCATAGAAGAAACGGTTAAAAAGACACCAACACCGCTGTTCGTAAAAGGAATCTAAAACTCTTACTGAAGAGAATTGGAATATTTCCTTTTCTATCCAAGTACAAATATGCAGCCTAGTTTCCCATTTAATAACCACATTAATACTCAAATCAATAGGAAGTATAAAGCAGAATCATACCACTTGGTGCCTTCAAATAGAGAAAATAAGCTAGTTGGTCAAGGTCAACCCACGTTCTTGCTATAACTTGTTTACTGCTTAAAATAACCTAGTGTATCAGAGATAAAGTGCCTACAGATTTTATCCATCCAAGTCAAACAGTTCTAACAAACAACAAAAGCCAGAATAACAACTATAGTTTCTAGCATTGTAACTTACTACAGAATCTGCTCTTCCGGAGGAGGATTTTCCAGAGCCTTTCTTTCCAGTGGTTGATGATCGAACTCCAGTGTTGGTCTTACTAGTAGCACCTGTCCTTCCTCCACGTCCAGTTGTTCTTGTGGTACCTCCACGACCCCAAGACCCATCTTGTGGCGACTTCCTCATGCCCACTTGACCAGGTCTTGTAGGCCTCCTACCTGTAGGATCCCGACTAGGTGGCCTCCACACATCAGGGTCGTCCATTGGAGCACCACCAGAAGAAGTAGGGTACTCATCCAATGGTTGAAATACAAAAGATGACTTGGTTGAAATGGGAGGAGAGTTAGGCCGTCTACCAACAGGAACCTCCTTGAAAGACCTTTTCTCGGCATCCAACTGCTTCACTACCTCTGTTTCTTCCGAAATCGCTTTCTTAACATTCATCCATTTCGAACGAAGCAAAGGGTCATCAACCGAATTCAAATGCCTATACAAAATTGACAGGATTCAAACTTCAGCTGCTGCAACGCCGTAAAAACTAATCCATGACAGAGTTCTCTCCCGCAAACGCACAGAAACAACATAAAATCAAAATTATAATTTCAAAATCTCATTTATACTCTGTCATTTTTCTTCCACTCCTTTCTTAATCAGGCAGTAAAATTGTTCAAACTAAAGATCCAAAAAATTACTAAGCTCCCCATTAGCTTCAAATTCCCAAGAATTACAACACATAATCATAAATAACGAAAAAGGGCAGGGACAAATCGGCAAGAGAAAAAGGATCAAAATAATTACTTGTTGATCTGGGCAATGGCGCCATCGAAGAAGATGACAGAAGTATCGTACAATCCTTCGACGGCGTACTCTCTAGCCAACTTCAGATGGTCTTGCAAGCCCGCCAGCGAAGCGCCCACCATTGTCATATATACATACAACTCAATTTGTATGTATACAATTCCAATTCAGAACTCAAATCAGGGTTCCGAATCGAACTCAAATTACGAAAAATCAAAGTTCAAGCGATTGAAATGAAATGCAACAGAAACAAGGTTATGCCCTGTGGAATTTGAAGCTGGTGGAGTTGAAGCCACGGAATTGGGGCAAGACGTCGACGTTTAAACGGTCGACTGAGAATAAAGGAAGATACTGAAATTACATTTTTGCCCTTGGATTTAGGAGAATTATCGTTAGTGGATTTCCATTTTATTATTTCTTTTTTTCAAAATTTATGTTTAAAATTCTCAAGTTTTATACATCAAATC
The DNA here is from genome assembly GCA_026212405.1 of Petrea volubilis. NCBI lineage: Eukaryota > Viridiplantae > Streptophyta > Magnoliopsida > Lamiales > Verbenaceae > Petrea > Petrea volubilis. The sequence continues at coordinate 3,387,178 of CM047871.1, read as the reverse complement.
ATTATTATTTACAATGACTTTTTAGATTTTAATATTCCTTTTTTTTTAGACAGATTTTAATATTCTATGCAATGACATTTGAATTAAAAATGCTTCTTAACGTTTCATTTCATGGATATCTAAGTTTCAATTTTATCTATTCTTATGCCTTTAAAAACTTGCATCCTCTCACAAATCCCATAATTTGCCCTTTTTTTTTTTAAGAAAAAATAGTTGCTCAAACTATCATTACATAAGTTCAAAGTTTATACTGGAAGATATCGAATCGAGCCAAATAATATATTTATAATTTAAATTTGAGTTTATGATCGTAAAACGGGTAGTTTTCGAGCTCAGTCTAAAATGCAACATCAACTCACATACCTTAGTTAAACACGAACAATTCAAACTTGGACTCAGTCCAAATGCATGAAACTATAAAAATGATTCTCATGCATTTAAAACCGTTACTTTCAACATTTTAAATTTCAAATACGATTCCCCTTTATTGTTGCTTATATGAGAAGGTTTTTGAGCTATGATGAGAAAATGATTTTCCACTCCTAACAATTGGAATTTAAAACCATAATCACACTTGAACTCAAAAACGTTAAAAGAGGTCTCAACTTTTACTTTTTAATTAAGCATTTTTCAAATAAATATGTGCGTATTTTCACAATATTGCAATTGCAATATTTTTTTTTTTTATAATAAACACACATTTACGATTCGAACCTCTAAAGATATATTTTTTTAATTATTTTTAAAACGCAATACATATTCATTAGAATGAAAGACTTGCAATTATATTAATAAATATTAAGTCCAATAAATTTGAGATATTTTAGGTCGTTGAGAAAATGGAGCCCATTATTATTTATTGAGTAGGTCCAAATTAACATCAAATTATCCATAATTTGTCCCAAAACGCAAGTGATGCTCAAAGCTCGTGTCCCTTGCTTTTACTTCTCAAGGGAAAAGAAAAGTAAACATAAACATGTTTCTTTTTCTTTCTTTTTTTTTTTTCGCTTTTTCTTTCATAAAAAGGATGATATGACATTGTGACCCATAACCACCCAATAGAACAGATCCAAGCCCGACACTTTGAGATTGATGAATGAAACTAAGTTGATTCTCAAAATTGAACAAAAAAAGTGAGAAAAGATGGTCGATGTGTGTGCTATGTGCTGCTCGTTGTCTATTTCGCCATCTCTGGCCGTGTGTATTGTGTGTCGTGTGTGTGCTATGTGCACTAATGTATAAGGGAAATAAAAGAAAATTATTCTGAATCGTATAAATTCAGACCATTAATTTTCATGTGAAAAGATGTAAGGGTTCGTTTAAAAACGGGACAATTACAATCGGGCACCTCAAAATATAAGTTTCGCAAAAGGACTCAAATGTAGATTTTCTTAAAGTCATAACATTGAATAGAACACTGGTATAATGAATGAAACCTAAATTGAATTAGAGCTAATTTACAAGACCAAAAATGAGATTTTTCCTCGTTCAAATATTTAGTATATTATAGTTAACATAGCATCTAGAAATTTGAGATTTAACAACAATATTGTGAATCACATCAACCCCCAGAAATGTTATTATTTTGAAACCATTACATACTACTTGATATGGTATGCTTGAGTCACTTGTACCAATTTCTTGAGTGCCACTTGTGTTCGAATATGGCCCTAGTCGATCTCGATTAACCAAGTTTACTTGATTGATCCCCTTTGTTGAATCGATTCATTTAGCTGATTCTCTCGAGGAGAACGCTCAAGTTAGTTTATATTTAGGATGTCATCTCTCGAAAAGGTTTCTCGAGGAAGCTCATATATCAAACAAGTGGTTACAGATTTGTAATTAATTTGATAATTCCATTATCCCAAATAAACACCTTCGTACTAGTGGCTCCCACAATCATATTTGAATACAATGTTCAATTTGGCCTTTGATGGGTTTGGATTGGATAAAATTAAAGGACAAAATAATATCTCATACATAGCAAAACCTGACACCAACCCTAAACCTAAAAGCTTCTAACTATCAATATTTAAGAATACCCCCTCATTCTACAACCTCATATTTGACTTATTTACTAATTGTTACTGTCTCTATGAACACTTTGCTCGATAACTATCTTAATTTGAGCGTAAGAGGATATTCATCAAAAATACTTATGGCTAACTTATGTGCGATTGTATTGACATATTAAAATCTCATTACAACAATTTATTCAATTTCACTCTCTCTCTCTCTCTCTCTCTATATATATATATATATATATATATATATATTCATATACTTCGTCTTACCTTACCCAAACAAAACCAAAACACACACTCATACTAACCCACCAACTTAACATAAATTAAGAGGGCATTTGAGTAATTCCCGATCCAGCCGACGTGGCAAGAGCTGAAATTGTTTCTGAGCCAACCCAAACTGATCATATTTTTATCAGCCATCACAGAAAATATACAGTTTGGAATCTCCCGCAATTCCAGAGCCGATAACAATGGCGGTGTTGACTCTATTATCCCCGCCAACCATGCTCACGTCACCCCCCTCCTCCCCTTCCATTTCCTATTATTTTAATAATAATTATATTAATCAAGACGCAAATGGGCATTCTTTGCACAAAAATATTCGTAAATGCCATCACTTTTCCACAGTTTCGGCATTTTCTAAGCAAACTAAATCACGGATACAGACGAAGCAGTCCCAGATGATGGCCGGTTCCTCAACTTCATCAGGTAATCTAGTGGGATTATGGTTCTTGTTTGATGCTTAAGTTTTCTGGTGGGTGTGGTCGAATATGGATGATTATGCAAGATTCTTGAAATTGTCGATTCAATTTTAATTCTTCAGAGTTGATTTTTTTCTTTTTTTAATTTCTCTTTTTACACCGTTGGGAACATTTCTGATAGAGGGTGTGTGTTGTTTTGTTGTTTTAGTCAATTTGTAGAACTGTGAAAAATGAAGAGATTGAAAAGAGATGAAGAATATGTGTTGTAAAGTGCCTGATTGCTAGGTCTTAGAATCCGGTTTGTAAGGTTGACGCTAACTTTATGAATTTATGAAGTTCTTTTTGGTTTGTTTGACTATTTATATTCAGCTAAATCTAGTGCATTTGTGTTGCTTTTGCGTTGAGCCTCTGTATCATGAACACGGTTCTTACTTCTTACTAAGAGAAGTGAAAAAGAGTCCATAAAGTCTGTCATTACAGTTATGCACTGTAAGTGTAAATCTAGTCCAACTTTGAATTGGTAAGCACTCTGATTGAAAAGCTGAGGTTGTGCACTTTGAACCATAGAAAGAGTCTTTTGTGGCTTTTTTACTTTTCTTTTTTTTTTTTGTAAAGTACGAAATACGAAAAAGCTTAGTCTTTCTGAAGAACTACTTCGGGGCATATCTGCAGTCTGCATAGGGTGATCTTCATAATCATCAAGAAGATGGTTGTGTTGCCTAAACAATAGTGATGTTGTTTGATATATTCTTTTCAATTTTCATAGCCAATTAACTTCTGCCCCTTGCTACAATTTATGATATGACGTATTGGAGATGTTGTTCTAGAAATTTAATTTGGTTGCATTAGTTTTGCGGGGTTTTATAATTTGATTTTCAAACGTAAGTGGAAAGAATACATAGTTGAAGGCAGAGGGACAATTGTGATATCCCAAATCGGTTGTTGGAGAAATGTTAAAAATGGTTTATAAGTCGTTAGACACCTCTAATAACTTTTTTACATCAAGATTCATAAAAGAAATGCTACCCTTGTCTTCTTGTTATTAACTGATTTGTTCATTCAGGCAGTGGAAGCTCGTGGATGAAAAACAACTCTTGCCAAATTCCTAACCAAGGAAGGATGGAAGGTCCATTGCATTCGATGTTTCCTCAAAAACCAGCAGAAGTTTCTGCTGTGCAGGACCTCTTTGAGTTTATATGCTTGGGTCCTCTTATGGACAAAGCAGGCCTGACCAGAGAAAAGGTGGCTGAGAACATTGACAAGTGGGTGTTATGTGGATCACAGCTCTGCAGATTGTTTCAGCTAAACGAGCTCTTCCTCACAGAGCCTCAGAAAGTTCGGATATACCATTACTATATACCGGTCTTCTTGTGGTGTGAACAAGAAATCGCCGATCATGGTTCTAAGTTCAAAGATGAAGATGAAGTCCCCCCTTTAGTGGTATACTTCTCATGTTTGAATGGTTGCTTTAATTCTTAATCGATATTGGTAACACGCAAGGAGAAAGACTAAGTTTGAGGAAAAAAAAAAAGATACGTTGCTAAACTTGAGAATGTGTAATCAATGGGACCAAAAATGAATAAGAGCTATGGGACTGAAAATGTGACTCGTCTGCAGACCCCGTCTTTTATAATTTTATACCTTTGATGCAGATTGGCTTCAGTGCACCCCAAGGTTGTGGCAAAACAACACTCGTCTTTGCCCTGGATTTCCTTTTTAAAATGACTGGGAGGTAGATTACAAAATGGTAATGAATGTTAAAAGTAAGACATCAAAGACTATCAAAAAGATGGTAAAAACTGATAAATTGAATTTCAGGAACACTGCTACAATATCCATTGATGATTTTTATCTCACAGCAGAGGATCAGGTAATTTTGTTTTTTTTTTTTTGTCCATTTGCCGCATTACAAATCAACGGTTTCCTTTTTTGATGAATTGTAATATTCATTTTAGGCCAAACTGAGAGAAAGCAATGCTGGGAATGCACTTCTGGAGGTACTTTTAGCAACTTCTCTATGAACTTGGAGTTTGTGTGTCTAGAAATAATATTTGATAATCAATAATATATATTTCTTCATCTTCAGTACCGTGGAAATGCTGGAAGCCATGACCTTTCATTGTCCGTTGAGACGCTGACAGCCCTAAGCAAATTGACTAAAGAAGGCGAGATCAATATTGCTTTCTATCTACATTGTTTTGATTATGTTTTAGTGGCATAATGTGTAACTTTTATTGGCAAATTTTAGGTGAAAAAATGAAGCTTCCTCGATATAACAAGGTGCGCTCAGATGAAGAAACTATTTTGCTCTCACAATGTTGGATATGCGAATTCATTAGTTCTATATTTTCATCTTGCAGTCTGCATATAATGGTCGAGGCGACAGAGCTGATCCTTCAAAATGGCCAGAGGTGGAGGGGCCGCTTACGGTAGGTGGTTTGCTGTAGACCTAGGAGGCTGTTTGGCTAAACTAATTTGAAAGATTTTATGAACTCCCACAGCTTATGACATGTTTTCGGAGCTTAAGATGTTAAATCATTTTCTGAAAATAAGATCATATGATTTACAAGATGTAAGGCAATTTCATAATTAATGTAGCCAAAAGCTAAAGGAGTTTGTTAAGATTGTCTTAGTTAAGAATTTCTAAATTGTTTTCAATGAGCTTATGAGGTCAAAAAAATCTAATTTTAGAGAAATCCCATTTTACAAGAAATCTAATTTCTAAGCTCGTAAGCCCATTTTACAAGAAATCAACCAAACACTTCAAAAAATCAGATAAGCTCTTAAATATGTTTTAAGATATTTTAATGAACTTTGAGCCCACCCAAACACCCTCCTAATTGCATTAAATAAAAACTTCATATCCAAACTCACTTATGTTGGTTCTCAAAGATGAAACACGTACATGCTGGACGTCATGGTAAGACTTTCAACCAATTTGCCAAGTTGAATGCCTAAATTTGGCCTGAAGCTGAAACTCTCACTTCTATTCTGGGATCTGTTAGTTGGGACTTGATATGCTGATTAAAAGCTATCATCATTGTTCTTTTCTATGGTTCATAGGCTGTTTTGTTTGAGGGTTGGATGCTCGGTTTTAAGCCCGTTCCGGATGTGAAAGCAGTAGATCCACAGGTTCGATAAGTTTCATCCTTTCTTCCATCTTGCAGCTATCTTATGTGTTAGTTGATCTTGCCCGTAGGCTCACTTTTTGAAGATAATTTCGCAGCTGGAGGTCGTCAATAAGAACTTAGAAGCTTATTACGATGCATGGGATAAGTTCATCAAATCATGGATAGTAATCAAGATTCAAGACCCCAGTTGCGTCTATCAATGGCGGTTGCAGGTATATAGACAGTGTATTCTTCTTAGCAGGGGCCACCTGTTTTGGGTCAGGTGGCGAGCGGTTGGGGGCAGTCGCCCCCTAAAATCTATATAGAACGATATTTTATAAGTACTATTAAAATCCAAAATTCAGCTCTCTAAAACAATGAAACTTATATTATTAGATCTTTCATAAAAATATTATTTCAAGTTGAAGTCCTCTGATGAGTTCTGTGGGGGTACCTTCAGGCAGAGATTGCCATGAGGCTTGATGGAAAACCCGGAATGACCGATGAGGAGGTACTTTTTTTTTTTTTTTGTTCTTTTTCACGAATATAAATTTTCTCAAATTAAATGATTATGTAAGAAACTATACTTCCCTTTGGTATTGTAATTACAGGTTTTGGATTTCGTTTCGCGGTACTTGCCCGCATACAAAGCCTATCTACCTACCCTATATGCTGAAGGGCCAAATGGCTCAGACCCCAACCATTTACTCGTGGTCGAAATTGATGAGGGTAGAAACCCCATCCTAGCCGATTAGGGGGCCAAATTTTAAATTTTTGTATGTAAATTAATTCTTTAATTATTGTACCAGTAGAGCACGTATATCATAATGTTCAATTTCTGATGATTCAAGAGAATATAGAGATACCTGCTGTAAAAATCCCCTGTTTTTTTACTAACAAAAGCTTCATATGAATTTTTAGTAGTTTTCAGATGTGAATTTGGCACTCAAGTGTTTCTTTTCCAGGGATGGAGTCAAAATTTTAATTTTAATGTGTACATGTGTGTGTGTGTGATATTGTATAAAATCTTATAAATAAATTTGAAAGACGGGCGATTGCCCTACGAGCTTCCCTCCTCGCTGCGTCCTTGTTCTTTTCGTATTTTTAGAGGCTTGCTCTCTGGATAGAGAAAGATTGTTCATATACAACACTGGTAGAAAGTTTAAACTTGGAAACTATTGCAAAAATTCCAACAACATGATGAAACTTCAATTAACAAAAACATGAAAAAACAGTTTAGATCCATCACTCTCTCTCTAAACACATTCGAATACTAACAAACCAACTTCTTGCCAGGAATAAACATTCTTGCACATACACCCCTTCATCACACATATATAGGAGAGAAACTCAACCACAGTTGCAGCAGCAAATGTCCAAGCAGCACTCACAAGTCTCAAAACAGCAAAAACAGCAGCACAACGCAAACAAACTGCATCAAACACAGTCGAGAACGCCTTAACATATACATACATACATATGCATATATATATATATATATGTAGAGAGAGAGAGAGAGAATTACCATGCATAGAGGCATCCTTTCTCCTCATGTCTTCTCTTAACATGATCCGTGTAGGACATTTCTTGGTACCCTGGGGCATCCATGGCCTTTGCTTTGATGATATGTTATTTTAACCTCTCTTAATTTGTTTGATTGAGTTAGAGGTGTGAAGGCATTTGTTGTTTCTGTTTTGCCTAATATAGAGCCTGAACTGATTAGTTTACTTCTAGCTTAAGAATTCTAAGGTATTTGGCAATTGATATTATTATGCTTAATAATGATGTTTAATATGATTCATTTTTGTTGACAAATGGAATGTCTCCATCTCTGACTAAGTGTGGTTTTATAATTTTGTGGGATTGACTAATTGGAGTTATAGCAGATACATACTACATTAATACATTTAAGTTCAAAGAAAATCCCTGGTGCAGGTTTTTTCTTTTTTTCCACAACATAACAGGGGCCCGCCTGAACGGTAACCCCTTCTACCCCCAAATTATGGCATAGGCTCAGCCACCAGGACCGACCTTAAGCCGACGCCACTTGCAAATGCAATAGAAGTCACCAACCTAGGCCTTTCGCCTTTTTGATTTGCCATCGACCTCGTCCTGATAAGTATTGCTCAGTATTTGAGATGTTAACAATTACGGATAATCCTTTTTGTTTCGAAAATTACCACATCACCTTGACATTTGTGATCGCATCATTCTGACATTTGTCATCATTTAACAAAAATCTCCAACCTAAAAATAACTTTCCCTCATCGTAATAGTCACCTCAGCCACCAAAAGATACAGTTTGTCAAGCTTGATAAAACCCCTCAATCAATTTTGTGATTCCACCAACTTTCGTAAAGTAATTTCACTTTATCCCACAACAACCACTGGCGAGCATCAACATATAATTCGATATCCCAACTACTTTTAAAAAAAAAATTGACTTTATATGTATCTTCTACAACTTGAACTTGTCAAGACTAGGCAAATTTCATCTCAAAACGCTATCGAAAATATAAAACATACAACTCGCAATTACATCATATCTTAATGAAGGATGAATTTTGGTAAACTTATACATACTTTAGGGGGATATTTGTAACTTTAGAAACAAGAGTGGGTTATCTGTAATTTCACTTAAATTTAGAAGAGATGGGTGTAATTATCCCTAATAAAAATAGATATATAAATTGATTTTCAATTATTTGTGTATTTACAAAAGTATGTGAAAATAATTCAGGATTCAAAAGGTGTCAAGACACATTGTTTATAGTGTGTGAACATATTATCAAAAGTGTCAGATTTATTTAATTTACAGATGCGGAAAATGGTGCATCGAACATGTCTAAAGAGCGTTGCAGGAATGTTGCATCCGACCATATATCGGCCACTGCACAACTCCAAATTTTAGAAGCGTCCCAGCATTTTAGTATGGCTTTTGTAGCTGGCAATATTACTGTAGGAAATATGACTAGAAAATACAAAATTCAATAATAAAGTCACAAACTGTGGATATTACTTGATTAGAATGACTAAGTTCTGTGCTAAAAAATAATAATAATTTTTGAGCCAAAAAAATATGTATTATTTAGAATAATAATAATTTTATTATTATTATCAGATGGCGTGACGTGAAGAAACAAACTTATTGAAATTAAATCAAGATTTTAAATTTCAGTACACATAATATAAAGCTGATCATAAAATAAATAGAAAATTGTGACAGATTAAGACTCTTGGTAGTATAAGCATAAATAAATGAAAAAAATCCCATGTTTTATATGCAGCAGCAGCAAAGTCCATCCAAGCAGCACTCACAAGTCTCTGCACAGCACCAACAGCAACACATTGCAAACAAGCTGTGGCCAAAAAAAAAGCATGTTAAGTCCATTAGATATTGAAATTTTATAAAATATGCAAATGCTACAACATTTTTAAAAATACAAAATTTTATCATCGAAAAAAAAGACAATTTTAAATTTTAATACAAGTATATGTAAAATATCCATATAGACTTTTGATGGAGTGACCGCCTCTTCCAGCCTCTTTCGCTACTTTGTATACGCGCATACACTCACGTATGTGTGTGTGTGTATATATATATATATATATTTAAATATATATGTGTATATATAAATAGAGAGGGGGAGAGAGAAGTTGTAGAGAGTAAATTTATTACGAAGAAAACTAATTTACTCTGCAAAGCAAGACGAAGAAATGAAAATATTTCCAGTTTCAGAAACTCTAAGATTTACCTTCTAACCTCTCACTAAAAGCAACCAAAAAAATTTGCAATAAACTTCAATTTGTAAATTTTCAAGTCCGAATTTGAAGTACAATGATGGACCTTGATCCACAATTTAATCATTAATAACAAAATCACTTCTCTTATTTTTATAAATTTCAAGAAACTATGCAGAGATCAGAAAACAAAAAAAATAAATAACAATAACACAAAAATAAATAAAAGAACAAAAAAAAGAGAGGGGGGGGGGGGGGGGTGTTGTTGGTGATGGAGACAAACCAAGCATAGAGGCATCCTTTTTCTTCACGACGTTTTTGAATATGATCCGAGTAAGATATGCCTTGATATGCTGGTGCTGCTTGCATTTTCTTTTTTCTTTCTTTTTTTTTTTTTTCCAATTTCTCTTCTCAAATTATTCTGATTTTCTGAAAATTTAATGAAAAGACTGTTGTTGTTGTTGTTGTTGTTGGTTTCTTTAAGATTGTGTAATTATCATCATATACATTTAATGCTAAAGCTGTGTTCGTTAACAGTTAGCATCAATTCAACAGTTGAGAGCGTGGCAATTTGGCAATGGCACCTCTCACATTAATTAACCTATAGTATTTATTCATCTTCTGGGTGCACAAAGAGTTCTCAGAGTATTTCCACTTTTACCCCCTGTATTTTAGATCAATATCAGTTTACCCCCTTCGACTCCAAATTACATTGCTTTAACCCTTTCGACTCTATGAAAACATTTCATTGGCGATTTTGTGAATTTTGTTAAATTAGAGCATTTTTAAGAGCCGAAAACGGTTAAGTGATCCAATTTAAAGTAAGGAAGGAGAAAAGTGCTTTTTTCACATCCCGACCTGATAAACCACAATTAGTTGGGTCAGCCTTACTCAAATTTTTAGAACGATTTCATCTGCACAGCACCACCCATCTGAAGTGTGAAGGGATAGAGTAAAATTTAGCGATAAGTAATTGTGGGAAAATTACTATAATCTACCAATAGCATATCATCTTGTTTGACCACCAAATGACGTTGTTTAGCAGTCCGACGCTATGTATGATATGAGGTCTCATATTCGAATTCTCAAATTGTAGCTTCTTTTTTACAAAAGGGAGAGCTTTGCGTCTAAATTGTCCAACCCGACTTGAACCTGAATTTAATCAGTATTTGGTAGTGTAGAAAATTATGCGGACGATGACACAAAGGTATCATCTTGTCTGAGAATGAAATCTATTTGAGCAAAAAGCTGTCAGATTAATGCTTGATTAAGGAGGCTTGGTGATTCAACCACTAATCGAGAAATGGCCCAATCATGTGACACATATACAGAAGTGATTGTAAGGCGCCATAGCTCACATCAATTGAGCTCCCAACTTGTTGACAGCTTGAACTGCATTTATTCTTGAATCTTGATTGAGCAAGTCTTTAAACTCTATCCACCAATTCAATTCTCAGATCTTACTCCATTGGACCACATACATGTCATGCCAGTTGAATAAGTACATATATGTATATATATTAGGATTGTGAACTATTTAAATTATGAATAACAATATCGGTATTTCACTTTATTACATCCGACAGCTGTTTTACAACCCACACCCGATAATTACACCCCACACGAAAAAGACACATACACACACAAAGAGGTAACATGAGCTACAGGAGTCTGGTTGAAATCTATAATGGATCTTGTCATAATCTCATGTACAGAACAAAGAGAGCTGAAATTGTGCATAAACAAGAACCAAAAGGCCATTTGCCATTTTAGGTATCAGATCTCGGAGACAAGCTTGTAAGCGTAACAAATATGAAACTTCAAACCCAAAATAAAGAACGAAAGATTGAGCAAAACCAGATCATCTCACCAAGGCCTAAACAGCTTATAACACTATGTTAGACACATTGTAATAGCAATGGTAGAGCACAAAATTCAGATTTACACTCAGAATACTTACACCACGAAGTAGACGAGCAAAAAGGCGACAGCTTTAACTCATCCATGGATCAAATTCAAGCATTACAGAGTATGAAGATGCTAAAACAACATCTCAAACATTCCTACTATTCTCTCCTCTGCATCAAATCAACAATTACAGATCAGAAAACACAATAATGCAATCTGATCTTCAAGAATTCTTGATTACAACACATACTAAAACAAAGAACTTCGAAATTATCAATACTACAAAATAATATGCAACAAATGTGACAAATATCAAACACCTGCATCACTCATCAACACTCTAATCTCCCTTCTTCACATTAGCCTTCTGATACTCATCCAACTCCTTCAACCACAGATCCCCAAACTCACAATCCTTCCACTGCTCGAACCATGGCCCGCCTAGCGTATAATGTATCGCCTTCGGGAAGGTGCTCGGATCACCCTCTCCAACCTTATTGTGCCCAACAAGAAAGTTCCAAACAAAAGGGATCTCCCCAATCTCATCATCATTCAACCATTGGAACCTATGCAAGAAAGCACCCGTCTCCTTGTTCACCACCTCGGGCGTTAGAATCTTGTTCTTGAAGTGCCCACAATTGTACAAAACCATGGAAGACCAGTTCTTCCTAGGATACACAGTCTGGACAGCACCGTCCATTTTCGTGCTCTCCTTCGGGGCGTAATCGTGCTGCACGCACATTATCGCGTACTTGTCATCGATCAAATCACACAACTTCTTTATATCATCCAAATACAAGAAATCACAATCCACAAACATGGCCCAACCCTCGTAATTCGCCAAGTATGGGGTCAAGAAACGGGAGAAGGAGAACTCAGTGCTCTCCAATTTCCCCCTCTCCCGCCAATAAATGCCCTTTTGCCTCAATTCAGATTGCTTGATGGGGTGAATCTCAATCGGGATTGAGGACCTTTTCAACAATGAATATCGGCACACCTCATAAGCAAGATCCTCACGGGGATCATAGCCTATGAAAATCTTGAATGCCCTCGCATTCCCATTCTGGCAAGTTTTATTGCTATTGCTCAAATTCTTGGAAATGGGATCGGGATTTTTTACCTCGACAGCGCTCGAATGATGTATGTCCGTGCCACCCGACATGATTTTCTTATCAAGAACTCGCAATCTGCAGGGAAAATACAAAGAACCCACAAATATTAAATCATGAAATAAGCAAAGATCATATCTTTATATTCACAACATTACATTAACTACGAGAAATGTGAAAATGTACCACTTATCAGATCTGGGATTGAAAAAGGGAAGAACAAAAGGAGAATATCTCTTACTGGGATTGGAAGAAAATGAGTGAAGATTGGATTTTTATACAGAGAATATGGAAAGGGATATTTTTGTTTTTCGATTTCTTTTTGATTGATGATTTATATGGATCACAAAATTTTTAGTACAATAATGGAGGATCGAAAGGGGATATTTCATATATGGAGAGCGCGTTTTTTTACACCACAGATTGTCGGTGGCCGGAAGGGTTTGCGGGGATTTAGCAGAAATTTATCTGTGTTACTTTTTCTTTTTTCTTTTTTCCCCCTTTTTTTTTTCTGTGTACTTGAATTGCCCTTGATTTCATAATATTGATGGACTGTGAACTTTTTCAAATTTTGGTTAATTACGGGAAGCCCTTTTTTGACCTTTTAACGCTTTTCTCAATTAGATTGTGTTTGGTTTTTATATAATTTTCTTATGAATGTTGGTCAATTTTAGTAGTTCGTATCCTCTGTTAAAAAAAATATGTTATATCTCCTTCTATATTTATTAATGCACATCACGTATATTGGTGAGTGATTAAGATAAGGAAAGAAAAAATATTATGATATAGACAAATCTCTTTCCTTATCTCAATCATTCACCAATACACATGACGTGCGTTGATGAGTGTAGGAGGAGATGTAGCACTTTTTTTATAGCAGAGAATCCAAACTGCAATTTTAGGGGTTTGTCGAACTTCACTAGAAATGCTTCGCCCAAGCAATGATGTATCGACGGGTATAAGTTTTTCTAGAAAATAATATGAGCAAATTAGGATTGTCTCAATTATAATTCTTTGATGCTAAATACCAATAATTGAGTAGTGAGAGTATTTTGAAAAAAAATAGGTAACGTTTTCGAAGTATTAAAAAAAGTTTACCCACCCCAATAAATAATGTGGTATTTATAATGAAGAATTTTAGCACTTGGACTCAAACGAGAAGGTTGTTTATCTAAATAACATCTAGATTCCTTGAAGTTATTATGAACTTACTAGGTTGGGTGAACTTGTTTAGATATTTAATACTCAGCCACATTAAATGAGATAGGAAATCGAGATGGTTGATACAAATTTGATCCGATAAGATATTGAATTCACACAAAGGTTGATGTGACATGTATTTAATGTCTAATCTTTTATAAAATTGCATATTTCATCACAAAAATAACAATCATGGCACTTAGATGCTCCCCTCAACTTTTAACATAAGGGGAAGCCCCATCTTCCATGGCTCAGGGGAGGAGATGGGTAGCTCTCCTTGAATTGTCCCCTCTTTATCTAATTGAGCCAAAAATGATGTGGAGTTATGATGTGGGTCATGCATGTACTTATCTACTTGTGAAAAGTCCTTTTTATAGATATAATGTATATATTTTATAAAATATATATATTACACAATTAAATTTAGACCATAGAATATATTATATTAATAACTTGAATTTTGTGGAAGCTTCACAATGATAATTACACTTCATGATTGTTTAAGAAATAGTGTGCTGGAGCAATTACAAAAGGCCACATTTCGTTGGGTGAATGGTGATTCATTTATGAAAATGATTAGTCATCACTTGGAGGAATACTTGTTACACATTTGTTGAGCCACAACACTAATCCTGTGTTCAAGGTCCGTTGGAATTTTGCTATAAATTGGGGTGTTTTGCTCCATTTATGAGACACAAACGAGACAAAAAATTGAGAGAAAAGTCATATAGAATTTTGAGGCTTGAAAATTGAGAGTTTGTGAAACATTTGAGGATATAATTCTTTATGAAAGAATTGTGAAATTATTCTTTTGAGATTTTCGATTTAATTTTAATTGTTGTAATTCTCTATAAATTTTATTATAATAGAATCGTTCATCACCTTTGAATATAGGCTTGTTGTTAGCCGAACCACGTAAACACTGTATCATTTTAATTTTCGTTTGTTTTATTATCAAATTATTGTTGTTTATTTATAATAAATGTACTATTTGATTCGGATGCTAATCTAATAGAATACATGAGTGTAATCCATATACTCGATTCATATAAAAAATTTCTACTATTTCGAGAGGTATATGAGCATTGGTTATTCAAAATTATGCCATCCTGTATTTTTAAACTATACCATGTCAAAAGTAGTTTTAATAAATGAGCTTATACATTTCAAAAATAAGGGCATTTGGTAAATGAGTTCAGTTCATTGGCTCTTATTTCCTTCAAATATTTTGACAGTTGATTGTTAGAATAAAATTTACAAGTTTGCAAATTTTAAAACAATTTAAAATTTTTTAAACAATAAACACATATATATTCTAGGGAGAATTACATCCACCTCCCCTGAGGTTTGGCGAAATTACATTTTAACCCACGATTTTTTGTAAATTACAAAACCCCCCCTGAGGTTTGTAATAATTACAAGTAATGGACGGAAAGTGTAAAAAGTCCATTTTGCCCTTTATTTTTTGCTGATATTAAATAGGGCAAATTACATCTACCTCCCTTGAGGTTTGGAGAAATTACAATTTAACCCACATTTTTTTGTGTATATTACAATAACCCCATGTGATATGTAATAATTACAAGTGATAAACGAAAAATATATAAAACCTACTCTATCCCAAAATTAACCTCACCAATGTGTTTTCCACGTCAAAAAGTTGAAGACCTGCTTCAAGTTAACCGAAAAACTTGTCGGAAAACGGAGCAATTTTTTCAATATTATTACTTTTAGCCCCACAAAGATGTAATACATAACATACAACCCCAAATATTTTATATATATGACAAAAAAACCCATCAAGCATACTATCGGAACTTTACGTACAAAAATTAACGGAACCATAACGATCATAAACGGCTTAGGTAAATTATTAGACGGAATAAACCTCAAGGGAATTTTTGTAATTTACAAAAAATCGTGAATTAAAATATAATTTCGTCAAACTCCAGGGAAGGTGGATGTAATTTTTCCTATATTCTATTCAAAATAAGGTTGCTGAATCCTAGATCACTCAATTGGCCAATCAACATCCGGGACATGACCATTGACGCTTTCAACCATCCCATCCATCTCCCATGTGCTATTTATTTTACTTTTGTCCTTCTATTTTTTATCAGTAATTGAACTGTTTTGCCATGTGGCTATCAATCAAGGAAAAGGTTAAAACTCAAAGTCCTGCTCTTCGTGCTGTCATTTGCCATTTCAAGCTCATTGTAAACATGCATTATGGATAAGAAGTCTTAATCAAAGAAAAGGAAAGGCCACTTCGGCTATAATCCAGTAATGGTGGTCGGCTCTAGCGCAATTGAGTTTTTGTATTCGATTTTTTTTTTCTTTTCACTTTTTTGTTGGGTAAATATATGTGTGTGTGTGCGCGCGCGCAGTATTACAATTAATATTTATATAGTATTTTAAGTTGATTATATAGAAATAATAATAATAATCATAATTAATTTATTTGGGACACTCGATGCATGTACAAAATAAAAGTAAAATATAATTTAATCAAATAGTTGAATTTTAATAATATAAAGTTAATTTTCTAAAAATTTTCTATGTAAATACACATATTTCTTAATTGTTATTATTTATATTATCTTTTTAATCGTTTATAATATCTTTATTAAATTTATGAAAAGTTAAAAAAATCAAGTTTAAATAAAATTATTTCTAAATTAAAATAAATAAAAATATAAAGTAGAATAGAATTTTGAAAAAAAAAAAATAGAATGTGAGAGAGAAAATGGGAGAGATGTGACAATAGAAAATGAAAAAAAAAATATGTTATTGGAGATAAAATAAAGGATAGATGGGAGAATAGATGAGTAGTTCAAGCGATTTTTAAAATTACCACAATTACATACATAAAAATAAAATAAAATTAAAGTCCTCACACTTAATATATAATATAGATAAGATATAGTTATTAGCATTCCAAAATCACTATTCATAATCCCAATCAATTTTATAATTTTTATCAATTGATTAATTTATCCTTTTAATTTTTAATATTAATTTCATTTGACTAATTGGACAAAACACCCTAATAGCTTATTTTTCACCTTCTTGTTAAAAATGTGCTCATGCCCAATGACCGAAGGGTCGACACGGTGCGCGCACCATGCACTCGACGGATGGCTAGCACACGCGCGCCCAATGCCTATCGGGTGGGCAACGTGTGCGTACCATGCACACACGGGTGGGCACTATCTCGTATACCTTTTTTTTTTCCCTAAAAAAATGTGATGACTCAGAAGCAAATAATTGAGACCTTTTCATTTGTATGCTATTTATTAAGTAGTGAAGTTTAAAGTAATAAGAATATATGGCATTTAATATATTCAGTAATTAATATTATTCAACAATAAAATAGTACAATAATGTGATATATATTTTTCTCTTTTTTTCACTTTAATTTCGATCGTTCCGACCTCTTTTCTCCAACCTCTTCTTTCTTATCCCACTCTTTTTTGCCCCTTTTCTATTTTTTTTTCATACTAATTCATTTTAGTTTTCGGTATAAATTAGAGACAAAAATAAGAGTGGGTTAATTGCTTTTCACTCCTCTGTGTTATTCAAAATCTTCAAAATAACTCTTCATGAAAAAGTGTGACGCAAAAAAAAAAAAAAAAAAGGCCCTTGGGTGAAAAAACGAAGAAGGTATTTTTGGCTTCAATATGTAAATTGTTGATCCGCTTTTTCTTTTATATAAAACTTAAGGTTCGGATTATGTTTTATGATAATCAATAGTTCAAATACATTTTAACCGATACCAACTGCAGCTATTGCTAACATTACAAAAAAAAAATGCGGCATTTTCGGTGAATCATTTTCCGCAGAAAATTCAATTGGAATTTCAGCGAAAATTTTAAGTTGGTGCAAACTGTGAATGGGAGATCATACCTTAAATATTGTAATCATGACATACATCTTTCTTTTCTTTTTCTTTTTCTTTTTCTTTTATTATTATTATTATTATTATTATTATTATTAGTATTTCTTTTTTGCTAGATGTTTTGTTTATTTGAAGTTAAATAATGTTGAGGATAAATAGAATTAGTTGAAATATACAATTTTTTTTTTACCTAATATTTTGCTCAACAGCAGTAAGATTATACAATATCTTTTGTTTTCTTTATCACCCAACTTTTTTATATATTTAACTTATTTTTCTTTTATTTCATAGTTTCGTATGTATTTTAGAAGTTTCATATAATTTGTTAGTAATATATATTTTGCATTAAGTAAGTAGGACAAAAAAAAAAATAAAACAAAAAATTAAAGAGTTCATTTTAAGGTTGTGA
This sequence comes from Petrea volubilis, assembly GCA_026212405.1. Classification (NCBI taxonomy): domain Eukaryota; kingdom Viridiplantae; phylum Streptophyta; class Magnoliopsida; order Lamiales; family Verbenaceae; genus Petrea; species Petrea volubilis. The sequence continues at coordinate 3,369,075 of CM047871.1, read as the reverse complement.
TCTCGAGTGTTTTTTATTATCTAAAAGTGAAAATTAACAATAAAGACAAGGTTATGCCATTGAAATTAATAAAAATAGTGTTCTAAAGATAGGTGGACAATTTAGTAAATTTTTCAATATAAAAAATATAGATAGAGTACTAATAATAATTTTGGAGTGCTAATAATAATTCTCTAAATATTCATTTTTTGGAGTGCTAATAATAATTTCCTATATATTCATATTGGTAGTATCAACACTTACAATATGGATAATTTTTGCAAAGAGAAGGCCCAAAGAGCTCCTGGGCTTGGACATTCGGCCTAGGAGGGTATCTCACATTCTCACCACCTAAACATGAACATGTGTTTAAGATGGCGGCCCACCTCAGGACGTATGGTGGAAATAAACAAATTAAGGTGGGGCCCACCAGACGAAAACAACACTGTAGCATCAGGCAAAATGCTTTATTGGGGAAGCGCCGTAAACGACTGCGTTTTGAACCACTTAGGATCAAAACGACGTCATTTTGCAAAGGAAGTAAGCCCAAAATAAATAAATAAAGCGGGGCCCACTGGACGAAAAAAGCACTATGGCTTTTAGACATCCCGCCTTTTATATAATATATATATATATTAGTGGTGGCAAAATGGATTAGGAATTGCAAGTCTAGCTCAATTAATATGATTTTGAATTGGGTTGGGTTGAGTTGAGTTGGGTTGGATTGGATTGGGTTGGGCTTAATATATTTTAAAGTGGGTTAGGTTGAGTTGGGTTTCATTTGGTTGATGTTGATAATAAATAGTAGATAGGTTTGATTGCGAGTTGATCATGAGTTGTAAATAGATTATCCCATAAACAAAAGAAAAATATATATTTTATTTAATTTTAATTTATTTTAGTATTTTAAAACTATTTAAAAAGTATAGGAACTAATAATTTGTCGCCTCTAACATATACTAGTGGGAGGGCTGCACTGTGTGAGCCGCGGTGCCTGCGAAGGTTAGTAAGATACAAATTGATTATTAATTAGTCAGTAAGATACAAATTGATGATTAGTTTTTTAATTTGAATATAACTCATAACCATTGGTGGGGGGAGGGCGGGGGAGGTAGGGATTGTATTGAAAAATTGATTAAATTATCCATTTATTTTACGATATGATTGGACACTCTTCCCTCAATGATATGGTATATTTCATTCTCTCACATTAAGTAAAAAATACAACTTTTGCGCCATTTAATTAAAAAAAATTAAAATTCCTTTTACACCACTCCTATTTATACAATTTTAGTTTTTTTTTTTCCTGCATCTAACATTCTAAATTTAACTTCAAATTCTTTATTAGTTATAAAAATAATTTTAATTTTAATTTTGAAAAATAAGTGATAGCTTAAGTAAATAGAAATAAAAACAAAGTCAATAAGTTATTGTAATAGTACCTTATTATAAAACATGGAAAAACTATTCTAATTCTTTTTACTTAATAAATTTATTTAAGTATAAATTCTAAGTGAAGTTTGATTGTTTTGATCAAACATGGATAAATATTTTTTAACAGTTAATTTAATATGTTTATCATATTAAATTAAATTATAATATAATTAATTTGGTGTTAATTATTTAAAAATGGAGAATATACATTCATCTTTCTTTTTAGAAAAGAAATACACAAATTGAAGTAATTGATAAAAACATAATTATTCATGTATTTATAAGAGTCTAAAGTTTACTTTTGATTGGAGAGTAAATAACTTGATTTTTAGTTGAGACATTTTTAACACTAAATTTAGATTATGAATTGGAATTAATACTTTGTGAACTACATACATAGATAAACATTTGTATAGATTTAAGAATACTTTTGTCGAAATATGTAGGGGTAAACGATATATAATCTATAATTAAGGGAATAAAGTGTGTTTAATCCTATTTTAAATTGAATGGGCATTTTAGGTAATTTTTAAAATAAAAATGAGATTGCAGTGCTAATAACAATTCTCTTTTGATATATATATATATATATATATCATTTATATATAGTCCAATTTGACAAAAGTTGCATCTTAATATTGGTACAAAAAAGTGGAACCTACGCCCAAGTTTCAACTATTTAACATTTGCACATCAATGTTGCAAATATTTTGACAAGTGAACATTTTGCAACAAAGAGTTGGCGGCCTTGCATAACAAGATAATATAGTCTACTATTTCCCATAATTTAAGATTGATGCAAAGAGATAAAATTAGAATAAGGGGAACACAAATATATTGAAACAAAGAAGTAAAAGAACTTTAACAAAACACATTCTCGTATTCAAAATGAGTAAATGTTTAGGCTTAATAATGGACCGACGACAAAGCACATGCAATATACATGAAAGTATGTTAAGAGCAAATAAAATCCACAAGACTTACACTTATTAGTTCACTTTTAACATATATCCATGAATTAACAGAACACAATGTTGGAACAATTATTTGATTCTTGAAAGGTTGCAGAGGGGCGTTAGTCATATCAAGAACCAAGCAATCTGCGGTCACATTCAAGATAGAATTAATGAAAGGACTACGATCAGTAAATCTAAATTGTTTCATTGCTCTGCTAGCATTTACACATGCACATCTCCACAGTTACAAGATTGGCTTCCCATATTCATAGATCTTGCCTTCGAATTCATCATTTTATTTGCTTCCAGAACCTGCTACTTTTCAATTGAAGCTTCTAAATCTGATGAAGAACACCTTTTCACTTTCTTTATATGCATCTTCCGCTGCTTTGAAGTACACTTTTCGCAACCTTCAGAAATTTACGGTGATGGGTCAATGTGCTCTAGTAAATCTAAGTTCCCGTTGGCCACAATTTCCGTGACCTGCAAAACATAGATTTAGTTTTTCACACACCATATCACAACATCAATAAGTGATCTCCAAATAAGCATCACAGATGCTGCACACGAACTAATATATGAAATAAGACTCGAAAAACGAAAAGTGACCTAAAAAATTTCTTATCTTTGAAATTAATCTATCTTTTAATTGGTTGTTATTCAAAAAAGGATTTGAAGTAGTATCAGAAGATCCATCCCACAGCATTCACCTCAGCCCAAGGACTTGGAACACATATCTAAACATCAATTTCAGTAACATACTATATCAAATATACAAAAAAGTTGATGACAATGTACAAATATAATTAGTTAGCTGAAGATGAAGACGTAACATAATATATAGATGCATGTCTCTCTAACATAATCATGACCAAATCTAAGATTTTAATATCCATTGTAGTATTTACTATTCAATGGAGACTACTTAATTTGTATGCTCTACTTTTTTTTGCTGCTCTTTTTGGTCTCTACAATCACCAGGTTGACATATTCACATCATGCTCCAAGTAAATTTTAAACACATCGAGCAAAATCCGCACTTTAAAAGAGAAAATCTGAAACAAATTTTGAAATTAAAATTATACATTACTATCTAACAAAATGAGTTAATCATATGAGGGAAGAAAAACTACCAACATGGTATTGTTATTGGTTTGTTTGATTTCTAGTAAATAGAACAAAACCCAAAAACCACGATATCTTAATTTTGGTTTCCTATAAACAATCTCCCAGCAAACATATCAACTCAACTAAGGAAGTTTGAACTAAGATAAGATGAGAAGTAAAGTAAAATATAATATATATATATATATATATATATATATAGTTTTCAATTTCAACCGTTTGATTTTTGACCCCCAAGCCGACTAATTCGAATTCAAGTATTGTAAAGATCCAATATGACGGCAAATTTTTCAACATATTGGTTTCATTCACAACTCACTACAAGCAAAAGTAATATTATTGAGAAGATTTAAAAGTGGCAATATAAAAGTTGTCACCAATGATTGTATAAAGTAACATTATATTCTATTTTGTCACTAATTAAGTTTTTTTTGTAGCAACAATTTTATGTTGTCACAATATCACTCAATGGTGACAAGAAGTAATATTTTAGTTGTCACTATTAATAATTAGTGACACAACTATAGCTATAACTTGGTGACAATAAAAATTGTTATTAGGATTTTGTGACAAGATTTCTCATTGCCACTAAGTTGTCATAAAGTGTATCACTAATTATCATTTTTGCACTATGTTGCCACCTTTTTATAATAAATCGTCACTATTAACATTATGCATACTATATTTTGTGACAACATCAATTTGTTGTTACCAAATATATATAATTAATGACAATTTTTTGATTATCACTTATTATATTGTCACAAATTTACTCATTTTCTCGTAGTGACTCTAAAAATTAAAACTTTGAAACATTGCTTAAAGAATTTTGTGTTTCACCCCACTAAACGTACTTGTAGTTGGTAACATACCTATATGTATGTTTAAATGTATATGATGTAATAATCAAAAAGGTAATTATTACTACACTCGTGAGCTATTAATCCGAATTTCTCTACAATTCTATCAGTTTATAGTTTAATCACTTTTAAAATCCGTATCTACTTAATTTTGTAGAATGGTACTTAATTCTGTAGAGTGCTGACGCTTTTGTGTAGATACTCCTCCTAAGTCAACAACCTCATACACATAACGATGATCTCATCTTCCCACTTTATAATTTTTTGGTTGTCGGAAAAATCACAATATATATATTTATACATACAAATATATATATATATACACACACACACACACAGAGGAGGGGTTTATTTTTCTATGGCGATGGTGGGCTAGCTAGGGTTTGGCGACAACGACGAGGTGGCCAAGGGAAGGGTGCGTCGATTGAGAGTTGGTTTCTGCTAAGGTGGTGTTTGGTTTGCTCGATTTGGAGTATTTTGTTGTAGATGGAGAAATTACAATTCAAAAACTAGATATAATTAAATATAATGAGATATATAAAAGATATAATATTGATTAGAAATGTTTTCTAGTTCATCTTTACAAATTCAAGCTCATGGGTTCATTGTGACACCATCCCTAGTACTAATTATTAACAGAGAAATGCAATATATGTTAAAATTCTAGAGAAATAATAATAATAATAATAATAATAATAATAATAATAATAATAAGTCTAATACATCGGTTAATTAATCAAGCACGTTAAACATTTGTTACATACTATTCTCAAATTTGTAAGTTCTAGTTTAGGTATAACTCCTCAAAATAACAAATGTAGTGCCTCTTTACAGGAAATTCTATCCAAAATCCGACTCGGGCAACATTGAGTAAAAGGATTGCCAACGATCCGTTCTTCATTTACTCGAGGCTCGATCCGTTTGAAGATATTGTACTTTTTGGAGCTGCATCATAGAGACCATAATTAAGAAAAGAAGAAGAAAAAAAAAAGATAACACTATTTGAAAAATAGACATTTTATTTGAATAATTCTAAAAAAGTTATACGCATTTATATCAATCATAACTTTAATTTAATTATCATACCTAATCCGATGGCCTCGGACCTTTTCATCAGCCTCATCCTCTTACATGATTCAACAAACATTCTGCAAAAATAAAATAAACAAACCATTAGAGATTCGACTAATATTAAAGTCCAAATTAGGCGAAAAAAGAAAATTTGAAAAAAAAAATCACAAATAGGAAATTCTTGTGGGAAATTATTTCCGATAAGCAATTTTTGAGAGAAACATTTCCCTCAAAATTCTGTTGAAAATTACGAAATTTCTAACATATTCCTATTTTTCCGTCAGAAATTCCCGCCGAAATTCGTCTGGCTTTTTCTTTTTTTTCTAAGTGATTCCAATAAATATTGAGGGGTAAAATAGGTAACTTACTGCCAAGGAACATCTCCAACCAGCATCCAATCCCCATCCTTGTCCTCATAAGTTGGCACATACTCTGTGCCATTTACTGAGTCCATGATCTTCCTCTCATTCACAACATCACCTTAAATAGAAATTTAATCCCTCACAACATAGGTGAAAAAAAATTAAAGACATTTAATCAATAAAAAATATGACTAAATTAAATAAAATAAATGCTTACCTATGGTTAAGCATGCAAACATGTCCTCGAGTGCAGCCAACAATTGTTGATAGCTAGTGTAAATTTCAAGATCAATTTTTCTTAAATATGGAGCCCCATCCACACCCACCTTCACATATTTGCAACTTTTCATCATGTTCTTCCTGTATGATCTCACTGGTGGCCACCCCACAACCTCAGCCCTACATTAATACAAAAAATATTGGCACAAAAAAAAAAAAATAATAACCAATATATTCTAATTACAACAAAATTAACTTTTGTGCTTTACAAAAATTCAATCTTGTTCTCTAAATTTGAAATATGTGACTCAGACTTGACAATCAACACCCTGCATGGTTCATCGTCACATTTAAATATTTATATTAACTTATGAAAAAAATTAAATAAACGTACTTGGCCTGTGGAGGTTGCGTAACACTAGCTTCGTCGTCGGAACTGGTCCCGAGACTTAAACCCGCCGTCTCCGAGAACCCGCGCTTTGAGCCGACCCTAGGCGGCGCCACCCCACCTCCGCCGCCGCCGGGGAGGGCCAAGGTGAGCTCCGTCTGGAGGCTGCTGCCGGAATATTCCGACTCCGGCAAATCATTCACTCTTTCCGGCGACATTATTTTTTTTCTTGTTATGTGGATTTTTTAAGTTGGTATATGAGAGCAGTAAAGAATTCAATGTTTGACTCTGTTTCTTTGGTTTGGATCGTCACACACACACACACATATATATATATATATACGTGTGTGTGTGTGGGGTGGGGGGGGGGGGGGCGGGGTTGAAAACGCGTTGCCACAGTAACGGCGTCGTTCCGGAGGACCAATAATTGCGCGACACTTGTAGCGAGAGCAACGGTTTATGATTCCAGGATGTCGATTTGTTTGAACTTTGAAGGGTGTGTGATTTGAGATCACTGATCGTCTGGGGTCCAGGTGGTCCCGCCTGGTTGGTTCTTGTTTAGTGAGTAAATTTTTGGAAATTCTTAATTTAGTATTAAAAGATTATTAAATCAAATTCACAGAATAAGAAAGCTATTTCCTCATTCACAAATTATATGAAAAAGTAATTGATGAGAATTCCTCTCTTAATACACGTATATATATATATATATATATATATATATATTTTTAATTTAAGAGTAAGTTGAAAAGAAATGTAACCTTTTCAACTAAAATAATCTAATTGTCACGATTTTTTTTTTTACCATGTCTTGTTGGAACAAATCAATTAAGAATACAATTGCCTTATTAGACTAATATAAACCCGTAAATATATTAGTAAATTAAACTCCATCCTATGTTAAGTTAGACAATACAGGTTGATTAGTTCTAATCATAAGCAATCCAACACAGTTGATAAGCTCTACATTCTCAATGAGAATATAAATTATAAAGTAACAACTTTACTAGATTACTATGGCCCTGCGAATATATCAGTAATTTAAACTCTATTCCATGTCAAACCAGACATTATATACTTGAACTATCAACAATTTGATATAATTTATAAATTTTATATCCTTAATGAAGTTCGAATGTAAATATTTGAAATGAAAATAATTGACTTAATCACTTAGGCTTCGTTTGGTAGGGTGGAAAATGAGAGGAAGGAGAGGAGAATAAAGGAAATTGGAAGGAAAATATATATTTTTCTTTGTTTGGTTGCGGAAAGAAAATGAAAGGAAAAAAATTGAGGATAAAAAAATTTGCATGGGGCCCATTAATTTTTTTCTACCCAAAATCGGACGAAAAAGGAGCGAAAAATAACCCAAGAATCTCTATAAAATAAGATTTTCAAAATTGCTCATATGTATAGCTGATTGTTTAAATAATATTGCATCTTCTACTAGTATGAATCCTTGCGTTTTTTAAATAGCAAATATGACGTGTTCATTTGTATAGTACGCTAAAAATATATTTCACATATTTATTTATATTATTGTTATTAAATCATGTACGGCATAATTATATTTATAATTATATAAAATTGTAGTTGTCATTTTACACAATTTAAACGAATATTTCATTATATTAATTTATATATTTTATTTACATTATATTTATTTATTTTAATACATGAATTCATAACATAATTATGTTTTATAATGATATAAGGATATAGTTTGTCATTTAGTACATAAATTATTATATTTCATTCCACTTTTCCATTCAAACAAATAAAAGAAAATAAGTAGATTTTTATTTTCCTTTTATTTATTTTTTTTTTTCAACCAAACATATCCGTAGAAAATTAAAATTTACCTATTTTCTTTCATTTCATTTTCTTGCTATTTTATTTTTTTTCCTCTGTCAAATAGAGTGTAAATCACTGTGTTAGTAGTATACCCTTACACCCTAATACAAGAAAGATGACACACAAAAAAAAAAAAGAGAGAACAAAGAAAAAGAAACAAAAATAAACAAAAGAGAAAGAAAAAGTGATGATGAAAGAAAATTTAAGAGGGTGCAGGGTGAAAAAAATAGAAAAAAAGCGAAGTCCCCAGTGCTCGTGTGTTTAGAAGAGCAAAGAAATGATGGCGAAAACGGGTGGAGCCTACATGTCGGGTCTGAAAAGGTACAAAGTCAACCCATTCGATGACACTCGAATTCGGGTCTGCCATGTGACCCTGTTGCTTTGTCGGGTTTTTTCCGCAACCGACACGTGGTTGTTGGTAATGGGTATTTTACCCCCAGTAACTTTAAAGTTTAAACATAACCGTCGGTCCATGAGTAAAACGTCAATTGTGACCTGAGATTGCGGGGTCATTTTGGCCCGTGTAAAAAAGGGTCAAATTTTTTCATTCAAACATTTTTTTTTTTTCAGTTTGTTGTTTGCCTACTTCAATTTTGTGCTATGGTTTACGAGAAAACCATATTTTTAGTGATGAAAAATTTATGATGGATAAATTTATATTTATTATTCCTCTAAAGATATGAAATTATAGTTGATTTTTTTAAAATTTTTAATATTATCAATTCATATTTTAAGAATTTTTAAAATTACAAATACCCCCTACCCTTAGTCAGCCGGTTTTCGATCATTTTTTCATGAACTTCCGATTTTATCCCTAATTTTTAACTTGGGATAATTACATATACTACCCCTCAAAAGATTGGTCCCCAAAATTTTCAAGACATACCCTGAAGAACTTAAAAATTACCAATACCCCCCTGAACAACTGATTTTCAATCATTTTTTCATGAACTTTCGGACTTATCCCTAATTTTTAACTTTAAAAAAATAAAATAAATAAACTAAAAAATCAATGCTTGTAAAGACCAACAAAACCTGCGGTAATTGAACCATCATGATCTCAACTTTTCGATGGCACCCAAGTCAACACCATCAAACTCCGTTTGACCGACGGTCAAAGAGAGTCAAATTTCATATTTCCGGCGAAACTTGTCGGAATCTGGCAAATTTCATAGCATCATGGTCGGACTGCCACGAGCTTTCCATATCTACTAAAGTCAACTCATTTTGCTATCGTTCAGCCTCCGGTCAACCTCCTTCTTTCCATAGTTGTTGTCTCTGTCGATCTACCCATCGCCGCTAACCAACCGATCGACCAGCACTTACACCAATGGACTCGCCTCACAACACTCGCTCCGATTCCTACATCTATTGTTGATGTTGGAGCCCCATCAAAAAACCCACCCCTTTCTTCTCCCAAAATTGCTTATGACCCCCCACCCACCCACCCCCCCTTCTTTTATATATATGAAATTTTTAAATATTTAAGTATGCATATTTTAATTTAAGCATTCATGTTTAGGGATAATTATATTTACTACCCCTCCAAATATTGAAAGCTATAATTGGTCTCCAAAAATTTTTCAATATTACCAAGACATCTTGAGGAATTTAAAAATTACCAATACTACCCCTACAATTTAGTTATATTACAAAGGTCACGCATGGAAAAAACTGTATGAAAATTAGAACAAGGGTATATTTGGGTTTTCATTAAAAAATTTGTTGACGTCAGCTGTTTTTTGACCGGCAACCGGCTGATTAGGGAGGTATTTGTAATTTTGAAATTTCTCAGGATATGGGTTGGTAATATTAAAAATTTTTGAGGGACCAACTGTAGTTTTGTATCTTTAGAGGGGTAGTAGATGTAATTAATCCTAAGTTTTATTCACAAAACGAACACTTTAGTTATAAATTTATAACGAAATTTCTTTAAGATATCATTAAAACAATAACTGGTGACAAATATCTACCTATTAATGAATTTGTTATGAACTACATTTGTCACAAAATTATATTTTTTTCATGAGTTTATTTAATCTGTGATGGATTGGTGTATTCGTAAGGTGATGTTTTATTGTAATGGGCTTTTGGTTTTATTTTAATGTAGTTTTTGTTTTATTAGTTTGTGATATCTTTAAAAATCCATATATATGTGTGTGTATATATGTGTGTGTGTGTGTGTGTGTGTGTGTGTGTGTGTGTAGCAATAGTATGGTAATTAACAGAATATATTAAAATATTTGAGTATTTCTTTACAAAATTTTAATAGTTCTATATTGTTTTTATAAGCATGTTTTAATTGTTTCCCTTAAAAAATCTGAGCATATTTTAATAGCTTTATATTGTTCCGCATGTCACAATCTACTTTATGTCAAACTCAAAATTATTTTGTGAATATGATAATAGTGGGCAGGATATGTATGAGAATATTTGAAAATAAGTTAAATAGTATTTTATTTAAAATGTAAATAGAATGGATATATATAATTTTATTTTGAAATAGCTTGTAAGAATTGAGAATAAAGCTTTTTGAAGACAACAACAAACGAGACCTGACAGTCTAATCCGAAATCAAACTAACTAGACTATAATAATATATCTATTTTGTCTAAATTTCAATGAAAATTTGTTAGAAATTAAGAGGACAATAGTGTAAAGGAGAAGAGACATAATTATGTATAGTGATTGGTCGAAACTTAATTCACTACTAAGGTATATTTTACTCTAGGCTTTTGAACTTGTAAAAAGTATTTCATTAGTATTACGAATATAAAAAACTGAAATAGTGAGTTGGAACGATACAGAGTGTCTAAAACTGCTCTCAAAATTAAAATGCAATTGGTAGGAGCCCGGTACCAACACAAAGATGTCTGGTCCTTAGCATGCTATCTAATACACTTATTTAGTTTATCAATACACGAATAAGCTCATTCAAAATCAAGCAGAGGTAAGCGAAGTTAATGAGATGCGATTGTTTTGGTGTTGCTCGCAGCATAATTATAGCCACAGCCTTTTGCCTTTCAGTAAGGTAAGAGATCGGCATTGACGGGTGAAGGCAAGTAAATATTCTTTTCAATCTTCACAAGGTAAGAGATCTCAATGGTGTGTTGCATTCACTTGATAAAGTAACAAAAGGTCGATCAAATCTTCCTAATATTAACCGAGATCAAATCCTCATCAAAAGATCTTGAGGGATACCAATATCAAATCTTCCCAATATTAACTGAGCTCAAATCATCATCAAAAAATCATGAGGGCTAACAAAATTTATACCAGAATTATGGCTATTATAGCATAAAATCATACTAATTTGAAATATATACTCGAGCTACACATGTAAATATATGAATTTCTAGGTTTTTCTACTTATCAAAAAAAAAAAAAAAAACGAATTTCTTGGTTTTTCAAGCTTTTCCAACTAATTTTAGCCATTTGCTGCATTAATGAGTAGGGTTCTTGATAGGGAATTTAATTAATTCATAGCACCTCTTTTCCTTGGGTTGGAAATGAAATTTTAAAAATATTGTGCTACATGTATTAATCTAATTTGGCAAAATTTAATTTGGACTAATTCACTTTTTTACTTGAGCCTAACAGCTGTCGTGATAACTGATTTATCATGACTTTCCCAAATAATATAGATTCATCAATTTTGATGATTTTGCCACCAAGATCGATGTGCACCATTTATTTGATTCTTTTTCCTAATTTGATTAGACATGGTTTATCATGAAAGATTTAATTCAATTTGTTGAAAGATCTTGATTTTTTTTGATACAATCATTTCGCAACACCCTATAAATGTCAATCGGAAAACACTTTCCCCCCACCCCCCACACACACCCACACACACACGCTCAATGGGAAAGGAGTGGAGGGTTGAAAGATCTTGATGATTGTACTTAATTAGTATTTGATATGATATGTCGATGAGTGTGACTAATTCATAAAACAAATGATTTTGAATTCAAATGCTGCGGAAAAATTATGCCTGTGTTAATTTGTCTATTAAATTTGATTACACTGATCGATCTTGAAAACTTAAAAAAAAAAAAAAGAAAAAAAAATTCAAATCGCAAATGAAGAACATGCACATGGTTACGCAAGAATAATTCTTCTATATTATTTACACTACATGAAAGTTTGTGTCAACATATTAAGCTACAATTTAATTAGTTGTAAGTAATTATACACTTTTATTGACAAAAACAAAAATTGTTTTTTTACAAAAATAACTTTCTTTTTTCAAGGTTAATAATGACAAAAATTGTGTTTCATTAAGTTGTCTTTATTAATAATTAGTGAAATCATTATTGTGACAATTTATTGTATGGAAAATCTTTCCATATCAAAGTGACAAGTTTTTTTTTTTTTTTTTTTGTGTAACTTATAATGGGAGTCAACAATTAGAAATAGTAACAATTTAAAACATTAATAATTGTCACCGTTGAACGATCATCAAGAAACAAAAAGTATCAGGGAAATTCTTGCCTGCACAGGATAAGATATCGTCAATGGCAACAAAAACGATATTATCACTTAATACATATTTTTAGTGATAATTTGTGCGTGTACATATTCTCCCTTAATTATTTGTCACCCATAGTACATTTATTTATAGTGTCACATGTATTAACCGATTGATTTTAATTACATTTATTGGTGATTCATATGATCATATCCGTAATATTCTATACTTCTATTGACATCATACTATAAGTTTATAACCATCATTCTTTTTAAATTTTTTCCAAAAAAAAAGAAAAGAAAAAAAGAAGGGATCGTATACCCTTATCTTGGTATAACAACTTGCATTTATTTTAGTCATGTAATCAAATAATTATGCTGATTACATGTATATGGCACGTAGTTTTAGATAGGCTAAAATTAAATAATATATCACGTAGTACTAAAGTATGCAATATATATATATATATATATATATGTGTGTGTGTGTGTGTGTGTGTGTGTACATAGTCAAGATTCTGCACCTAACTAAGTGTTGTTCAGACACACAAATCCTATGATTCCGTGAAAATAAACAGCTTTGCCTCCAGACATTCATGTACCAAACCAGAATTTAGAAACATGACAAGGGGACAACATTTTTTGTTAAAAATTATTTTATTAATCACTTGCTAATACTTTATAATTTTATAGGGTTAGAAATGATATCGGGTTTAGTTCAATGTTGATTGTAACTAAGTTAACGAACTTTAAGAATGGAGTTCAACGAACTTAAGGTTGATGAAAAATAAAACCGAGTTCAATGAACTCAAAAGTGAATCTTGCCCTAATATTGCTAATTACATCGTCCTTTTAGTTCATAGTCATTACAAAAAAGCATCATTTTTAGTAACAGTGAAACGAATCATCACACATTAAGGCTTTGTTTGGTTCTAAGATTTTAGAAGGAAAGGAAAATGTTAAAGAAAGGAAAAGAAACTACAAAAATTTTAAAATTCTCTATTTTGTTTGGTTGTTAAAGAAAATAATAAGGAAAATGATTTTTTTAGAGAATTGTCTTTCATTTTGTTTGGTTATTATTGTAAATTAAAAGAAAATGTAAAAACACATCCCAAAAAAATCCAAATAATCAATTAATTGCACAAAAAAAAAAGATTTGCATGAAATATATTCAAATAATAAATTAGTTTGAGTAACAAATGAGATAAGAGCTTGAAAAATGAGAGAGTGCTAGAGAGAGTAACATAACTTTTTCTTCATTTTCTTTATCTAATTGGAAGGAAAATACTTTTTCTTCCTATTTTCTTTTTTCTTTCCTCCTAAAATCCTAGAACCAAACACAATGCAAATGAAATCTATCACAGAATTCAGTTCTGTGATGGATTTTATCAACTACAAATCCGTTAGCACGTGCCTCGTCACTAATAAATTATATTTTAAATTGCTAGACTTTCATCACAAATTTGTTTCATATACCTTTATTTTTGCCAGAAATCTATCCGTTATAAAATCTTTGCTACTAAGGAGTTTTAATTTTTTTTTTCTTTCAGTGACTATTAATAAGTCATTTGTTTTGAAAGATTATATATGGAGGCTAAACGATGAATTGGGACAATTCAACAAACATATTTAGGTTCACAGAATCTGTGGTTTCAAATAGCAGAGTCAAAATACGAGATAATAGGACCAAATTTATATATAGATATATATATACACACACACATATATACATATATTTACATGGAAACTTACGTACACTTTGAAAAATGCTAAGTAAAGGAACTAATTAAAGGAGTTAGAAATAATTATAATTAATAATAATAAGAACAGGTAACTTCAATCCCAGAATTTGTACGTATGTGTATATATGATTCATGCACCAAATTAAGAACCAGCTCTAATCCAGCTAGATAGAATAACGTAGATTGTTAAATTTGATTGAGAAAATCCCCCCGCTTATACGTTCGTATCTCATTAATTCATTTAATGTTCTTCAGTGTTTTTAATTTGTAATTAATTAAATCATTGACCACAAAGACGTGTACTTATTTGTCACTTTAGTAAAAAAAAAAAAAAAAAAAAGAGAAACCCCAAAATATTTGTTATTCTCACATGTCAATATTGTATTTATTATTGTTTTTTCCAATATACTCTTACACTTTCAGAAATTGGGTAGTTGGGGTACTATTTTAAGTAATTAACTAAAATGATATTTTAGTCTTTTATAAATATTAATATTCTTTTTTAATCCTTGTGAGAGAACCTTAAACGACAATAAAAGGGAATGGAGGGAGTGCTATGCAAATTAAGAACACTCTATATGCACTACAAAATTAAAATTTATATATATATATAAATTAGGGATAATTACATCTACTACTCCTCGAAAGATTGAAAACTACAATTGGTCCCCCAAAAATTTTCAATATTACAACCACATTCCCTAAGGAATTTGAAAATTACCAAAACCCCCCTCGTTAGCCGGGGGCTTAATTTGATATCTCACTTTCTTAAAGTAGATGAAATTTGTGCTAGCAAGTACACGGTAAGTAAAATAAGATTCAAAGCTATAAGTTTCTAAACACTGCCGCCATGCTCAATTTCAGCACGTGCAAGGTTTGTTGGAATTGAGCTTGTTGGTGCAACGTTTGTGGGCGTTGAACTTGTTGCTTCTTGCTCAAATTGTCTATTTCGACCTTACACGTCTTCATTCTCTCTTCTTCGATCAAGTAAGGAATGCACCAATGTGAGAACCCATGTATTGGGCACCAGTAAAACAATTTGTTGGCATTTCTCGGCGTCTCCGCAATCTTGATAGTTGTTTTTCTGCCACAATTTGATTGCTTGCAATTTTCTTTCCTATACTTTAAACCAAAAATACTAGAGGAACCACTAGAAGAAGCCATTTCACTTATGTAGTAAAGGTGTGGTGAAAAAATGCAATCTAGCAACACACACACACACACATATATATATAGAGAGAGAGAAGTGAGCAACGGTCAAAATGAAGAAAGAGCAACGGCTATTTTCAAATGCCAATGGCTAGTCTTTCTAAGCCCCGAAAATTTGAATCAAAAATTACAATTACCCCCCTCATTAAAATCAATATTACAAAAAACACCCTATATATATAATTTAATTACGAAGGGCATCCAAAGGAAAGAAATTTGTACGGATACTCATGTAAGGGTAAATTTAGATTTTCATTTATATTTTGGTTGACGTCATCCAAAAATGATCGGGAACCAACTGACAAGGGGGGTTTTGGTAATTTTCAAATTCTTTAGGGAATGTGGTTGTAATATTGAAAATTTTTGGGGGATCAATTGTAGTTTTCAATCTTTCGAGGGATAGTAGATGTAATTATCCTTATAAATTAAACCTTTACTCTAGAGGTGCAAACGAGTTGAACTTGAATTTAGCTGGACGAAATTTGTTGGCTCAATTTTGACCTTGAGCTTGAGTTAAAAGATGTGAGTTCAATGAAGTCGAGCTTGACGGGGCTATATTTGATGGCTTGAGCTTGAGTTAGCGAGCACAACCTAATTAACCAAATTATTTAATATTAAAAACAATGAAAGAAACATTTATGCACACTATAATAAGAAAAAAAATATTTAAAAAACAAAAACAAAAAACTCGTAATAACTCGAGTTTGCAAACTATTTAAACTAGTATAGTTGGCACACTATATGCGTGTGCAAAATAAAAAAAAACTATATAATTTAATTATGCATTTAAATTTTAAATAAATTGAATTATGAATATTTATTAAAAAATTTATATGAACGGGAACTTTTTAATATTCATAATAATTATTTCATAATATGACATGTGAGTGGAGGGAGAGGAGATTGGAAAGTAAAAGGAAAAAGAACGTGTAGCAGGAGAGGGAGAGGGAGAGGGAGAAAAATAGGGAAAAAAAAATGACAATCTGAAATTTTGAAAGACCAAGAAGGTTATTAAAAAGGTCATTATATATATATATATATAATATTATCGATAAAGCTCGAGTTCAACGAGCTTAATTAATTAACTCAAACTCAAATATTGATTCCAATTCAAATCAAGCCGACTCTACTCAATTTGCACTGTATTTTACAATGTTGCATCTTCAACGTTATTCATTGTTTGTGCATATTATGACTATCGTTGATAGTAAAATTGAAACCAATATATGTATTATCTATATGTATATATATCACTACTTTCAACTCTGGAAGTCTAACAAATCAACCACAATTAATAAATTCCACAAAATAAACACAAATTAACCATTGTTCAGGAAAACATGTATAGGAAAGAACTCTTCTAAATCTGAAGTCTGTAATAATAATTAAATGAGTTAAATCTCATGACCTAGCATGCATCATTAAATCCAAGTCAAGAGATACAAAGAATACTACAGATGACACTTGTTCATGGTGAAGTGACGGATATACCCTTCCTAGTTCTTCACTTTAACAAAAATAGAGAAAGAAAAATAAAATGCAATTTTCAGATAATTAATTTGAGTCCTGTTTGGCAAGTTCCTTGAGGAGGTCCTTAGCATGAAGCCCAATACTATTTGCATCTGATCTCTTCATAATTCTCAGCCTCTTGCATGATTCAATAAACATCCTGCAAATATATAATAACTCACCTATATTAGGATTTCAATCTTGTAAATAAAAATAAAATAAGATAATACATAAAATAACTTTTTTTTTTTCTTTTTCTTTCAAAGCTCTCCACGTACCCTTTTTGGAGGCAGTTTAATTTATAATAATTTGAAAAAAAAGATTAATTAATTCTTTTTTATCAATTAATTTGAGTAATTAAATTTCTTTTTTATTTAAACTGTAGCTAATGTAATAAATCATGAGTTATGCGTTTTGACTAGTTTAAAATTTGTCCTCCTAAAATCAGAAAAATACAAAAATATCCGTTATATTTTATAAAAATTTAATCTCGCTCTTTCAAATAAAAATTTCTGACTTCGTTGCGATTAATTAGGGGTTAATTAATATGTCAAGCTAACACAATGTGAGGGAAAAAAAAAAAGAAAAAGAGAAAATAATTACTATTGTTTTGTTGACCGGGTAGAAGGTGTTGGGACAAGACATTATTACGCTTACAGGCATTTATTTGAGTGAGAAAAAGAGAAAAATCCTTTTTCGTGGAATTTCATAATTGTGTTTGGTGGGAATCAGCCTGTCTGGGGAAATTGTGGTCATTTGAATACTTTCTACGTACGTCATAATGTGTGCCTTGACCTCCAATTTATTGTCCCTGTCTCTCTCTCTCTCTCTCTCTCTCTCTCTCTCTCTCTAACATTATTATTAGCATTTCGCGTACGTCGGCCGTTTGTAAATTCACCACAAAATCCCTACTTTTCTACAAAAACTATGATGAACATTATTATTATTTTCACTTTCGTAGATTTCGGGACAGTTATGTCGTTCTCATAACCAAGCATGCCTAAAGACAATTTTTTTTCATAAAACAAAACAATGTTATTAAATTTACAATCAAGCATTTTCGATTTTAAGACCGTAACAAAGCAACCCTTTTATTACAAAAAAAAAAATTATAGTGAATAAATTTCATCATATCCATAAGATATTTACGATGAATTCATAACAACTTTTTTAAAAAAAAAATGAAACTAATTAAGTCAATATTCTATAACATTTTTACTTATTAATGGATTGTTTTGTTAATAAAGGATATATTCTTGGTATATATGGTAAACTTTTAAGTCCGTATTTCTCTCCTCCATTTGTTTATTCTGAAACATCTTAAAGTAAGGTATGTTTTTAAAATAAAATTCATTTTAGTTAAATTAATAATACAGATGTTTACTAGATAAAGTAATAATATGACACCAAAGTAGTAATATCTACTAATAATTCTAAGTATAATAATGCAAATTCACACAAAAAAAAGTGTACTAAATCTAGCATCTAGAAGCTGAATTTTGAAATCCATATTGATACATACAAAAAACAATAATGAAGAGAGAGAGAGAGAGAGAGAGAGAGAGAGAGAGAGAGAGAGAGAGAGAAAGACTTACTCCCAGGGGACATCTCCAACGAGCATCCAGTCGCCATCTTTGTCCTCATAGATGGGAACGTACTCACAATTATCTGCATCTTTCAACGCCTTCCCTGTTTCATTTTCAAACCAAATTTATTATTCTTCACATATATTATTAAAAATTTATCTATTATACATAGAACATTTTTATTTTCTTCTCCTAGTGATCAATTCATACATTTTTATCTAATTATTTCTTAAGTTAGGTCTATTAATGAGCATGAAAAATCTGAATACATAGTTCCCTTTAACTTGGATTTCACTTTGACATTATAAGACTGAATCTTAAACTCGGTTCATGGTGAAATATAACGTTTTGTTAGTAATGTTATTTTATTATATTCGTAAAGTTATGATGATATTTTCTTTTTGAAAAAAAATTATTTAATTAGTCTAACTAGCAGATCTAATCCTTTAGATGTCTGATTAATTGCTCATTGTATCTGTTAGATCCAGTTGAACTTAATTCTAGTTTAAGGATCGAAAGATCGTAACTGGAGACTACCTTAAAAGCCTATAGGGATTTTATTTTGCCAAATCTTATAAACTTTTACTTTGATAAATGACGATATATACTTAAATGTCAACACCATATCACTATAGATATTGCTAATTAATTGCATCAAATAATCGTTTCCCCAAAGCTAAGCACTTAACCTAACTAAACTTCCTCATACCTAAATGTTGTTTTGTTGTACTTCAAATAGGGAACTATATATTAACTTATAAATTTCTCACATAAATAGGACAATTAAGTATAATTAATTAAGTTTTCCCAACAATGCATACGAAATTACTATAATAAATCGCATCAAACATTTCAATTATCCTTTAAACTACAAAATTTCCAAAAAGTAAACCCTAATTCATAAATATTTTTCTCTTAATTCATTCAAAACAAACAAAACCAATTTCTTTGGCAATTTCATATGGACATGTCAATTTTTTGCATGCCATGCAAGTACTCTAACACAACAGAACATACACACACACACAACACAAAAAGAAATAACACAATAAACCAACTAGGTAGCCAAAAATTGAAAAAAAATAAAAAATAAAAAACTCACCAATTCCATAACAGCCAAAGAGTTCCTCAAGAGCCATGACAAGATCAGAATACCACTTATGGTTATTCAAATCAATCTTCCTCAAAAAAGGGGCACCATCCATGCTAACTTTCACGTACATTTTCTTCTCACTAAAGCTATTCCTCCGCCGGAAAGCGCACACCGGCGGCCACCCTACCACCTGATTCTTGGCCCCCACCGCCACCTCCGCCGCCCCGGAAATATCCGAAAACACCCTTTTCTTCTCATTCTTCACCTCCACTTCACCGCCACGACCACCACCGGGCAGTCCTAGCCTCAGCTCGGTTTCGAGTGCTACACCATTTTTCTCCATTTTTCAGATGAAAATTACTAAAGGTACTCTTTATTTTTTCTAAAAAACTTTATTTGATTCTATTTTTTGTGAAATATTTTGTAGATTTGATCAAGGTTTTATACATGCAATGAATAGAAGACAATGCCAGGTCAAGCAATGGTATTGGTCGGTCACATGAGAAACAATGGTGGGGAGTTGTATGTTGCCTTAAACACTAGACTGGGCCGGCAAGACTAAAGTTGGATATGGCAAGATCGGACGGTTCTTGATTGTGGAGTGCTTGGGGGGGCTTGTTCTGGGCCGTTGGATGTGCTCCATGGGGGCATTGCATGTGGTCTGCTTGATTGAGGTGAGTTGAAAGTTAAATATAAATAATTTTTTTTTTTTTTGTGTTTATATTCAAGTGGGCACTAATTAGTAATTAATTACGAAGAAGGTTTTTATTAATTATGTTTAATTATTCTATTTTTAGCCATGCATCCATAGTGTGATTAGGACAATATTATGAGCAAACTAGGAAAGCTTTGAGTTGTTGGTTTCGTTTAATTCTTGTTTGGGTAGGTGGATCTTTTCTTGAGAAAGGGATCGTTTCATATAATTAGCAATTACATCTAATTAGATATTACTATTTCTTTTTATGTTTGATTAATGAAATTAGTAATATTTTCCAAGAAAAGAGTAGGAATTGAGTAGTGGAAGGTTTTTGCCCGAGCTAGAATCCAAAAAATAATATAATAACACTTGTCATTTAATTGGTCACTCTTTCCAAAATATATATTAATTACATAGCAAGTATAATTCACTCGCCAACGTAATCGGTATTAATGCAGTATCC
Organism: Petrea volubilis; assembly: GCA_026212405.1. Taxonomy (NCBI): domain Eukaryota; kingdom Viridiplantae; phylum Streptophyta; class Magnoliopsida; order Lamiales; family Verbenaceae; genus Petrea; species Petrea volubilis. The sequence goes on along the minus strand of CM047871.1, from coordinate 3,348,058 downwards.
AGCTTGACAATTTTGGTCCTAGTTTCGTCGGAATCTCAATTTTCCGGAGGGACATTGCTCAGGTGTCTTACGGGACAATAGAGATTTCGGCGAAAATAGGGCTGCAATTGTCAGTTTTGAAAGTCTATAGGACCAAAACCTGAAAAAATTAAAATTCAAAACGTGTCAATTTATAAGATGAAAATTACATTTTTTTTACATTTATGACGGAAGCTTTCAATTACAAATTTTTAGTTAAGTGAAATTTCTTGAAATATTGAATTCAAGTAAAAAAAAAAAAAAGAAAAGAAAAAAATTAGTGAGGAAACTAGTTGGAGGGTACGTGCACGGTGCAGTCAACTGAAAATGGGTGCGTAAGTTAACTCGGTTGTCTCACTTATAAGGAACAACACGGTGAGCAAGTATTATATATATATATATATATATATCTTCCAATGGGCAACGTATTCTTTATATATCAGTTTACGCGTTCAAAGTTCGAACTTATTATACAGTTGTGCAGCAAACAACTCAACCGGTGATCTGCGCGCGGTCATTCATGTCCTCTTTTTCTTGTACATTTAACCTTAACTCTACTAGCTTGCTTAATTGTTAATACATTCATGATTTTACATATAAATTAAAACTCCCATACGATCATGGATACTGTATAAGATACAGTGGTGTAAATAAGATATTGTACGGGATGCGATATTAATTTTAACACGCGACAATGCTTCTATGTTATGAAGCTTGATATATAGGTATTTGGAATTAAAACATTTTGCTTCCCGAATTAAGGTTATTTCTTATACAATTTAATCAAATAACTAATTTTCGTTACATTTATATATATACACACACACACACAAATTGTGTGGAGTTTACAATTTTCCTCTTAAAGCCACTTTTTTGCTGAAAATGTTGCCGGAGTTTGAACTATCGCTACTTAAGAGACACCTTCTCTCTGCCCCTTAACTTGCCCAGCTCGTCAACCTAAGGCGAAAAGTCTGAAACATTTTCAAATTTTCATAGCTCCTTATCGGTCAGTTTTATTTTTAAAATCGTCACATCGTCATCGCCAATCACTTCCCAACAACATTTTTGGCGAAAAGGATTGTTGTGGGACAAATCTTGTATGTAGTTTCTCTAGCAAAGTACAATGGCGTAAATCTAGATTGACTAATTGTTCTTGAATAGCACCCACACTAGAAAAGATTTTTGATTGTGAATGTGTCGAAGCCTTGTATTGTAAAAGAAAAAGAAAAAAAAAGTGGGATGTTGTATTTCAGGCAATGTTTTAATCCTGAGACATGTGTGTGTGTGTGTGTGTTTGGATGGATGTAATAGATAACGAATATATACCGATATATAAAAAAAGGGCGAATTACAGTGACCACCCCTGTGGTTTTGCGATATTACGAAAAACCCCCTACTTTTGAAAAAATTACTGAAACCCCCCTGAAGTTATGCATCCTTTTGCTGGGATGGTACGGACTGAGTGAAATGACACTATTACCCTTGTTTTTTTCAAAAAAAAAAGCAGGGGTTTTAAAGGCCCAACTACAGCAGCAAAGGTAAGCATCCATCTTCAAAAATCAGGTTTTTACAAAAAAAAATTTCATGGTTTTGACCCCCATTTTTTTTTCCCCCCAACTGTTTGTGCTGCGATTTTCAGTGTGTGTGCGTGTGTGTGCTGCTGCAATTTTCAGTGTGTGTGCGTGTGTGTGCTGCTGCAATTTTCAGTGTGTGTGCGTGTGTGTGCTGCTGCGATTTTCAGTGTGTGTGCTGCTGCGATTTTCAGTGTGTGTGCGTGTGTGTGCGTGTGTGTGTTTTGATTTTCAGTGTGTGCGTGTGTGTGCTGCGATTAGTAAATTTCAAAAAAACCCCTGTGGTATTAGTAAATTACAAACCCCCCCCCCCAAGGGCATGCATGTCAATTTAAAATTGCCAATATACATTCCCGCCACAAAAGGGTATTTTCGGTAGTTCACTGTACTCCACCTACTCATCGCAATTTTTTTAAAACCTCAGGGGGTTTTTAGTAATTTTTAAAAAAGTAGGGTGTTTTTCGTAAAATCGCCTAACCACAGGGGTGCTCAGTGTAATTTTTCCATAAAAAAAAACAAGCTGATATTGGTGATCAGATTGGAATTTCACTGATGGAATATGAATTATACACTATACAAAAGAATAGGGTAGATGTTGCAAAAGGTTCCTTATCTTTCAATATAGAATTACTTTATCCCTTCAATGGTCAATTTATTGTTCTTAAGCTAACATTTTGTTTCATATTGGTCCTTCAGCTTACTTTTCAATAGAATTTTGGCTTTAAATTGTTACATAATGCATATACCTTACTTTTCAATGGACAATTTGTTGTTCTTTAAGCTAACATTTTTAGTACTTTGTAGTGTCATTATATATAATTAGTGACACTGACATAGTGATAATCTAGTGACGAGAAAGTTGTTATTATAAATTTTTGACATGATTTTCTTTGGCACTAATTATCAATGGTTTCACTAACTGTGCTTAAGTAATCGAACCATCCATTGTATTGTGAAAATCAATTTTGTGACAAATTTTTATTACTAAATGTATATAATTATTGATAACTTTTTTATTATCAATTGTTATATTATCACAAGTTCTTCTTCTTTTTTTTTTTTTTTTTGTAGTGAATTGATTTCAGTTCACATCTAAAGTAGATTTCATAAATAAAGCTAGCACAAAAAACCGGAGCCCATTATTACGGGATGAGATATATATATATATATATATATATGGCGTCAAGCATAAAGTACATGTGGATCTTAAATTCTCCCAAAATGATTAATCGCATTCGAAGGCACAATGAAAGCAAAAGACGAGAATTAATTCAAAGGTCACTCTAAAAGATAAATAAAACTCATGATGATTCCTCAGAAAAATTAGATTTTTGGTCCCATAGAATAAGGCCATATAGTCCTCACAGGACCAACATTGTCAAATTTTAATGTCTAACCGGGACTAAATGTGTTTTTCCAAAGAAAATGGGACTAATTAAATGTGCTAAACCCGTTATCTCATGGGATCCAAACTGTAATTTTCCCCTTAGTTTCTCAAACATTGTGGCTAACTTTCCTTCATAGTCGTTGGTAGTCACTCGTCAATGTGTCGAACAAAAAAAATTTAGTGGCAAACTATAGCAAAATTGACAATACAAAAATTGTCTGTAATATATATATATATATATATATATATATATATACTATTATAAAAAAGAAAGTCATTTTTGTCTCACAAATGGCGGTTCTTTATGCAATTTTACAAAATTTGCCCTTCAATTTTATGTGAAATAAATAGAGACATGTAAAATTATGGCTAAAATTGAAAATTCACATGAAATCAATTCAATTTGGATATCGAATTTTGATGTTTCAATTTTATCCTTGTAATTAGTAAACACATACAATAAATAAGTAAATAAAAAAGTCAATATTGTAATATTATATTCAATTTAAAAAACCCATCTTCTCAACAACAAACCACTTTCTCTAACTACAATTATTTGGTATTTTTTTTCTTTTTGTGTTTATTCTTTATCATATAATTTTATTTCATATAACTATTTTATTTTTAAATTATTATAATTTAATAAATTATTTCAAATAATTCTTAAAAAGGTATTCTTATTAAAGAAATTTAATAATATATTTATATTTTCATCCTAAAAAAAATTAACTACCAAATTGAAATATATATATTTTTTATATTTTGCACACACGTAGAGTGTGCGGTGTTGCTAGTATTATAAAAAGAAAGCTATTTTTATCTCACAAATGCCCGTTTATTTTTGTAATTTTACAAAAGTTGCCCTTCACTTCTATGTTAAATAAATAGAGCTATGTAAAATTGAGGCTAATATCTATACTATTATAAAAAGAAAGTCATTTTTATCTCACAAATGACAATTTTTTTTTAATAATTTTACAAAAGTTGCCCTTCAATTCTATGTTAAAATAAATAGAGCTATGTAAAATTGAGGCTAATATTAGAAATTCCTATGAAATCAATTCAATTCAGATACCAAATTTTGATGTGCTAATTTTACCCTTTTAATTAGTAAAGACATGTAACAAAGAAGCAAATAAAGATGACAATATTGTAACATGACAATCCAATTTGAAAACCCATTTTATCAACCCACAAACCACTTTTTGGATTATTTTGGATTTTGGAAGTTGAAACCCATTTTTAATAAAACGTTCTTTTAAATCAATAATTAATATTTTAATTTCTCTCTCTCCCTCTCTCTCTCTCTCTCACACACACACACACACAAAATAATTTCTTTAATTATAATTATCCGATGTTTTTTTTTCTTCTTTTTGTGTTTATTTCTTTATCACATAATTTTATTTTTACCTTATTATGATTTAATTAAACATAGAAATGGACCATCTGATAAATTCTATAAAGTTTTACATAATGTTTCACACTTGAGGTATTGAAATACTAAATACTTCAAATATAAAAGAATTCATAACAAAACATGAAAAAATTGGACCGTACTATATACCTTAGGGTTTTTACATATAGAACTCATGCAGTGTCAAACTCTTCTTTGCTTTTAAAGATAAGAAGTTTTAAGAATAAATAAATACATAAAGCAACATTATCAATAGTAACTTGATAATCAGAAGAATTATATCTAAGAAATACTTTCTCTTAGTTGGCCATCTAACAAAATATCCATTCCTTAATCTTAAGTGGCTAAACATGCCACTTTCACCGCCAATATTAAAAAAAAAAAATTGCCACTAAATTTAGCTTGGGGCCGGGGGGGGGGGGGGGGGGTGTGGGGTGTGGGGGAGCCTATCAAACAACGGAATAGAATATAGGAGGTGAAGTTGCATGAAAATCATCACTCATTTTTCAATTTTGCTCCACATGCACTACAAGAAAAACATTGTTTGCCAAAGCAAAGTTTCGCCAGAAAATTGTCGTTAAGCCATCGGAATAGTGATTTCTAACAGAAAAGCAATAAAATAGCAACCAAACCATTTTGTTGGAAAAATCACCGTCGAAAATATTTTTCGACGACTTACTTGTTGGAAAGTCATCTATAAGCTCTTTGCAATATTGATAGATTTTGAAAATTTTTCGACTAAATATTGACCAAAATTCGTCCAAAATATAATTTTTAATAATTAAAATTACAAAATTTTCCATCACTTTTCTGATGAATGTTGCGTCAAAACTATTTTATAAAAATTACTTATGCTCAACATGTATTTGATGAATGATGCGTTGAAACTATTTTATAAAAATAACTTATATTAAAAAAATTTCGATAGAATGTCAACATTATGGCAACCACGCGCACCTCTAGAGTTGCATCACATGCGCACGAGCGAACGCATTTTTGTGAAAGTAGGGGTTCGAACCTATACTCCCAACATTGTCAAGGAGGAGTGTTACCTCTAGACTACTAATTAAAATGCTTTATTTGTCAATTCTTTTCATTTTTACTTATGATATGATTCTAAAAACTATCTAATTTCTTAATTGAAGTTTACTAATTTATTTATCCTTAGTTTTATTGAATTTACAATTCAACTATCAAATTATCTACTTTAATTTAGTATAATTGACTAATTAAATCAATTCTACCAAAAACTTATTAGAAAAAACTAAATTAACTTCAATTTTTATAGTGTCAATTAGTACAATAAAAAAAATTATAGTAAAACATGACAATAAATTAGTTAAAAAATAAAGAGTATCGTTGCATAATAATAATAATAATAATAATAACACCAACAAAAACAATAATAAATTTTGTATATTTTCCCCGGTTCAATTGTTTTAATTGGACATTTTTTCCAAATTTAATTGAATTAATAGGATATTTTTTTTCAAAATTTAATTGAGTCAATTACACGTTTTCTTCAATTATTTGTGTGTGTATATATATATAGATAAACACAACTGTTATATATGTTCCTCAATTAATGTTAATATTTGTAAAAATAATTAATTACTATCTATTAATCTCTATGTATGTTTATATGTAATGATACCAAATGTTATTTTTAGGAATTTTTATATTTTCTTATCTATTTTTTATTGTATGTAAAGAATAATTTTGATTTACCTACGGAATTTTCTATTGAAAAATAAAATAATAATAATCAAATAAAAAAAAAATCAAAGTTCCAACTGGATTTTCGTCGATAATGTGTTGCAAACAAGATAAAGAGGTTTTGACAAATATAATCATATGTATTCTGTCGAAAAAGAACAAAATTGAAAAAGAAAAAATCATAATAATATTTTCAAACGGTAATATGGTCGAAAATCTGTCACAAAGTTTAAGAAAAAAATATAAAATATCAACATGTTTTCGATTAAAAGTAATAGTTGGTAATCAATCGGTAAACAAAAGAAATATGAAAAGTAATTGTTTGATGATTTTTCTGTCAAAAAGGAGATGGACAATGCCGGAAAAAAATAAAGAGAAGAAAAATATTTTTTGACGGTTATGTTTCGTCGGCAGATTGTCAAAAATTAGCGCGCTCTTGTTCCCGCCTTGGCCCATGTGCTTGTTGACAGATTTCCGACAAAATATATGTCGGAAACCTTTTCATTGAGTTCATCGCTTATGCAATACTAAACTGTCAGTAAATGGTCTGTAAAATTGAATATTTTTCGGAAAAATATTCCGTCAGTAATTCTGTCAACAAATAGCATTTTTCTTGTAGTGATGTAAAATCTAAAAGATCTAGTTACATTTGACAAATAGAAGATGATTTTCTCTCTTTTATTTCATCCCACTAAAACGCGGTGGTTAGATCATAAAAGAAGATAATTTACATTTTAACCTTTATTTTACATCTTTTAATTAAAACTATAAAGAGGTTGTTTTGGTCATAACAATTAAAGTGAACAAAACTCAAACTAAAGGCCCCCACGCTTTATATATACTATCGTATCGGACACACTCAATGCTTGTGTAAAATAAAAGTGAGATATAATTTAGTCAAATAGTTAAGTTTTAATAAGATAAAATTATTTCTCTGCTAAATTCTTTGTGTATATACACATCTTTCTTAACTATTATTATTTATAATATAATATATTAATTTAATTTACAAAATTTTTAAAAATATATTTTTAAATAAAATTATTTCTTGATTAAAAATAAATAAAAATATAAAATATAATATTTAAAAAAAAACGGATGTGTGAGAGAAAATGGGAGAGAGGTGACAATAGAAATAGAAAAAAAAAAGAATACGTTGTTGGAGAGAAAAGAAATGATAAAGAAGAGATGAATAGTTGAAGAGCATTTTAGAAATATCATAATTACACACGTCAAAGAAAAAGTCAAAACTCCTCACACTTAATATATATATATATATATATAGTATAAACACACATATCCCTCGTCTCTTGCCAAATCTTATAAGACGGCCACTATATTCCCAAATCTATATAGTAAATACTATAATTGTTTTTTTTTTCTTTTTAACTTCCGACATGTTTTTTTTTTTAAAAAAAAAAAAGGGGGAGGGGGGGGGGGGTCAAAACCATGCAATCATGCATAATCTTGAAGTTTAATTAGGACTTAGAAAACAGAATAAACTAGTAATCGCACAAAGAATCTAAAATATGACAGTTGAGAATAATTAAAACTGTGTAACGACAATATATCCTCAAAATCCTCTACTCATGATTCTATAATATTCATGAAATCGTCAACTATAAATTCACATTTTCATAATTGATCTGCAATTAATTGGCACATGGCATACAATTAATTAATCAATATAGTTAACACTTGTTGATGTATATAATGATTTTTATTATTATTAATTTAATTTTTGATTAATGTGGGGCAAATAAGAGATTGATCAGTTGGTATTATGGCCAACTACGGATTATTTGCCACTGGGCTCAAAGCCGAGTGGTAGGGATTCAAAAGTGGTATCAAGGAGGTCCTGAGTTCGAACCCTCTTGTCCTCTACCCCTTCCCCTTTGAGTAAGTGTGTACGTGTGTGAGGGGATATTTTCCGGTTGACATCTATAGGGTGTCCCGAGTGATTGTCTCAAAAAAAAAAAAAAAAACTATGGATTATTCAATGTTGATTGCATGTGGAGTGTATCTGCAACATATAATGAGTTTGCTATGACATTTATGATACAGAATCCCCTAATGTGGTTTAATTATGGGTAGATTATTTTATAAATTAATTATGATTGGTTATTTAATTACTATCTAATAGGTATATGACTATTGTCTTAAGAGCATATTAAATTCTTTTCTTTTTTTGGTCTTTAGTTTTAATAAATATAAATCGATGATTAATGTATCTCTACCTATAGCAAACATATATACAAATAGAAATCAAATCCATTAAACTATTAAGAGTTACAGAGACATACAGACATATATCAAATGAAATCCATCAAAAGGTCTATATAATTATGTCATGCCATGAGGAAGATTTGTTATCAAGAACCTCATTAATTAGGATTCTTGTTGATTCAAATCTTCATGAAAATTTGAATTTGCAACGCATACTAGTAATCAAGTGTGACATGATGTTTTCTTTTAGGCTTTTTATTATAATAATTAAGTAGCCTTTTTTTAATGTTTTCCTACATTCACTCGATAACATCCCCTTTCATGTAGGTTTCCAAGTTGATATTAATATCGTATATCAAAATTTTAAATTATTAGTTGAGGAGAGAGGAAGATTTTTGATAATTAGAACAATAAAAATTATACAATTGTTATTCCAACAAATCCCTACCTCCTCTCGTACGTGGTCGTCTATTATTACTATTACTATTACTATTATTAATACTAGTACTACTACTACTACTACTACTACTACTACTATTATTATTATTATTATTATTTTTATTTTTATTTTTATTATTATTCATCTCAAGCTTCTCCATTTGTAGTAGAAGCGCTTTTATAATTTAAAACTAAACACAAACTAATTAATCATTTCAGTTACTATAGAAAAAAAATTGGTTATGAAACTAGCTAGGACTTGAACAAATAAATTTTAAATATTAAAAAGAAATACTTTTGTTTGATGAAACAAGAATCTCGTTAGATAAACTATTTTATTTTATATTCTATTTAAAACATTAGATCTATTTTTGGAAAATACATAGCAATTACTAATTAAATAGGTCCATTTTTCTCTTAGTCGTGTTTTAATTTAAAGCTCAAGTTGTTGTCTGTGTGTATATATGCACATAGGGCACCCGTGATTGGAGTTGTCTCCGGCACATTATAGTAAATATCGGATAATAGTGTGTTTGGTTGATGACAATTAGACAACAATACCCACCTAAAAAGATTTGCCCCCAAGAATCTCTTTTATGCCTACCAAACCATATAACCATTTTGATTCGCAAACAAAGTCTTATTTTGTTTATAAGAAGCAATTTATTACATTAATACTCTCAAATAAGCTGTTATTCAATAAAGTAACCACATACGTAGAATTTATAGGATTCGAGTCCTTCATCTCTTATCAAAGGGCCGACATCCATTTAATTATCCAAAGTAAGAATGCAAAGAAATTGAACCTGCTCACAAGTTTGACGAGAAGATTTAATAAAAGTTCGACCTCAAGTTCATAGAATTCAAGCTTGAGCCTAGCTCGAACCGAGCTTGTCTAAATTTTGAACCAAACTTGAGCTAAGTAATTCTTGTTCGTAAGTCCACAAACTTTTGTTTTCATATAATTATTTTTAAATTTATGTAACTATGTATATATATAATTATAATTAATATATTGATTTTTTAAACTCAAATCTCGAGATCAAGCCTACAACTTGCATACAATAGGATATTTGAAAACTTTTTAACCAACCTTGAACTTGGTCCCCAAACTTGTTATTTATTCACAAATTCAAGACAAAGGAGTTGAGTGGAGTCGAGCTGAGCTCAAACCCCATTTTTCTTCGCTTATTGAACTCGAGCTATACATTGAGCCCGCTTTATTTTATTTGAGCTCAAGCTCGAATAAAAAAATATAATCAAATGTCGAATCTTTTGCATCTCTAATCCAAGAAAAAACTTCATTTTACTATTTGCATATAAGTGCAGCCGATTCTTGAACTTGAATTATTTAGTCCGTTAGACAAGATTATTAAGAAGTCATGTCGAGTTTACTTGATAATTATTTATTAATGCCGGAAATAACTCCATATAGTATAGGTCACGCTATTTCGCTTTTAAGTCATAATCTTCCCCTTCTCCTTCCTATTATTATAACGAAAGTCCAAAAACTAATCATTAGCTTAATTTGTACTCTTCTTCTTATTATTATTATTATTAAAACGAAAGTCCATATAAGAACAATTTATTGTACAAGTTGAATGATTAGTGACTTAATCACATGAAGAACACTTTTAAATTCAAATTCCAATAAGAATATTGTATACCGATCTTGAGCTAGCTTAATTATAGCCTCACTAATCTAATCATTCACCTTAATTAGGTTTGGCTAACAAATATTATATTATCCTGAGCTCTAAGGCTCACATAAAGGGATGACAAGGGATATTAATTAAGTTTACTTTGTATTTATCAAAACTTAAACTCGATTTGCTAATAATGTTTTGTGTGATTTATGATCTAATTAATAACTATATAACGTCGAGATTAAATTTGAACTTATTTACTATTATTGTGCATTATCAGGAATGAATATTTTTTTCATTCCAAAATTTAAATTCAGTTGCCATTATTAGTTTATTTGAGGCCGCGAAATTTGGAAAATTGGACACCAGAAATAAGAATATTAGGACAATTGTTAGAGATTTTTAAATTAGGGGTGTAACATGAGTTGAACCGGTTCATTATTCTAACGAGCAAACTAAAGTAAAGTTCTACTCGAATTCACACTCATTTTTTTATTTTTTTTTAATGAGATGAGTTTGAGCTCTAATACAATTATTCAAAAGCTCGTGAGGTGGTTTGTACACTTTTGTTTTATATATTTTTATAAAACAACTTCTCCTTCTTTCTCTTCTTTTTATCCCTTCGATGAATTTAGGCTATGACCAATGCCCCGTCGGTTAAAGAATTTAAGTATACTATAAATGATAGTAATAACTATCTTTTGTTAAAATTAAATTCGAATTTATTGAAGATTTTTTTATGGTTAGCAACTAAGCATTATACTAAAAATAAAATTACAATTATATTATCTTACTAATAATATTCAATTCATAAGTGTGTGCAGTAAAGATAGTTTAAAATGATTGAGTTAATTGATAACATAAAATATTAAGTGTGTGTGTGTGTGTGTGTGTGTGAGAGAGAGAGAGAGAGAGAGGGTAGAATCACATTAAGTTCAAGCATGCAAATGGATGATTCCTATTTATTCAAGTAGGCCCGGGCCCTACCTTCACGACTTCACGTGAATATAAACCCAAAGTTGCACTCAACTCCCCTTCATTTCCAGCACAAGTGAGTAAATACTAAATACTAAATCAGACAAGTCTCTTATTAGATATATATATATATATATATATATATGGCCATAGTACGTAGTTCTTGATTTTATTTGAGTTGAGAAAGTATTGGTATTTGAGACGAAAGTATAACATTTACATACGGAGAAAAAAAGTAAATATTTAGATGTACATTTTTTTAATGGCAATATAAACCAATATCAGTAAAATTAAGATAGATAAATAAATAGAACACAAGTCATGAATTTATCATAGCAAATAATCAAACTCCCAAAAAATTAACGGAAATGTCACGGAATTAGTT